>JAGKQL010000066.1:2749536-2871591 GCA_018398635.1 Cyprinodon brontotheroides | reverse complement strand
TGGATGGATGGATGGATGGATGGATGGATGGATGGATGGATGGATGGATAATGGACAGTTGGTTATATGATAGATGGATGGATGCCTGATGGGTGGATGGATGGAGAAGGCAGACAGTCCAACAGCCAAAACTCAGGAAGTCAAACCAACACAATAAAGCTAGAAGAACATCACAGAGTCGAGTCTATATCAGCTGAACCTATCTCCTAAACACCTCTAGAAAAACAATGTCCACCCTATTCTTGCCTAAATCAAAAAGCGTAAAACATGTCCCCTCTCTTTGAGATAAGACGCCAAGCAAACAGGACACCCGCCTCGGAGCATTCACAGCACACCGACCCTGTTTCCTCTGCACATTCTTCCTGCCCAGACAGTGTGCAAACCCTGCTTTTTTTCTGCTCCTGATCTGGATGCCGCTCACTTTTGCAGCATGCAAAGACACGAACTGTCAGGGTAATGGAGAGGATCAATCATGGTGGGAACCTGTGCTTACATGTCAAAACCAGTGTTCTTCTTCAACTGCATTGTGGGAGGCAGACATTTAATTGTGTTTCCAACTGGGGGGGTTAATCCATATGTTATTTGCCCTAAGCATACAATGAACGAAGAAAAAAAGTGCTTTACATCATCTTGTTATAATGACTTCTTTGCACATAGCTAACACATGGAACTCTCCTTGTAGAAGTGATTCATGCTGGCATAACAAACCCCACCTTTTAATCGTTTAGAGGAAACGCTGTACACAGAGAGGGCAAAAGGGATGCGTGAATGTTTGGCTGAGAGCAGAGCTACCATGCATTTATGTATTAGTGTCTGCACTCCTGCGGGGCTAAGAGATCCAATGTGCACGCAATTCCCATGGCTCTGAGAGGCCAACCAGATCAGAGTTACAGTTTAGGCCTGGACAAGCCATTCCCATCACCAATTTTCCTGTAGTCACATTATGTAACCTTCTTGTGCAGATCAAAAACATTCAACCCATGCCCAGCGTGGACAAAAGACCTGGTGAGGCGTTTGATATGTTATAGCATCCAACTCTGTCTGATGGAAAGCAGAGTGAACACACTCAGATGTTAAAACAGTTTTTTAGCCTCCGTGTGAAGACTTTCATCTGCTTTACTACCAAAGGACCAGGCTTGGCCACATCTGTAGGACCATTCAGTCAGGCTTAATGCATTAGGCAGGTCCAATTAATCACCGAAGAGCACCATGGAAGGTGCCGAGCAGCACCCTGACCTGAGCGCACAGCTGGTTCCTGACCTCCCGCCTCCTGCAGCGGGCCCCGTCTGCAGCGGAGGGCCAGCGGCAGGACAGAAGCCACATGTCAGCACCTCAAAAAAACCCACACCCACCCACACACAGAGTCAACCAGTCAGCCAGGACTGGGCTGAGGCGAGCCTCGCCTCAGCGAGGCAGAGCATCAATTATTGACGAGGTGAAATGTGATGAGGCTCTGCTGTTAGCAAACAAAGAAACTCAGCCTCTTCCAGCTGCCAACTGCCAAAATAATACATTTTCTTCATGAAAATAAACATTTCTAACTACTAACATGTTTTTCAGTAAATGCATAGAAAAAGTAGAAGTGCCTTGGGCAGGTCCAGCTTTGGCTTCGGATGCTTTCCATGCCCTGCGAACAGCAGCAACAAGGGCTGACTTAACACAACTTGATAGCAGGAGTTTTGTTTGGACTTGCATCCTGCGGAACGCTGTAGTACAAGCGGACATAATCACGATCAAAGCAATTTCTTTCCAAAGTCAACAAGATATGAGGGCTTTGAGTTTGATAACGTCAGAATTCCTTCCAAGTGTCTTCATCGCTGAATTGCTTCAGTATCCGACACCTCGGTTCTGGTTTATTCATAAGATTTCGTAAGAATTCTTAGAGATTGATGACTGCAAGACCAAAAGGCACCGTTTAGTAGGTCAAATACTAATACAGCACAAATGTTTGAAGCAGAAGAAATCCCTCAAGAGGAATCCTCTGAGACTTTCAGATATGCTTGTGCTGAGCGAGGATTACCCCTTTGCCTTAGTGTCTGTGTGTTCTCTCAGAGTGTTCCCTCTCTCTCTTTCTTCTAGCAGGGCCTGACCTCAATTGTCTCTACAACAGACACATTCCTGTCCAGGACGTGGAGTGGTGCTTTAAAAATGGCCTCTCCTCTCAGACTAACCACCTCCTGCCGGTTTGTTCCGAGGGCATATCTACCGGCGCAAAATGCTTGAGGAGAAGCACACTGATAAACGCACACGTGCAAACACAGTGGCAAAAGGACCTGCGGAAACTTGCAGATACCCAAGTGTAAATCTTTCATGTCCGAGTCGTTAAAGGGAGATGACTCTGTGCTCCGAAGCTGCACAGTTATGAAAATAAAGGGAGGAAGCCACCACCCCTCAACCCCCCCTAGAGCCACGAACTCACATTCCAACAGGTCTTGTTTGTCTAACTCCTCAGCTTGTGTCCCAGACAATGACACATAATTGAGTTTAAATGAAGTGCGAGATCTCACTGGACCACATTACCTCACTATTTAGGAGTTAATCTACATTTTCCACAGGGGTAATCAAAAGTAAAACAAACGTAATCGTCATTATCATAACTTCGGCCGAGGTAGATGCTCCTGTCGCTACAGATTTGTGCACAAAGACAGCTGCATGCCTAGAGGAGAAGCTGCTCGCTAAATGTGACGCCGACTCATGTCTGAAGGCAAAAATGTTTGAAGAGGAGCCAAGATGCCACGCTTAAGGCGAGCAATTGGGAATGTCTCTCTTCAGCACCTTTCAAAAGCAGTTATATTCTGTGTAAGAAGAGAGAAAATTAAAAGACCAGGGCATTTATCGGGAAAAGTAAAAAGACTTCTTTAGATGCTCTTACACAATTTGGCTTTTCAAACGGATTTTCAAGAACACTGACATGAAGGGGAGAGCTTCAAACCTCATTAGTCCAAAATATCTCAGTTTCGAATTCTGACATTTATTTAATTACCAAACTGTTTTCCAAATGAGCGCCAGCACACAGGTCATAAGAAGTGAATTAGGTTAATGACACCATAATGATCTGTGGGAAACACTTATTAATCTGCGTTTCATGTGGGTAATGGGAGCAAACATGTCTTGGAGCCAACGTCTCATCAGTGTTGCACCACTTCAAACAGGTTCAATTGCAAGCCTGCTATGGAAAGTTTCTTCAAGACCAAACAAAAATATCATTTTGTTTTATTACAGACAGATAACCACCATGATGCCATACTTACCAGAGTTTGTGGTACAAATAATCACTTCTGTTTCTTATCTTGCATGGCTTTCAAAAGTGTGATAGTAATGCATTTTATTCCAGAAAAGATGCCTTACATTAATTCTCTCGGGAGTTTACCCATTCATTACCCAATATGCTTCTAACTAAAGTTAAATGTTACAAATTAAAATCCATTTACTGACCAATCAATAAAGTTTTTGCCAATTGTCTTGTCTGTATTTACAAAAGACTATTTATCTCGATATGAACCAGAATTCAGGTTGTATACCACCACTACCCCAACAAAGAGGATGCAGGGGGAAATGTTCCTTAAATTGGAGAGCTTCATCTTACCTGGTGTTGCTTTTTTCATGCATTTTCCTGAGGTTTTGAAGCACGTAACATTGATGGTCATATAGTTAAATAACTGTACCAGGTGGTGCTGTCGGATATGGCCAAAATATGCATGAAAATACAAGTCTTTCTAATCTGTCGATATTTTTAATTGGTCTACCCTACCACCAACCTTGCTTAGCTCCCCCAGAATACTAATAATAATTTTAGAATGATGTTTAGGATGTGTTTTCCATAATACTGATCAGGTTTTTAACATAATACATCTGATGCCCAGCCACCTTGCTTTCTCCTCAGGGTTGCCTTACATTAGGGAGAAACTCAGAGCCTCTTATCCTTCTCTTCTATAGAAGTCACGAGAGTACTTGTACACTAAAAGAACTATATTCTTGAAGATGGTTCAAAACACCACTATATGAAAACAAAGTTTTAAATTTGAAGTCTGCTTAAGAGAATACAAGTAGGTGCTTTTCAAAGAACAGACTTTGGGTCCAGGATCAAATTCCCCCCCCAGTCTAAATGCTCTGGTTTGTCTTAGAAACATAACGCTCAATGATACCCAAACTTTATGAGCATTTCCACAACATAGATTAAAAAAAAGTCAACTTGGACTATGAAATACCAACAAGTATCAATCAGTCACATCTTAAGATGATTTCTAAAGACATACAAACTGGAGAAAGAAAAAAACACATTTTGCTACCTATATGTCATGTTTCAGTTCTTGTTTTAGGTAAAAGCAGAACAGGGACTCACATTCACTTCCACATCACAGTGCTGGAAAGTTCTGCTGACTTCTGCAGGTTGTGCAGGACCTACGATATTGTCAAAAGCCAAAAGCGTAACCATTTGCAGAGGTAGACAAATGGTCGACGAACACACAAAGCAAACAAAGGTACAGTAAACAGAAGCATTTGGCCCAAAGGTCTATAGCGTTTGTCTATAGCCTTGTATGTTTATGTGGCTAGTTCAAAAAGGTCAGTTTCAGTAGCATCTCTTGATTTAGATGTACCAATAAAAGGTCTTGTCTTTGATATGGAAATGTCAACATTCCTCTTGCCGGTTGGGTGTTGATGGAGAGATAAAGCCAAAGGAACTCTATCTGCCATGTAATTTCAGTTGCCGTAGCGTTCTGGTTGCTGTGGCATGCTGGTAATCCAGCAGTTAAAGATTCAGTACTCTCTCTGTAATTCATTCTGTCACCAAAAGACCTTAAACACAACATAAGAGGTGTTTGGAAAAGAGTTTTACAGCTCAAAAGGTGAGCTTCTCCAGCAGCCCCTCTATCCATTTCCTTTCCAGCTGCGCCAACACCTCCAGCCACTGGACGAGGCCCAACGGGTTTCTTAGACTATTATCCAACGATTTATGGCTAAGATAGTGGGGAGGTGAGGCTTGTTGACATTCCCGGGCCTTGCGCAAAGCAGGAACACGACACTGACCCCTTTTCCAAACCTCGTAAACGGCTCACTCCGCTGACAGCCGGCAGTAGAAGTAATCCAAAACAAGAGGGAATGCTAAAAAACTTGCATGTTAGAGTGAAAGTGTGTCAACCAGAAGTCTGTGTGTACTAAAACAAGGGCAGCAGCATATTATCTTTTAAACTGCTGGCATGTGATTATATGACCTAAAAAACAAATCCAGTTTAGGGATTATCATTTCTGCTTTTCTTGTTGTTTTTAAAGCGCCACAGAACGCATCAACAAAAAGCTTTTAGAACAAGAGAAGAAAAGTTAAAGTCTGTAAGCCAACATGCTGTGAGTGCACACTCTGTTGTGAAACCCAGCTATATTTTACTGCCATTCTGACAGGAAAACAGGTCGTTTACATTCAAAAATAAGTCCAAGAGTACCTTATGCAAACACTGGGGTTGTTTAGAAACCACAAAAACGCTCTAATGAAGCCGTGACTCAGTGTTCGACTAGGGTGCCTGGGCAATGCTTTGTCTCCAGGCAAAACAGTCAGTGCATGGTATAAGCCATTGATAGCTAGCATATAAAAGCATTTTATTGGTTATAAACCGTGTTGCACCATTAAACTTTACATCTTTGCTGAGTGACATTACTTTAAATTCAGCTAACAGGAGACAAAGAGAATAGTCATATGGTAGGGCCTTTTTTTGTGCTTTTACAATTTGTGAACACATGGGACAACAATAATAATGAACAATATATCAACTGGATTATCTTTTTTTTTCTGCGTGCTGGCATGATAAAAAAAAACTGATTCTTGCAATTCTTTTGTCAAGCTTCCATCTTCAAATGCTGTCTTTGCAAAAACAGACGGCTTAGCAGAACTGCCTTTAGAGATCTCACAAGCGGTTGGTCTGGGAGAGATAAATGCTGAGGAGGGGAGCTGGAGGAATGCATTCAAACCAGCCTTAATTGAGCTGGATGGCCTGCAGTCACATAAGCAAAGTGTCTCAATAAGGCTTGGGCTGGTGAGATTCTGAGATTTGCTTCATACGTACACATCATTAAACTAGCTTACGGCTCCACAGTGCAAATGAAGAGAGCAGAGACAGTAGGAATTATGCGGGAAAGTTGTCTGGACAGAGTCCCCTCCCCTCTTTTTTTTTTCTCTGTGCAGAACCAAAGTCCTCTAGCTGTAAATGAAGGGGAAATGCTCCCATGCTGAGGCCTACTGGGCCAGCCATTGAACGGAGGAACATTCCTTAATAATTCTGTTTGACCTGGACCCAATATGCTGGCTGAGGGTCGCCGAATATGGAGCGCCACATACTGGGAGAGAGTCAAAAGGGGAGGAGGAAAAGTTGGGAAAATCGGATATATGAAGGAGCGAGAGGCCAAATGATGGACAGGAGTTAGAGGGGTGGAAGAAAATACAATAGCACGCATGATGGCTTGGGGTTGCCTTAATCTGGGTTCTTTTCAATGCTGATGACACTCACCACTGGAGAACTGCCAGTAACCACTGAAACAGTGTTATAAGAACTTTACATCTATATCTTCACACAAAAATGGTTTGATTTTGCAGACACGTGAATTAGCTGTTGAAAAAACTTGATCTCAACTATAATGTAAATGCTATAGTAGCTGCACATGTAAACATATCAACATATTTTGACCCCTTATCGCATCTATTCTGACAATCAAGGGGGAAAGCGAATTGGTTCATGAAGATTATCCTCTGTTTGGGGTGTTCAAATTCTCATAGGGTTTCGGACCAAATTTTGAGAGCCATTGCTGTTGCTTGATACAGTTATCATACCAAAGCATTTATATGGACAAATGGCAACATGTCTGCATAGCTGGGATGGAGAGAATTACAGTTTTAATTCTATAAAATCAAATCCCTCCACTTGGCAATCCTCTTATCCGGTAATCCCCAGGTACGTTTCAGAAAGCTACAGGCTCAAACTGCCCAACCTTCCAACACATTGGCCCTGGTGGCAGAGTGGTATTGATTTTGTGCAGCTCAGCTGCAAATAAAGGCTTTTTAACTGGTTCAGCAATCCCAAACTAAAGCCTAGGCGACCTAGTGTACAGTACTGGCTGCTCACAGTAAATGCAACCACCCCCAAGCACTTATGAAAGACAATAAGACACAATACCAAATACATATTTTGGAATAAAACAGCCAAATCAATAAACAGTTACTTCATTTAGTAAGGTTTTGCTCAAATTTAACTGGTTATGACTTAAACATTTTCTACCTCAACCAAAATTCAAATCAATCAACCTAAAATATTGTGTTCAGATGGTTACAATGTACTCCTTATGTGTCTGTGTTCTGTGGAAATAAACCAGAGATAATGGGAAAAAAAAAACTCAATATGCCAGGAACAACAACCAGCGGCTGGTAGCACCATTTAGCCATTGGTTAATATTTGCAAACTCCAGTTGACAATAAATGTGGGCTACTCACTGCAAAAAATGGAAATCTAAATGAGTCATTTTTGCTTACATGAAGTGCATTTTTTCTTGAATTGAGGAGGTAATTGAGATACTGTGACAAGACAATTTGCATTTAAAATAAGAAAAAAAATGCTTTGTCTTATTTCAAGTGCATATTACCAAATAACCTTGTTTTAAGAGTAAAAATACTAATTCCATTGGCAAATCATCTTATTTATGTACTCATATTAAGGGCAAATACACTCAATTTAAGAATTTTTTTACTTAATTCTAGATATTTTTTGCAGTGCTTGATTAGTGTTAGATACTTTAGTAAAAGTAGATATATACAATAATCAATTGAGGAGATAATTGCAGTAAAGTAATCAGAATAGAATAGAAAATCTCTTTATTTTCCCACAATGGACATTTGCAAGACACAAAGGAAATTTGCAAACTGCTGTTGGCAATGACTATTAAACTGACATCATAGCAATGCTAAAACCACTTTAAATTTAAGACGTTAAAGGGGATTTCATGAAATTCAGTTACTCTTTGTTATTTCTTTGAAGCTTGTGCTGATTTTGATGCGCTTCAATGCTAAATAATGCTTCTTCTACTGTAAGTTACTTTATTACGTATTAATCATGTTACTATATTTTAGTCTTTAAAATACCAGAATTAGCACGTACAGTAAACCAGATGTTACTACGAGCAAGTTGGTTCAGTTGATACTCACATAACCATTCATCCATCCATTATTGTAACCACTTATTCCCTAATAGGGTTATGGGGGGACTGGAGCCTATCCCAGTAGTCAATGGGCAAGAGGCGGGGTACACCCTGGACCTTCCGCCAGTCCATCGCAGGGCAATACAGAGTCGAGCGAACAGCCAGGCAAAATCACACTTAGGGCAATTTGGAATGTCCAATCAACCAAACATGCATGTTTTTGGATGGCAGGAGGAAGCAAGAGACCCCGGAGAAAACCCACTCAGACACAGGGAAAACATGCAAACTTCCTTCTCTCAGGAACCGAACCCAGAAACTTCTCGCTAAGAGGCGATGGTGCTAACCACCATATCACCATGTCACCCTCCAGTAACCATTTCACAAAATCCTTTTTTTATTTTTACTTTAGTAATTTCTTGAATGACTACTTTTGCATGAAAAGAAAGTTAAAGTAGTAGTAGTTTAGTGATTAAAATCTTTGGGTACTCTACTGGCTAAAGGCCAGTTTATACTTTTGACGAATAGCCTCTGCAACCGTCAAATCTGTCCGATGGTCGGACAGTCGCAAACCCGTGGAGACCTCAAACGGAAGTGCGCAGACAAAAAGACGCTGTGATTAGTCCTAGGTATGCCTTTCCGGCTATCTGTGTGGTCGTCCTTCTCGATTGGGTGCCGGGGCGCGCCATTTTTAAAAACCGAGGAGTAATACAACAATGGATAACCACGATGAAAGATTGATCGAGGAGGTTGGGCAGTACAACCCCTTGTACAATGCATCAAACATGTTGTTTTGGAAAATAAATACTCCCGCCGGCACCGCCGAAGAAGTTCTCATGACCATCCGCCAAAGCTCTCGCGAGTTCTCGCATAGTGCTTCGGCGGAAAACTGCTGTGCATCCCTAGAAAACTGCAAATCTGGTTCGCGACCAGACGCAAGCAACATTAATGAGTTCGGTTGCAGAAGTATATAATCCACCCTTTATGGCATGATGGGGGTATTAGCAATACCTGTTGGCTCCTATTAGCAAATGCTGTTAGTTGTAATTGCTGCTTGCTATTTTTAGCAAATGCTCTGGGAATTCAAACGCAATGGCCATTAATTGCTTATACAGTAGCTACAATTACTATATAACAGATTAAATGCACCATAACAATATTTATATATATATATTAGCCACTTTTGACTGTAGCTGTTAAGAAGTTTAAACAATGGCTACTATTATTAACACCTACTGTATAAGACAAAAGAAATGTAATCTGTGTTTAATGTTAGTGATTTGATGTGCTTTTTGTTTTTGTTTCATTTGATAGTAATGATAACAAAGCCAATGCAAACGAAATTAAAAACCTTCTTATTAGAAGATTAGATGGGATGCTACAGTAAGCATCACTTAAGAAGTAAAAAAAAACTCAAAGAACCCTTGTCCATCTCAAACAAATGACAGAAGGGCATTTCTGTCTGGCTTGTTGTCAACACCAGCCTGGGAGTCAAAATACCTCCCATACTCTCACATGCCCTTATTTCTATACTCCCTCACAGTTCTGTTTTTAGAGATAACACAGCCATCCAAAAATATCAGAATCCAGTGTCCAGAATCCTACTCTGTTATCCTTGGTGTGTTCAATGTGAGTATCCCTTCCAGCTGAGACTGAAGGAAGACTTTACTTCATGCAAAGTTTATTTCAGAACAAGTTGAAAAGCTGACCAGTTGCAACCATTTATCAGTATCTGCTGTCATTTAAGTGTGGGGTTAGTGGGTCGGATTGAGAAACTTATGCATGGACGCATTCCTGCAGAATAAAATCATTTGCAATGACTAATTGTCTTCCTTTAAAGAGATTTGCCTCCTTCCATTATCAATCAGAAGCAAAGCAGTTTAACCAGACCCCATGCTGTTTCAACAGGATTCTCTATGCTCCCAATGAATGCCTAATAGACAATCATCCCACATGAAATATGTTCCTTCTCCTGCAGAATGAGAGTCATGTGCTCCTTCTAACTGTGCAGCATCGATCTACATGACAGTAAACTCCGGCTGCTGCATTACAAACAACGCCGTTTAGTCGTGCCATGTGTGCGGATGACAGTGCGCTCCTTACCCTGATGGAGATGGAGATGCAGCATCCTGGTGCATTCAGAGGACACGCATGGTAATCCAACAGCACGCTCTCCTCCTGCTCTGCAGCTGCTCCCCGCTGATCCCGCAGACGATAAAGTTTACATCCACAATGTAGCGTTTCTCCTCTTCGCAGCGCTCCCTCTCTCTGCCTCCTGTCCTCTGCCCTCCCTGTCTCCCTCAATCTGCCAACGTAGATCGACTCTCTCCCACTCTGCTAATGCACTCCCCCCTTCGCAGCGCTGAGCGCCGTCCCCTCACCCGCCCATCCAGCCTCCTGCCTTTTTTTATTTCCTCTAAATATTTCTCTCCTCAGTCCACTTCGATCTCTTCCTCTCTCATTCTGTTTCTGCCTCTGAGCTGTGAAGACTGCGTCCCCCCTCCCCAGGCTTACAGGAAGGTCTAACATGTGTTCAGTGAGAGGGCTGCCCCTCTGAAGGTGGCTCTTTCCTCAGGGGAGGAGAAGCGAGGTTGGGTGGGGGGATTGAAGACAGAGGGAGGAGTTTCTGGGGTTTTCTTTTTAGGGGTGACAACAGTGTTAAGGGGGTGGAGGTGGCTTAGAGATAATCAGCAACTATCTGGGCTCTATAGAGTCTAAGGCACACTAAGAAAGCTACAAAGTTAAGGGCAGATTATACTTCTGCAATCGCAGACATCAAATGTCGCTTGCGTCTGGTCAAGAACCAGTTTTGCTGGTATGCTTCTGCAACATCAGTCTGGAATTTCTAGGGACACACAGCAGTTTCTTGCCAAAGCGCAAGGGGGAGACTATTCGAGAACTTCTTTGGCGGTGTCGTCAGGAGTGTTTATTTTCCAAAACAACACGTCTGAGGCATCGTACAAGTGGATGTACTTCCGAAACTCCTCGATCCGCCTTTCGTCGTGGTCATCCATTGGTCTTATTACTCCTCGGTTTTTAAAAATGGCGTGCCTCAGCACTGAATCGAGAACAACGACCACACAGACAGCCGAAAAGGACCAATCACAGCTGCTTTTGGTCTGTGCACTTCCGCTTGAGGTCTCCGCGGGTTTGCGGCCGTCCGACGTGTAGTTAAGATTTTTTTGAGGTTGCAGAACCTCTGCGTGGGCGGTGTTGTCGCGCACAGAGGCAGATTTCATTGTTGCAGAGGCTACAGTATGCGTCAGAAGTTTAAATTGGGCTTTAGTTTCTGCTTAGAAGCATAGACTCAGTGTGACCTGTATACATACTTGTCCAACATTTATATTTAACCCGAGAACTGCTATTTAAAGGGTACCCCAAAAACCATGACAAAAGCCCCATTGACACGACCCTCTAAAAACCATGCCGAGCACGGTCACCAAAATAACTGTTGAGCATAAATGGCTAGCAAAATTAAACCGGACCTTGCCAGACACAACCAAACCGCGTTAAACTGGTACTAGTTCATCATCAATAGGGCTCGCCGCGGTTCAGTTCTGGCTTAGTTCTCAGATAACAAAGAGCGCATGAGCAGACCGTGTCATCTCCTTACAGTCAGACTCCATAATCATGAAATTTCAGACATTCAAAAAAAAAACTAGCTTCCCTACCGTGCCACATGATTTTCAGTGATGATTCTGCTTAGTAGTGTGATGAACCTCAACTCCTGTCATTGTTTCCTGCATCTGTATGTCATGATTATGGATACTGTTTGTAGTATCCACTTCCCAAAATTCGACTCTGTCAACTAAACTGATCAAAGTCTGCCTTCTTCGCCTGACTCTCCACCAACTTCCTGAATGTTATTTGCTTGTTTACCTGAAGGACAGCAGTAGTACCGTAGGTAGTCACTAGGAGGCAAGGAACTGTGCTAGCGTGGTGTGTAAATGGTTGTAAGCAACCGAGTTCATCATGGATAGGTTTTCGGAGGGTAGTGTAAATGGGGTTAAAAAGACAAAACCTGAACGAGATTACTGCTATGCTACTTATATTTCACAATCTACTTGTGTAAGCCTAAACAAGTCGACAAAGTCGTTGGCAAATGCGTAAATCAGGGGACCAAAGGGTTGCATCTCTCAAGTTCCTGTTTCTGTATCAGGTTGTTTGTTTGCGTTTTGTCCTTCTGCTTTCTAATCAGGTTTATTCCTGTTTTACTTTGTATTTTTACTTCTACAGTTTATAATGTGAGGGTTTTACTTCTTGTTTCATCTAGTTACTGATATGTGTTGTTAGTTTCCCCTTGAACAAGCAAGTTATCAACCTGGAAGAGGGATTCATCGATTGACAAATGAACAGTCATCGTAATCATCAACTGTTGGGTCACCAAATGTAGTGCCAGCTCATAATTAAAAAGAACTAGCTCAAAGTTCAGTTCACAAAAAAGAAAATGAACTAGCTCACGTTTCTAGTTCCCTTTTTCAAACAATTAAGTTCACAAACCTATAAATGAAGTTCAATTGGTAAATTATGCCATAATCCTACACAATAGAACCTCATATTTCACCCTTTAAATGTGTGATCATGATATCTAGAAAAGAATGGAATATACTTAATGCAGTCAAGGTATACTGTATGTGCGGTGAAGTCCTTATTTAGCCAAATTACACTGAACTTCAGAACATACAGGTACATTCAGGTTCGGCTAAAAAGATCTGTATCAGAAATGATTTATTACGTTCCTCATTCAGTAGCAGATATTTCCCCAGATAGCTCAGATGCTTTAACTGGATGTGTAGCTTTAAAGTGGAAGTGGCTGCCATACAGACTTGTTTGTTGAGTCCCGGTAGGCACAGTTTTTTTTTCTGTTCGAGTATTCCTTTGTTAGTTCACTAAACTCTGCCAAGCGCTCTGCAAAACTGGCATCAGAAATACAAGTAGATGGGTCTGAATTAAGAGTGCCGTAAAACCTGACGTTATCCAATGAAAAGTGTCTTTATCAAGTTAACCACGTGAGCTGTGTGTGTGTTGCTCTCATTCTTCTCAGAGCGAATGTTGCTCTTGTTTACGTTCATTACTTTCACAATACCGTTCACTTAAACTATTAACGTATTCAGTAAACATCGTTCAGTGAGCGCGTTCATGCACAACAATGTGGTCCACCATTTGACTGTCTTGACTGAAGAATGCAATAAGCTAAGATTATTGCTGTTCTGCTACTGATAAATGAATTTTTCACAAGCCTAACCTATTTTAGGTGGAAGCTAACAAAATTTCGGTACAAAAACAGATATTTACCAAGTAGATGTGTGCAACCCGTTTAAAGGATTGTACTATTGCGTAATTTCTAATCAAACTTTCAGCAGTTATACAGCATGGATTGGTATTGTCTAGAAGAGCTTTGGGCAGAAACATCCAGTCATCAACTGTATTTAATTAAAATGTGCATAAGAAATGTCTGGGACATAGTATCTAGTGGTGTTGATTACTGAAAAATCAAGAAACTTCAGTTTGCCTCTACTGTATATGAATGTTTGAGAGTTTAGCATTGAATGTACAGTGAGACCATTTATGCCAACATTTTATTATAAGTTGGACAGGGATCTTCATATACTTTCCTCAAAGTATCAAAGAACAATTTGAGGTTCTCTCATTGAACTTAGGGGCATATTTTTGTCAAGACATCAAAGCATTTTGCTGAAACGTTTCTGATAATGATCTCTAGGATAGTTCTTTAGTTCTTGGAATGCATATCTCTAGTTTAAAATCTGTTTCTGTGTGTGTGATTGAGGTCACCATGCCTTGCTCTTCGACTAATGTAACGCTTACACATTTTGTTCTTGACAATCAAAAGCTCCAGCCAAGTCATCACATCTCTGAGATAGGTGAGGGTGTTACAGATGCTGTTGAAGGATCTGACAGGCACCTTTTCTGTAGCAATTTTTCTGGACGCTGCAAAAACAGGGCTTGGGGCTAAGCAGCACAATACAAAAAGAAGCCACTGACGACAAGGGGAACAGATAGGGACAACCGAGGAAGAGGTCGAGATCAAGGGAGCGAAGGCCAGAAAGGAGAGACAGAAGTGCTTGGGTCTGCCTAGGCTGAGTAGCTCCGGCCCATCTGCCACAATCACAATCAGTCTCAGCTGAATGGCTGTGACAAACTGCTGCCTGGAGCCCGCAGTTTCAACCAGGCAGGACGCCTACAACAGCTCAGGGACATATGAGGAGAGGGGGATGAAGAGGGAAGTGAGGAAGAGAAGGGAAGGGGGGTAGCTTCTATTGTCTACTACCCAACAGGACCAGTTCGAGAGGGGGGCTGACCACCGAACGGGTGAAAGGGGGAATTAAAAGGGTCTCGATGACAGGAGCGCTCGGTTAAAAAGGGGGAATGAAAGGATGGGGCTGACTTAAAGCCCTGCATTCACTGTCACTAATGTCCCAAATGAACAATGACACTCACCATGAGAGAAGGGAAAAAGCATAGAGGAGGGAAAGTGTCATCTAAGGAAAGGTGCACCAGCTTTAACACCTGTCATAAGAGATTGACAAAAGGGGCCATTTGTCATTATAAAGCTGCAAAATACACGATGCCTGATCATTGCTCACGTGATCAAAGATGTCATGTAATTGTGTTAATCATACGCACAGCTGGTTTGGTGAAGGGAAATCTGAATATAGAGCAAGCATGATTTGATTTCCAGAGCAGGTGGTCAACAATTAGACACCATTGTCCCATTGGGGTAAAAAAGACAAATGGAGGACTGAGTCAGCACTAACAGATACAAATGCACCATAATAAAGAAATATTGAACGTGATCTCCTGCTCTAATTCGATCAGAAATGAGTGGAGAGATTTTTTGAGCGATGGCCATGGTCTGGTTCAGCGGATCCATTGGGATTAGAAGCATGTGTGTGGATTTATGACTTTAAAAGCAAAAGTAATGAATGGTTTCATGCATGCAAGAGCAACTAAATCCTTTGCATTCAGTGACTGCGCATCGGTGTGCGGTTGTATGTGTGTTTAGTCAACACTAAAGAGCTGTAACGATACAAGTCCACGCTGAGTCTCTAGCGTCTAAGATGTGTGTGCTCAGTGATCTGTTGAGCTCATTAAGGCAACGCTTATTCCTCTGCCAGGGCTTTTGGTGACAGATTCCACTGTTTGGAAACACACAGCCGCCCACACAGCCAGCCTGGCTCCACCACTGTATCACACACTTACTAAGGGTAGCATTCCACACAGAGTAGTTGTGGGGAAGGAGACAAGACTGTGCTGGGCCAGTGGCTGGAGCGCCGGCGGATCAATATGAACTCATAATGTGGTGGAGTGTGGTCTTAGGTAACGGGATGCTGGTCATGAGGATTATGAGTGTGTGTTCGTTCGCAGGCAGGAAACATGTGAGTGTCAGCTCCTTTGAGTCCATTGTGGAAAGGAGGGAGCCAAAGAAATACTAACGCCGCTGTTAGCATTCAGATACTTTTTCAGCAGACATATTTTAGGTCATACCATCAGGATTTACAAGATTTATATGAGGGTTCAGCTGTTTTCTATGTTAACTATAAAAAGATGGTGGACGGATGGATGGACGCACCGTCGGAAAATGTAGAGAAGTTTAGGATGGTGATGGTGTCGTGTCCTAGGGCAAATCCCTATGCCCAGATTGCCTACTGGTGGTGGTCAGAGGGCCAGTGGTGCATGTGTTTATCTGTGTGCCCCAGGAAAGGTGTTGCTACAATGCATCTTGCCTCCCTCAGTATTAGAATGTGTGTGTGAATGAATGAATATTACAACAACAAAAGACAGGGGATTAAACATGGCCCCTAACTGGTGCCTAGTTGATCTCTTCATGTTAATAATTGAGGCTTACTTCCTGCATGCTTAATTCTGCTAAGAACCTCTTTCTTCCTAAACCAAGGTTGGGAAACTCCAGTACATGAGGGCATCCTGCAATTTTTAGATGTATCATTGGTCTAAAACACCTGTATCAAATCAACTTCATACTGAGGATGTAATTCAGCCAAGGATGGATGTAAATGATGCAGGATATTGGCCCTTAAAGGTTGGAGTTGCCCTCCCCTGTCCTAAACAGTCATGAAATGAAACCAGCTAATAGGATTTGATACTAGTCAGGAACTTGTGAGTTATACCACATGTTGACCTCATAGATATTCAATGCCAAAAAAAAAATCTTCAGTCATCAATCAAAGTGTTTTTACTTTCCTTCAGTGCAGAGGTTTCAGATATTCTTGTAATCTTTTTTAATCTGGTTGGCTTTAGCCAACAGACGTCTTTTCTTCAATGGCATTCTTCCCTGCAGATTCGTCACAGATAAATGACCAGATGCATCGAAGGGCAAAGCCCATCAGTCTAGCTCATTAACCATCCCCCAGTTGATATCTCCGTCGAGGTGTGTGTTCCCAGCCAGACATTTATCACTCAGGAGGTGAGCAGGGAGAAAGCAAAAACTTCCTTTCTGTTTGTCATCCGAAAGATGGTTCTGACAGGCTCCCAAGAGCATCTGTCATAAAAGAA
The DNA here is from genome assembly GCA_018398635.1 of Cyprinodon brontotheroides. NCBI lineage: Eukaryota > Metazoa > Chordata > Actinopteri > Cyprinodontiformes > Cyprinodontidae > Cyprinodon > Cyprinodon brontotheroides. The sequence goes on along the minus strand of JAGKQL010000066.1, from coordinate 2,854,887 downwards.
GAAAGAACCTGTGGTTCAATCCATCTTGGAGATACTGAGCTCTCAACCAGCAAGACATTTTTGGGGAGGCGGATAGGGGGGTGGGAATTCCGTCTACATCAAGACAAGGAAAGGAAATGCCAAACTTTGGTGAGGCGACATGTTTGTTTACTCAACAGGAGACTGTCTGGAAAAAAACTGCAAACATCCAAATTGAAGGCAATTATAAGATATCTGCAGAAACCCTCTACCCTAGAGAACGCCACATGCGCGTTCATGAGCGTCTGAATTCATGTGTCTGTTAACTTCTTCGTGGTAAGATGAATTCTGTGGTACAAGGAAAACGATAATGCGCTCCGGTCATGTTTCATTAAGCAGGGTGATGAGGGAATGATGCAGAGGATGACGGTTGTCCTGCGAGACTTCGTCTTCCTCTGCCTGGATCTCAGGAAATGCTTTAAGTGATTAACGGAAGGAATTAGATTGGATTAAAACTTGATAAAGCTAATCTTTAATTACACTCTAAGAAATCATTGGATTCTTAATTCCAGTTGTGATTATATTTCACAGAAAGTGAGAGACATGAGGAATCATACTCTAGGTTGGACTTCGACAAGGTCGATGGCAGTCCATTTTTGACTTGAACATCTGGACTAAAATATGGTGTATGTTTGATTTCCAAAGATATGGGTTGTGTTTTTGAAGATAACACATTAATTTTAAAGTTGTAGGGAAATCTTATTTAAATGTCAAATCATTCTGGCTTAAACATGTATATATAAATGTACTCTTTATCAGACCATATTGTCCCAAAATTTTGAAAATTTCTGTCTAAAAAAAAATCCCGTCTTAAAATCTGTGGGGGGTTTTCCGTTTCTTTATGCAGGCCAGTTAGTTATACGTACGTCAGCTTGTACACCAAAGTGCAAGACATTTAGTAAGCAGCTGCCACTTATTCTTGTTTTACCAATTTGTACTTTTATATTTTGGAGCATTTTGTACCCTTCGCTTTTGTTGGTAAATTGGCAATTTGGTACCTGCTTCTGTTTCCATTCATGCATTGTAGAGGGTAGTTTTGTACCCACTTTGAGAACCATTACCTAAAATAACTTTCTTTTTATAGTCTAATTCATTCAAACAGTATGCAACTTCAACAATATCAGCCAACAGGAGGTCAACATTTACTTTAATTGATAATAATTAATAATCCTTTATCCTCTAATACTAATTTCTTTCGAACAGAAATAATCTAAAGAAATAGGTTTGATTATCGAGGTTTTTTCTGACAATACTGTAATTTCACTTTGAGTATTAGGTTTCCTAATCAATCCAGTCTCATGGGGAGAAGAAATGTTCCTAAACCATTAATTTACTAATTTTAACATTTTATGGATCCTCCAAAAATGAAAATCAATAATGGCCAACATCCAGTATTCTCTTTACACCACGGGGGATCACTGGCTGGGGTAGGATTTCCATCAGAAATGGACCGTTTTGATGAGCCACGTTTAAGCTAAAAGAGCTAAAAATGTTTAAATACTTCATCCAGGTTGTATCCCCCCGCCCCCAAACACCAAACATCATTCAGGCGTTGGTTTTTAAGCTAAATCTGGTCAGTCCAACATAGTCTTGATTTAGTCTGGAAAAAAAATTTGGCTGTGTTTGGTCTGTCTGGTTTTGTCCCACTTTAGTCCATTAATAGATGTTTAAAAGACGTAGTTTCAAAGATCTAAAAATTACAGCTTTTAAATTTTCACTTTTCAACTAAATGTTGACATTGTTTAGATGTTAATCATGATGTCTTTTCAACCAATTTTTTTGTTCTAAAACCTTTCAAAATGGCAGAATCTGAAATTATCCATTAAAGATCAAGCCAAAGTCCAGAAACCATGATGTAAAAGAATAACAAGCATTCATTTGTGGAAGCTTGAATTCTGTTTATACTGCCTACAACATTTAAAACCACAGGGACACATATTTTGTGTTAGTTTTACAAAGTATTGCGTAGTGCAGGCTAAATAGAACTCAACCCGCCCCAAAGGGGTGACCTCGTTCTTTGGGTTATGTTTCAAGCCAAACAAGTTTGGGCTACTATATGCTTGAAACTCAACGCTAATTCTGACATTTTAAATTGAAAAAGTCATTGGTGTTTAAAACGTCTCTAAACTTAAAACAAAGTCCAGTGTATTTTTTACTTTACAAAGAAATTCAATCCAATTCTGTGGAGGTTACAAACTGTGAATATCCAAATTCATTCTATTGCACATGCATCCAAATCTTTTCAAAGCATGTTTATTTAAAAAGAACAAATCAGAAATGGATATACTTTCAAAATTTGGTTATTCTTATCTGATGTACCTATTTTGATCAGACCTGCACTGTTTGCCATTACAGAACTTGTTTTGTTTTGCATTTCACTCATTTACATTCTTTTCCTGTTTCCACTCAAAGCCTGGGGGGGCTGGGATGTTTTCCGATAAGTCCTGAACTGAGAGGGGAGGCCGAATAGCGAGGATGCAGCCACTGTGACTTCCAGAAGCCAAAACTACACAACATCTATCAACAACAAAACCACACGTGGCGGATTACCCTGATTATCACAGAGTAAGGATGTTTTTGCAGATCCCTTCTTTGTCAAAATAGCTGCTCTACCTTTCAAGAGCACAATAGGCCACCGACTACAACCAAGCAAAGCTGATCTCCATCATGAAATCTTTTCAGCAGAACTTCAGTTAATAGAGTGTTGAGGTAAACCTGCATTTACCAGACACGCTGTCTGAAATCAGATAACAAAACTTAAGTTATTCTCCATCAGTGTAATTAAAGCGCAAATTTTTCCCACAAGACATCAAACAAGCGGCTGATAACTCATTTTAAGGAAACCTAACAACTGTAATTACAGCAGGATTAAAAAGAGCCCACTGGAAAAAAATCTTGAAACAGCTCTTAAACACAGCTAATTTCTTCCAGGAATGTAGACAATGCCCTATTGAGTCCTAAATCCGACAAAAACATGTCACAAGTTGTTTAAAACCAAACGTATATAAGTCGTGCAACCACTAATCACAGTTGTTTTTTTAACTGCCACACTGAAAACGTCTCACATGGAGTAGTTCACAACCTCATTGTTAACACTGTGGTAGAAACTTATATTTATATGTTTACAATCTAGGTCTCGTTTCAGCAGTTATGATTTTGAGGCTGTCAAATATTTTCTCTGGATTAACCCAAGAAGCATGGATGTAAAAATAAAAAAACATAAGAAAACCATCCATCCATCAATTTTCTCCTGCTTATTCTGTCAGGGTTGCAGTGGGGCTGCTGCCTCTGGTGAAGGTACCAGAACTGCTCAGGTGGCGAGATCTGCTAGGGCCTGTGTATGCCAGTTACGTTGCCCTATATGATTGACTGAACGTTGCCACGTCACCTAAGTTATTGTTGGTTGCCCAGATAACGATAATAACATACTGTATTGCAGTTATCATGAAGCGTTTTTGTGTTAGGGACCCAAAAAGCAGAGGCAAGTTGGCAGAGGTGAATTTTGGTGGGTTTAATGAGGTTTACAGATACGGAGGCAGGAATCAAAGATTCAAACAAAATAACACTAACCAGAACCAAGGAGACATCAGGGGAAACCAAACTCTAGGAGCCAGGGAAAGACGAGGTAAACAGACAGATGTTTTGACGAGGATCCAGCAAACAGGAACTGAAGAGGGAGGCTTTTAAAGGGGACAGAGACAAAGAGAGGGCTAATGAGGGAATTGAAAACAGGTGAGGGCAGAACAGAAAACGGAGCAAGGGAAAGAGGACACAACAGGGCAGCAGAGGACAACAAATGGAAAAGCAAGAAGACTGAATAATAAAAAGAAAATCATAACAGAAACCTAACAGCAGTGTTCGTGTGCCAAGTCGGGATTATCTGTAGAGTAAACATGTCTAATGACCGACGCAGTTTTACCTGATTGATAACTACGCTGAAAAGATCTGTTTATGGATAACAAAGTAAGTGCAAGAAAACAATATAAACGGGGAGAGATTGGTAGCGCTGTGGCTAGCTGTGCTCCGTAGCTAATAGGTTAGGCTCTTTTAGCTCTGACAGTTAACCATATTAAGCTACACTACTTTTAACATCGTGATAACAACAACCATTTGTTTTCTTTGTCTAAAATCTCTACGAAAGTAATTTTTTCAAATGTTCCAATTGTCCTCCCCTGCCCTAATATGCCCAAATTTAGGTAATACTATGTTGAGACACCACAAGAGATTTGATTCTTAGGAAAGGGGTTTAATAGAGTTTGTCCGAGTGGTGTTGCCAAAGATGATGTCATTATAAGGGGTGGGGCCCCGAGCAGATGTGGTACCTATACAGTTTGTGGGGGAAAGGTGGGGTGTCACTACCCGATCCGTCCCGAAAGCACAATCATCCGTTCTGCGGATGATTGTGCTTTATGCGTGAATAGATATACATCCGGGTGTCCATAAATAATCAAATTATGGTACTAAAACTACTTATTTCTATCCAACTCACTAAAGTATACTAATACACATCTGTAAAAAATGTTTTATGACTTATGTGAGACACTTTTTATGTTTTTTTACATTTTCTTCGCTAAACTGCTTCTCTGACGTCATCATCAGACATGCTCAGAGCAGTCCGGCAAAATATGATTAAACCATGTATATCTGCATTTTAATTGTTTCTTTTTTTAGATTACACACTATATACCATAAGGTTGAAAAAGCGAAACATGAAACTCAAAAGGACTAGATTTATGCTTAAATGCAAAGTCGAAAAAGTTAGCCATCCCGGAGTAAGCGTGGGATCCATTTCGGTTGCAGATAGGAAGGATTTTAAAAGGCTTTTTAATTTTCAGAAAATACATTATTAACCTTTAACACATTATATTTTGGTACGTTTACTATTTTTAGCAGGAGGAAAAAGCGTCATTTAGATATTTTTAACAAAATAAAATCAAGGACGATACGGATGTATATCTAGATGCGCATACGCTATCGGCTCACTTGCCCATGCGCAGAACGGATTGTGCTTCCGGGACACGGGGTTCAGCCTGGAGAGGTCGCCTGTCTGTCCCAGACAGACCAAAACATGTATTTATTTAATGACACAGGGCATTAGGTCATAAAATTTTACAGACTGGCTATATGTTGTTATGCCAGAAGAGCAAACTGTTAAAAAACGGTAGCCAATTTGGCGGGACATCTACCCGCTCTGCTAGTTAGCGGAAGCTAACTAAATTTGAAAAATGGAAATATAGAAAAACAGCAAATTCACTTCGAGAATCTATTATGTTAGGAGGTTTCATTTCTGGATGTAATTTGTTTTTAAAATTTCCTTTTATTGAAAGATTTTCTTCCTTGGAAAAATAATGAAACAAAATTTACGTCATAACTTTTCTCACATAAGACTTAACCAAGGCCCTAATGCCAATTTGTTTTACGAAGTCTGTGGCTCCCAAAGTTGGAGGCACGCCCCCTAGAGGGGGCTCAGTGTTATTGTCAGGGGGGTTTAAAAAATTTTAAAATTAACAGATATATAAAATTAAAAAAAAACAACTTTACATTAGGTAGTTTTGTAATTTAAAATAGGAATGTAGTAGATTTCATTGATTTTTTTTTTAATTATTATTTAGTCTTTTCAATTAAAGCTAGTCCACAAATGCAGGTTAGGAATCAAAAGGCATGTGATACTATTTATTCTGGTATCAATCCACTCCCAAGCATATACTAATACTTTTTAAAATATGAGTTTAATATTCTATAAAAATTCAGATGTTTAAAGGTTTTGGGGATATTATCTTTGACCAGCTTTTAGACTAAATGTATAGAAGACTACTTTATTAACGTGACAAATTGAAACCCCGCAGTTTTTTGATCTCACCACAGGAGTATCGATCCGATACAGATATCAACTTGGTTTTGATATTATCGATATTTTGGAACGATCTACTCATCATTATAGAGAACCCCTGTCCTGAGTTGTAATATAATGTAGAAAGAGTTTTTTTTTGCATGATGTTTTCCATTGTACCTGTCCTGCTTTTGAGGTAAATTTGAGACACATTTTCTAATGAAAAATGTTATAAATATAAAAGCTTGATAAAATCTTAATGGTTTTAATCAGAGGGAGCAGCATGCATGGGAATGTGACCACTACCTATGAAAACGACCTTGTGGGAGCATCGGTAAAAGGCTTCATTAAACCGTTCGATTAACCTCCACCTCTCATGAGCGCTATAAAAAACCGAAGCATGCACTCTAACCGCACCCCGACGCCAAGCATGAATCAGGAGCTGAAGGCTTTTGGCATTTACGGGACTGCTGAAGTAGAGCGGATGAGTAAAGAGATAGGAAATGAATCCTCAGTAAGACACCAGATCGCTCCTCACTATTTCTAGATGAGGAACTTCATGCTACCAATCTGACACAAACAGTCGAGAGTAATTAGAGGAAGCACACTTCCAACAGAGGGAGTTTTTTTGGAGATAATTATGCCCAAATTTAGCTCCCACAAGCTTTAATCAGGCTTTTCATTTCCCACCAAAATTCCTTCAGTGCTTCAAGGCTCCAGTGACTTCATTTAACTGCTCCTTTAAGATATTTTGGAGTCTGGACCGTAAAGTGACCTCTAATAGATGGATTAAACTTAGTCATTGACTTCAGAGGGCACCAAGTCCACTTTGAGAGCCTATTAGATCTCTTCGGAGCTTAGTGTGATCAAATTATTGCATTAGACCAGTCAAATTTTCCAATTAAAGTTGTAAAACACATGGCTCTCACACAAGCCAGACAGCAGATCCTCGAGGGGGGTGTTGAAAGTGGCTGAGCCCTGTCTGTCTCTTCATGGTGCTCACTTCAGCCACAGATTACGGATTTTCATCTGACTCAAAGGGGATACAGCCTCACTGGAATGTTTTGCATTTGGTCTTATCTTATGCTGAAACGTAAACATATTTTATAGAGATTTTTTTTTTTTCCTCTCATGCTTCCTGTTTGCCAATATAGTACTGAGATTTTATGCCCCGGTGCTGGATAATAGCCCAACAGATTTATTTTCACAAGTAGAACATCATGGATGTTGCCATAAAGTTCTAGTTGGTAATTGTCTATGAAACCTTTATGGAGGTGGCCTTAGGAAAAGTTAATTTGCAAACGACACAGAGACGGATATGAAGGAGGGAAAGACAGCGGGGGAAAAAATTAAGGGGCAAGAAGAAGAGAAAGAAAGAGAAAGATAATAAAGGATAAAAAATAAAATGCTGAACAGATATTGGAAGTCTTAGTATTAGTTTTAGGTATAAATAACGACCCATTGGTTATTCCTTGCTGATCGCACTTTTCCTTTAAAGATTTATTCCTGGATTGGATTTTTTTTTTTTAATCCAACATTTACGAAACATATTTTTTGCACCAATAATGAAAAAATATTGACTCCATGTGTTGTCTTTTTCAATTCCCCAATGCATTTAAAGCTGAGCACACCAACCCATTGGTCTCCCACCCACTTTTTCCCTCCTTTCTGCTCTAAAAGGTGTGGAAAAGGTCGGACATGAATGCCATCTGCTCATGCAGGCCAAAAAGAGGGCAGGTGAGACCTGCTTTGAACTTCCAGGCCTCAAAAAAACGACATGCTTTGCTGCATCTGACCCAATAAAAACAAGGTCAAAAAGTTGATTCTTACAAAACAACTACAACAAAAAACCCAGCTCAGAACAGTGACAAATCAACAGTGGAGAAAAAAAACAAAAATATCTAATCTGCATCGTTTTTAATCCGTGGGGAAGATTACAAAGTCACAGTGCATTGACACAGCAGCTTGCCAGAAAGAGGTCAGGCAGGCTCATCCCTGCCCGTCATGGTTTTTAGCAACACTGGCGTATCCATATGTTCATCTCCAGCTTGTCTGTCACTCAGCAGAAGTCTCTAATAAACGCGACACAACAAACAGTCTCTCACACAACCTGCAATTCAAGGCCACACCTGATGAAATCCTGTGAAAAGATAGCTTATCAAATCATAATTAACAACACTGTTAAAGCAAATAAATGATGACTACCCAGAAACCCTGGCTGAGTGTTTCTGGATGTTTAGTCTGTAGATGCAAAATTTGGATTTGCTCCATCTGATGTTGACACTTCGCCGCAGAGCTTTTGTTTCCGTCTGACAAGGACGTGGACGCGATGAATGGAGCAGGCGGGAGCGATTGTGTCCCACTGGGGTTTTGTGCTTCATTGAGCAGCGATGCAAAGATACCGGCAGAACAGGAGAAGAGTAAGGAGAGTAAAGATACCACAGATGTTCCTGACACGAGTAAAATCAGAGCTAAAATAAGGGATGTTTATTGATACACACAATTCATCGACAATAAGTAACGAAACTCCTAAATCTCTACTGTACATAAACTGAATTACACGAAAAATAATTTAAAGGTACATATTTATGGTAATTTATGTGTTGTAACACTTTGTTTTTACCCATTGTGTTGAAAAATAAAACCCTTTGCATACAAAAATAGAAACACTGTGTAACCTGTGGTAAAAAAGTGCACATGCGCACAATCGGTAAACCAGGAAGTAGGCATTGATGTCACTATGAAGTTGATAGAGATGTAAGCACATGTCCTAGCTAACAGTGCTAGTGGTGTTAGCAATGCGTTTAAGCCCTATTGTCTAAAGCTGGGATTAAACTGTGCGATTTTTTTGAAGTTGGCCCCAACACCTTCTTCAAATCAGACAAAATTAGTGTCAAACGTTTGTGCTGGTTTGTGCAGCAAAATTTTCGTTTGTGCCGCTATACGTTTTAAAGATATAAAGTACCTTTCAGAGGTCATCAAGGTCAACCAGCCCCCCAGTAACCTTCTTCAAATCAGACGCAAATGGGTGTCCAATTAACTCAGCTCTGTTTGTGCTGGTTTGTGCAGCAAAAATTGTTATGGCGTTTGTGCTGCTTTGGCTTTGAAGATATTAATGAAAATGTAAAGGTCAAAAGGTCAACCAGCCTCCCCACCTTCTTCAAATTAGACAAAATTAGTTGTCAGACGTTTGTGCTGGTTTTTGTGCAGCAAAGATTTTTAAGTTTGTGTCGGTTTCATTTTAAAGATATCAAGAGATGTTTCTAGAGGTCATCAAAGGTCAACCAGCCCCCCCACTTTCTTCAAATCTTCAAATCCAAAGCAGCACAAATGAAAATTTTTGCTTCACAAACCAGCACAAACGGAGCTGGATTAATTGACACCTATTTTGTCTGCTTTTAATAGGGTGCCAGGGGGCTGGTTGACCACATTGACGACCTCTAGAAGCATTTCTTTATATCTTTAAAGCGACGGCGACACAAAGAGAAAAAATTTACTACTGGACAAACGTAGCACAAACGTTTGACATAATTTTGTCTTATTTGAGGAAGGTTGAGAACAACTTCACCCAGGTGATTTTTTGCCCTTTTTGGGGCGATTTTTCCAGTCGTGCGAGAATTTTCCGATCAGGCCATCATTCAGCTGATCGTGCGTCGTGTAGTGTACAGTTAAGTAACGAGGGGCGATTAGCCTCTCATGACTACCTCCCGATCAGGAATCGTAAGGTCAGGATTCCTGACCGTCGAGGGCAAATCGCTCAGTGCGCAAACAAGAATTTTTCTTTTTCTTCTTCCTTCTCTCAGATGTAAACACAGAACCATGGCGGGGATGCGGATTAAATTTGGCCGAGTAGCTCCATCTCACTGCAGAGCTGAGTCCGACGGGTTTTTTAGATGTACAGTGTAAGCAGGTAGATCGCATTAGAATGTCGTGCTGAACATGCATCGAGAGCTGTGAACTCGACTGTACTAAGAAAACCGCAGAGCTTCGTCGCACAGCGCGAGCTGTAGCTGCGTGCAACGATTGAAAAAATCGCACAGCGTATGTCCGGCTTAAGCTGTCGGTTTTCCACGAGGCATTACTGCACGGTCAGGGATTATTTAGCAGCTACTTTAATGGCAGTACAGCTTTCTGGTAGTTCCGCCTTACTGCAAGTAGATGGAGCTACATCTGTTTACTTCAGCTCATCATGCCCTGTACTGGAATTCTATCTAGGCTCAAAAGGGACTATCAAAACTATCAAGACAGATGCTTTGATTATATAGCCTAATTTTATCATAACCTACTGGATTCGGATATATTTTGGTATAAGTATACGACCCAACATATGTACCTTTAAAGCATAATTTCTCAAGTTGAGCACACAAACATTCCAAAAGAAACATGATTAGAATTTAGAATAAGTTTTGATTCTTGCTTCAGGAAAGTTTTAAAAGTAATGATCAACTTTGCCATTTTTCCCTAGAAACGGAATATATACTGTATAGCTGATTTTACACAAGCAAAAGTTAGAGGGAAAAAAACAGTAAACAATATCGTTCATGAATATAAATTTCCTTTAGAATTGTGAAATACATAAAAGGAGCCAATGCCATTTTGAATAGAAATCTGTAATTATTCCAGGTGTTTAGCTACCTTATCAAAGTTACCAAACTTTCTAAATTTATATTAGAAATATTTTATTTAATATGATGTAAAGCAATCATTGCAAAAGAATGAACCAATACTACATTCTCATTGACATCAAGCATGTTTTAGACTTAGAGTCTATAAAACCTCAAATAAAAGGTATCCACATTGATTTTTGTCTTAGAAATCAAGAAGTCTTGTAGATCTAAAATTTCATCAAGAAAAGAACCAGTAAAAGCAAAGAGGATCACAATTTCTAGAAGGAATCTATGTTCACTTTAGATAAAAACGAAATACTAGAATAATTATATTTGAGTTTCCTCTGGATATAGAGTTGCAATGGATTTAAGGTTGCTTAAAGGGATAATCCCCTAATCAGTGTAGACTGCTAGTGTGAAAGTGGCCAATAATAAGGCACAATAATTGGCATGAATGCCCTAGGTCATAGGGTCATGGTGAAAGGATGCAGAGAACTGTAGGAATGTGAGAGCTTCTTTTTCACCTCTTGACGGATTGATGGGGCCCATATTCTTAGGGGTGGGGAGAGACATCCACAGCCTCCCAAATAAGGGGAAGAGGTATTCTTTATCGCGTAGCGCTGTGTTTTTGCTGAACAAAGGCCTTTGTGAAGCCGTTCATCAGCGTCTGAATCAACAAAAATGGAACAAACCCCTTCGCGGTGGTATGTTTTGTTTTTTTTCAGAGTTGAGGATCAAAGATTCATATTTTTCAAAGCAATGGGAGTGGGTTTGTTTACCACCTCAAAGTGATTGCATCTCAGCTGAGCCAAATGTCTTTGCAGTAGGTATCTGTCACTACAATTTGATAGACAAAGGAAGCTTTGTAGATAGCACTACCCTTCAGACAAGCCAACTTAGTCATGCTCCTGAGGTGTCACATACCACCACTATGTTGTCTGGAGCAAAGTAGGCATGCAGAAAGCAGTGAAAGACTTTACTTTAATCTAAAGAAGGATGTTTTCCTTGGCCTATATCAAAGAATATACCTGAACAAAACCTTTAATTTATCAAGAACAGACTTCGGGCATCTGTTGGTGATATGACACTGTCTAGCTGTGCTGTATTGTCTTTCTTATGTCCTTTTAAGGACAAAAAGTAACAGAACTTTGTCATTGCAAGTATTCTTAATTACACTGAAATTTGTCCTCTGCTTTTCCTTTGGAAGCAAAATACTGAGCACTTACCATGGTTGAGGATTCTTGGGATATCAATGATGTTGGACGCAAGAAAGCCCTATACCTTTGTTTTGGGCTTTCTAATGTTCAATGTCAAAAGTATGGAAACATTCGACACAGAGTTCAATGAAAATTAGGACCACAAGCCACATCATATACAGTTCTACAGTAATCTTTAGATCCAATGTATTGAATTCGATTGGATACTTTGCTTACCAATAATGAATTAGTGACACTTAATTAGACATTGTTTCGGTCAACCAGTCCACAGCCAAAAAACTTTACCTCAGTTTTCATGTTCAGTTTATGAAGACTTAGAAATGAAGTTTGCATGCAAAAACAAGGGATTTGGCTTTGATTTTTCATCACTCATCTTAATCCACAGCAAACTATGTAAAAGGAGCAAGGGATAAAAAGGATAAGATGGTTTGGTGGTTGTTTGTGTTAGAGGCTGTTGCTTGATTCTTTGCACGATGGTAAATGGACTGTGCTTATAAAGCGCTTTTCAAGTCAGGAGACTTAACCAAAGTGCTTTACACTACATTCAGTCATTCATCCATTCATGCACACACTGATGGTTGGAGGCTACACTGTAGCCACAGCTGCCCTGGGGCTCACTAACAGAAGCAAGGCTGCCATACACTAGCGCCACCGGGTCCTCTGACCAACATCAGTAGACAATGCAGGTGAAGTGTCTTGCCCAAGGACACAACAACACTGAAAGATAAAGCCGGGGCTTGAACAGTCAATCCTTGGATTTCAGGGCAAACTCAGTGTTTATAATTCAGCGTATACACAGTAAATGTTTCAGTGTTAAAGTAACACTCAAGAAACATTTGGACCCACTGTGAATAACTGCAACACTAAAACATTGTAACATTTACTGTGTAACTTTTGACCCAACTTACAACGAATGTTTTACTTTATAAGGTGCTGGTGAAGATTCTCAGTCTTCCAGGTCATAGTCATTTCAAAAAAGTTTAAAAAACAATTCACTGGACTTTGTTTCCAAATTGAAGACATTTCACCTCCCATCCAGGAAGCTTTCAACAATTCAAAATGTCATAATTAGCCCCAAACAGGGGACCAAAACATCTCACCTGTTCAGCCAGGCCAACAGTTCCCTCGAACGACCCCCTTTCAGAGACATAGACCAGTATTGGATATTGCAGGCTAACAAAGCATTAAAACGACTCACCATTCCTAAGGGGCGGACCTGTTCTTCTGGTTCAATTCGCATATATTCTAAGCAAAAACAAGTCTTTGTTTCTGGCTACTCTATAAAGCTTCAAACTCAATTCTAACATTTTGAATTGAAAAACCTTCCTGGATGAGAAGCGAAACGTCTTAGAACTTGGAAACCGTCCAGTATATTGTTCTTTTACTTTTTTGGAATACTTTATAAGGTGAGGTTTATAACAGATCTTGAACACTACTGTTGCCAAAGTAATGAACCCGATGTTAAAATGAGAGAGTATGGACAGGCTAGAAGGATAATGGAATAAAACAATGACAAAAGAATGTTGAAAAGGGATTTGAACAAACAGGGAAAACATTTAAGAAATCAAAAAAAGATTTTGGCAAGAAAAGAAAATTGTATTTAGCCTACAACTCTATACATTCCATCCAATATTGACATAATTGCTAAGCTAATATAAGCATTGTCATGGTAAGAGACTAAGTAAACTAAATTGAAAAAACAAAGGAGGATTGATCAAGTTAAAAATGAACTAAAATCAGATACATTTAACCTCAAAAAATTTATTCAAAAACATTATAGACAGTAATGACTACAATACTACTTCTAAAGCCTATTTCTCACTAAAATTAGCAGGTTAACCCATGTTTGAAAAACATGGGTTGAACTGCTGACAATCAACATTTGGCTCCCTTACCATTGGCAAAAAATCTGATTGTTCCGTGTTGAAACTGTTTTTTTTTTTGACCGGTGGGAAATGGATTTCAAGGTATAAGGAATGGTGCAGGATTTTCACGAATTATTGAAAAGACCCGCCCTCTTCAAATGCACACCTGTACCTGCTCCAGAGAGGGAATGCATATTTAAAATGTGCGAGAGCATGCACAAGCCTATTTCTCCTAAACAGAAACGAGAAATTAATAACACCCAATTTCTGACCTAATTTTTACCTATATGTGTTTTTCTCTTAAACTTTGCAAACCCAAATTTTCAGAAGTACCAACATTGCCTATGCCTATATAGACATGGTCAAGAAAGGGACACAAGCCAAACAAAATTTTGGAAGATTTCTAGCACAAAACCTGAAGGAATAACACATTTTATCACGCTTTAGTATAACCCTGTTGTCTGCAGTCAGGGCATGGGTGTACTACATATATAACAATGGCATCCAATTGCCCTACAGGGCAGCATAATTAATTTTGGAGGTGCCAGACGATGGCATTTGCAACCCAGTTGGAGATCATTGGCTACCTTCTGTTGAGAGATTTAAAACTCTCTTTCCTATTATACAAAAAAGGCTCACATTAACTCGTGAAGATAAAAGTGTACAATTCAGAAGTTGATTTAGATATAAATCTATCAGATTTTCCAATGTTAGGGTTAGACAGCCAGTCTAATTACTTGGTATAAGGTCATGGCTTTGAAACCATTTGGTCTACGAGGGAGCTGTAGGTCAGCTCATGCAGAGACATTCTGGTTATTCTAAGTAGCTATTAGGTCATTTTGGCTGTCACAAAGGGCGGTCTAGGAAAGAAGGCCAGCAATGACTTAAGGGTCATTCCTTTACACATTGCTTCCTTTTTTCGAGGGGCCGTCCTGGCCTGGTAAATGGGATGGTCAGTGGTCATCCCCCCGAGACACCTACCCTGAGACCTATATCCCCTTCTGTCCAGCCCCTCTCTGTTCACTCAGGGGGAAAATTACTTTGAGCTGGGGGGATACAGCTCCATTGAGATGGAGAGAGGTTTGCACAAAAGAGGGTGAAGTTTAAAAAATTGTCTCTTTCTTCTATGCTTCATTGGAAGTACTGGGATGGTAGGAGCTCAGAGGGTACAAGGTCATTAGATTGGCATCTCCATAAGCTCTTCATTCCCATTGTCTGGATAAATCTGCTCGAAAATGACCTCCATGAGAAATGTCCCCAGTCAACCGCTTAGTGGGTCCTAGAATTTCCCCTTTTGTCTACCACTTTCAGTGGGCTTCCAACACAAAGCACATTTCTCAAGCAGAGCTACAAAGCTTGTCTGGTTCTGAGAACCAAGTGACATTGTTCCTCTGTATCATGGTTTGGAATGAATTGCAAGCAGCTGTAGACATCCTCAGGCCATAAAACATCTGCCCCAAAACAAGCTTACCTTCGGACATTTCTGCGCTCCTCCTCAAGCTGTTTTAAGAGCTCATCGATGCATTTGTTGGCGTCCATGTACTCCTGTCAAGAAAAGATGAGAATGGTTTATGTGTTATAGTAACCTTTCATTTAAAATATGCTTCTAATAGAAGACAGAAACGTGTTCTGGAAAAGTGGTCACAATCACTTTAGTGTTTGTTTCTTTGAGAGAGTAAAAACAGAAGCACCTTTTTGTAATGTCCAACGGCAGCCCCAAAAGCGAGGCCCAGCTGTGTAATGTCATTTGGGAACAGACTGCACTCACAAAACGTGCGCTACCGAGTTACAGGAATGAGCTAATGCCAAGAGCAAAATAGGGAAAACAGATGTTAGGATTTCTCAGCTTTGGCCTAATGATTTGCCTTTTAGTGGTAGGGCTTTATAAAACAGAAGGTGGGGCTGTTAATGTAAGAAAAAGCCCACCATATTTCAAAAATGTGAGTTTTCATACACTCACTCAGTTGTGACTTGAGGCTGTCTCGGCAGTCCAGTCTAGGTTTAGGACTAATTAATTAGATGTTTGCTTGACGGGTCCCATGGGCAAGCGGTTATCTCAGTGGGACAGATGCTCTACATTGATTTTTAGTCACGAGAAAGATGGCATACCCATAAAGAATCACAGTCTAGTAGATAATTTTTTTGAACATAAAAGCTTTATTTCTACATTTCCTAAAGTTCGTGCACCTGAGCTATTTTGTTTTACTCTCTCTAATTAGTCCTTGGCAGAAAAAAGTCAGTCATTCTTTGTGAACAGAAGCAGCAGGAAAAAGGAAAAACCAAACATTGAGTTTTCTTGGTTTGATACGACATAAGCACTAGGGTACATAGAGTTTTAGTGTTTATGGAAATCAGATGAGTGTTGTGCCACGAAATGTCACAACACTCCTTTCATGGGAACCACAATGACTGCATAAAGAAACATTAAAGCAGACATCTGACAAGTCTTTATTCTCACCTTGGTGTGGTATAAATATGTTTTACATATCTGTTTTCTCCAGTTTTATTTTGAAACGGATTGTTCTTTTGAAAAGCTTTTCAATAGTTTAATACATTTTGTTTGAATAAATGTATACTGAGCTTAAACTCTCCAGCCGATCTATTAAATATTATTATGTCTCATTGGATAGTTGAAAGAAAGAAAAATAAATAAATTCTTAAAACAGACTGATCGAAAAAAGTGAAGATATATTTGAGTTTAGCAGAATAGTTAATAATTTCAAACGTTTAAGGCAGTGATTGATATAGTTATTGGGAACTGCCTTGGTCTGTTTTCCTCCAGACAATACATTTTTTATTAAAAAATAGGGTGTTTATTCAGTCAGAGAAGGTAGCACCAAAAAGGAAAAAAAAAGTTTTATAAAATTAATACCTACTCAAACTTGCTTGACTTAGCTTGCAAAGCTTTTACCAGTTAGTTGTACAAGTAGCTGATCTGTAGCTCCAACGCTTAGTTTACTACTTACTTTAAACATGTTATTACCTTAAAAAACATTGACAAACACCTCACTTAGTAAAAGTTGTGTACAAAGGTACAATAAACTACAAAAGATACAATACAAAAAGGTCTCATAAACCAGTCATATAGTCCATATTGACAATAACTTCAACCCTCAGTTAATATGCTCACAGTAGAATGCTAACATGCTATTACACTAAAAAAGAACAACACTTCAATCAAAAATAAAATAGTTTTTTTCATTTGCTAACACAATTATACGGGAGCTGAGAGTGGTCGTAGTTGACTTTTTTTTTTTCTTTGCTTCTCGAGTCGTTATCATGGTTAAACCATTAATTATTTTCTCGAGTTATTGCTAGCGAGATGATTAACCGGTATGCGTAAGGAATGAGGCTGGCCAAAAGCGCTGGATTCCCAGTCCCCCCATGCCTGCGATACCGCGTGTGCGCAAATAATCAGCTTTTTGTTTTCTTTTTCTTTTCACTGTCAAGTCGTGTTGGATAATTGGATTGCATAGAATACAGTACAGACAAATCTGAATGTTTTTAATGAAACTCTTTAATCTGGACTCATTTTGGGGGTTTATGCGCATCTTATACCTTTTACAGGTGTAACACCAAGGCTGTTCAGAAAACACCTGACGCTAGGGCGCCGGTGGCATAGGTCTAATTTCTTATGAATCAGAAGTGGAAGCAAATCATCAAACCAACAACGTTGGTCTGTAACCTAAAAGTTAAACACAGGATTATTTACAGAATTACACAAAGGCTGGCATTTTAAATCCTCTCCCGCTGTTGTGGTGTTGAAGGATGTAATCAGATTCAACACACAAGTCATCTTGTTATCACGAGAAACCGGTTTTGTTATCTTTAGATAATGAGAAATTAACTTGTTTTCTCGAGAAAACCAAATTAAAAAAGTTTCAGAGAGATACAGCCACTCTCGGCTTCCGTACAATTGGCATGACATTAGTATATAAAATCAAACGTGGGGAATGAGTAACAGGTTCTGAATCTTTTAAGTGGATGTGTAACAATAAGAGGTGTCATAGCTCCGTGTTATGGACCCCAAAAAAACCAAAGAAGATTTTCTAGAAAGACGCCTATCTATCTGGAACACCTATCCACATCTTAGTCCTTCATACTTCGTCAAAATCCTTAATGATTTTGTTTAAACTAAATCCGTACTCTAATCATAGTTCAGGAGGACAAATAGACAACCAGTCTACTCTACTGACTCTATTTTATCCATTTGGTAACTTAACTGTTTTATGAAAGTACACCAGTTCATTAAATTTAAAAGTAAGCTTCAATAAATTTAAAATATAAACTTCCATACATAAAAACACATGTGCTTGGCCACACATAATCAGTTCACAGACAGTATTTGTAATTGCTCAAGCTTTCCGACTAAGCATGCCAGCTATTAAAAAGCATATCGTCTTGGAAACCCCCCCGGCATTTTCTTCCATTATCACTGCCTTGGCATATATTTCGTCCAGTTCAATCTGAGGACCATTCAGTTGCATGGAAACAAAATTTTGCCCACCCATGCTCCATGACCAAATCATTACTTAAACAGTCGGAGTGTTAGGATTTTGCAAAGCTCCAAGAATATACCTCACGTTTTTAGATAAAAATCCATGTGGGAGGTAAGGCTGATGTGCAGAAGCCTAATAATTTGCCTGGAGCCCTGTTTGGACTTATCCTGACCTCCAGATGACCCACCTCTGAGGTCTGACTATACTTAAAGTACTGCTGTTATCACTCCATGGGCTTTTTTAACCTGTGGCCTTGACAGCAAACTCTTAACAGACCAGATGTTCAAGCTGCTGTTCTAAATACAGTAAACCCCAGTTGTTTTGTCTAGTGAGCCTTCAGAGACGGCCACTCCAAAAACAGTCATAACCAACAGCTTCTACCAGTGCCATGATAGCATGCCAAACACCCAGATCTCCTACTGAGTAAATGGCGAGTGAAGCTTTTAACCAAACAGCAACAAATCGATGCCTCACAGTGTGACATGCAATTTTCCAATATATGCACAATATCTTTTGAAAAATGCCTACTAAATGCCATTAACTACAATCCATCATGTCTTTCCAAGATAATATGATGAATTAGTATGAGAAATAATTGATGTTAGTTAACAATATCGTCCCGAAGCCATCTGATGCTCTTTGTGCCAAAAAGCTAAGTACTTCAATACTAGGCGAATAACAACTACTGTAAGTTTCGAAGGGTATGTGAAGAGGTACAGTTGATGGAGGATAAAAAGTATTTAAAATTTGATATTTTGAGTAAAACTCAAACAAAGATAAATGTCAAAACAAAAGTAAAATCTCATTAATTAAAAGCAGGAATAACATATGTGTACACAGTAATATTCAAAGGTATTACTTGTTGAGGTTGGTGATATTTGCCAAACAAGAAAGTATTCTGTTAAGTCAAGAAAAATCCTATATAAATTCAAGCACAGCATCAGAAAGTGCCCCCCTGGAAGTTTTAGAAGTGTACTCTAAAAAGTGTATCTAAATTTTAGGAAAGTGCTGCCAATGTACATTCTGTCTGTAAAACGTACCATGCAGAATCTTGAAAATTGTACAAAAATTCCACGGAAATACCCAATACGATGTGGAAAAATACATTAGAGGTTACAGACAAATAATCTGTAATTATTGGATAAAATCCTTTGTTACTTTTAGAACAATTTCTGAATGTCCATTGGGTCCAGGAATGTTACCTATAAGTTCAGTATAATTTCCAGGAAAGTATTCCCTATGTCCCTACACCATGCGAGAGTCCAAAACAGTTCTGAAAAGTCCTGGATATGGTTGTGGAAGCTACTCCATAGGTTCCATGAAAGCGTCTAGGTAAATACCCTTTAAGTCCTATGACCAAAGTATGTAGTTTTCAAACAAGTGGTGCATATTCCCCTCTAGGGTAATTGGAATTACAGTGTGAAAAAGCGGTGCCATTAAAGTTTTGGGAAAGCCTTGTAAGTTTTAGCAAAATATTACAAGGGGCTGAGTTCCTTGGAGGTACCTAGTTAGTACCTGTAAAGTCAGTACATTTAAAGTAGGCTTCAGAAAGTATCCTACATTTTCTGTAAAAGTATCACATGAGTTTACAGGAGGGTATCGGATTCAAGTAAAATGCTATAAAGGTTAAATAAAAGTACTGGAAATGTAGGAACTTAAGATTTTATTAAAATGCAGGCTGTTTTAGGGATAACTGTCTCTGTCTTAAGACACTTTCTAGACAGCAATTTCTAAAGCATATTTTCTGGAAATGTTATGTTGAAAAAATACTTAAAAAATATGCCACTAAGGCATGTCATTTTGGGGAGGACTCAGAGTAGAGCCTCTGCCCCTCCACCTTGAGAGGAGCCAGTGATTGAGGTGGCTCCGGGGCATCTGATTAGGATACCTCCATGGCGTCTCCCTGGTGAGGTGGTCCCATGTAGGTCCCAGCTGGAGGTTGTGCTTCCTGGCTGCTGGCCTGGGGAATGCCAGCCAGGATTACCAGGAGAAAGTGGCAAAGTGTGAGAAGCCGAGAGCGTCTGGGGCGCCCGCTACTAAAACTTCTACCCCCTGCAGCCAGATCCCAGATAAAGCGGAAGAAGATAGATGTATGGGCCGGATGATGACCCGCCGGGGCAGGACCACGACAGATGGATGGATGCCATTAGAAGTTTAAAAGTAAAGGTTCCAGGATCATGAACTGTAAGTTCTGGTGCAGCTGTGTTATAATTTTCATGAAGGTATTACTTAAGTCAATGCTATGAAAAGTTCAGAAAAGTGATGCAAAGTCCTACAAAGGATTGTGGAAGGTACCCTGTAAGTAATAAGAATATACCCTTAAAGTAAGAAGATTTTCATACAAGTGCTACAAAGTCCCTTTAGTGTGATGGGAATTACTGTGTAAGAGGAGGATAGTATTAAATGTCTGAGAACCTTGTAAGTCTTAGGGGGGGAAAAAAGTACTGTTCCATATAGGTACCTTGTTAGTACCCAAAGGCTGTCAGTTCAAAGTAAATACCAAAAGCATCCTAGGTGCATCCTGGGAAAGTATCACCTAAGTTAAATGAGGGTATCAGGTTCAAGTGGAATGCTATAAAAGCTGAAGGAAAGTACTGGAGGTGCAGTAACTTAACCTTTAAGCTACGTACAGGTTGTATAAACTAGCTAGAATGTTGAACACTGTAAATAGCAGTGTGTCATACTTTGTTCCCTTTTTTTAGCTGAATCTATTAAATAAAATATTGGTGTTTATGTAAGTAAAGTACTTCAGACTAGGGCTGCAACAGCAGATCGATAAAATCGAGTAAAATCGACTTTTAAAAGCGTTCAGATTTAGGAATTTAATCATCGATTAGTTGTGTCAGCGGCGATTAATCGCGTCATCCGCCCGCCGCGATCACCGTCATCCGGGGAAGAAAAAAAAAAAAAATAATGGCGAAGCGAAGTCAGCGCCGCGCGGTGCAGTGTTGACAACTCAGCGACTTTTTCAGACCCCTCCAGCGACTATTATTTCTTTAAAAGCTACTAGCGACAAATCTGGCGACTTTTACGGTGTCACTGGCGGCTTTTGGAGACTCTTACGTGAAAGCATGTATGGTTCTACTCTTGTCCTCCAGCGCAGCTGCTGCTGCGTCAAAGGCGCCTCCCCATCCCAGCGCCTTTCTCCCTCCCTCCCACAAGAATCCCTCTCCAGCGGGGCAGTCAGAGCCGCCGGGATTTTAGTGAGGGAGTTTAGCCTCAGCGTCCAGACTGCAAATGGAAGCAGCATGCGCGGGATTGTGGCAGCAAATTGATCCTGTCAATAATTAAAATAGCCTGAAAGCTTTTGCAAAGTAAGAAAAAGTCTACAGTAACTTACAGCTTTTGGCAAAACTCAGAAATGAACATGGCACAGAAGCACCACTGTTATGGCGCGGCACCTGAAAAACACGTTGGGGGCCTTGATGGCAGTGAAGGAGGCAGATCAGCAGGATGAGTAACCATGTTTGTTTTCATTTTAAAGTGGGGAAGCGTTACGTTAGTTTCTCAGGTAGCCCATCTGATGCTTTCCTTACCTTGTTAGTAGGTTACAGACAGTGATAAGGTTGGCTACTTATTTTACTTTTAATTTCATTTGAATTAGCTTAAGCTTAGCGTTTATATTTTCTTTATAAATAAATAAATTTGCAAATTATGAGGCACAGGCTTTTTAAGTTTAAAATCTTCTGGCAAGAATAAAGTAAAGAAAAGATCCTGCAATTTATGGAAGTAAAAGCAAAATAAAATCCAGCAAGATCAGTAAAATGTCAATTAATTATATGCCACATTCCCGTTGCAAATATCTGTCTTTGGAGGGATGTGTTTTTTAGCACCCTAGTTCTCTCCTTTTTTTATTCCAAATACAATTTATAATTTTAATCACAGGGCTATTGACCCACATCTCTATGGTTCAGTATTTTTCTCAAGTAACAACTTTAACTGATATACGCACCACTGTCTTAAAAGGCAGAACTCTTCTAGTCTATAAAAAACCTCATTTGTTGAAAATGGGGGGACCTATTGTTTGAACCCCTTAGGGGTTTTAAAAAACAAAAATGCCTGTCTCTTTTTATGCTTTTATGAAACAAAAAATACCCTATATTTTTGTGGATGTGTAACAGCTATTTCATGTAAGTTTGCGTAGTTTTAACACAAACATTTATTTTTCATATTGCACCAGTACAGTTAATGAGAACCTGTACTCTGCTTGCTTGTTTGTTCTGGGTCTCAAAATGCCTACCTTCTGAACAGAAGAGGCTATTATAAAAAAATATTTTGTGTCCGATTCATCGATTAATCGAAATAAATGTCGGCCCGATTCCATCGATTTTTCAAAATAATGCAAGTAGTTGCAGCCCTACTTCAGACCCAAGAAAACTATATGTATGTCTATTTAAAAAATTGATACATGATTGTACACTGACTCCAGCAGCTGCACAAAAAGGCAGCCTTCAGGGTGAAAGCCCCGAGTCAAAGGAAATATTTACAGGCCACATCAAAGTGAAGCAAAGCTGTCTGAGTCTCTGCTGTCATCAGGTAGACCCCTGCTAATGACAGGGCACTGAAATAATCCTCAGCACACATGGAGGAATGCGGGGAATGCTGCACACCCGTTGTCATGTGAAAACAGGGAGGCATTTAAAGGTGGAGATTTAAAGCAAGTCTAGATGTATGTAATGCCACATGTTATATCTTCAGCAGGGCATTATTTCTGACGGCTTTATGACTCGAGTGAAAGGCACACCACTCCCGTGAGGACCAGGTACCCGTGCTCAGAACAGAATGAGCTAAATCCACTGACCTAAGGCTTTATGGAAGGCATATTTCTCTGAACTGGTTCTCTTACATCAGTACAGCAGTATTTTTTTTTTTACCAAGAGTACTGATGTTGTCATCCAATGAATAGGTTGGAAGCAAGTTTCAAGATGCACTACAACTCAACTGTGCATAGTCTAGTTTTCATCAGGTCTAAAAAAAATTGGCCTTATGTTGAATCTAAACTTTTTGGTATATAAATAAGGTCCATTGTTAACTGCATCATCCATATGTTGTCTATGTCCTGAAGATGCAAATCAAGTCCAAATCCATAATTCTCTACCACTGTTCTTGGAAATGTCCAAAGAAAAAGCGACATCGAAGGACTTTAAACCTCTTTAAGAAGGTGTTCAGAGATTGGCAATTTTCTCTGACCATTGAACAGTCTAACCTTGGTGGGAATTTTCTTTGACCACTACTCCCCCAAATACTGTCATTTTCCCATAATAGGCATTAGTTTATTGAGTAATAAAGGCAACTTACTAAATTGTCTCCACTCCATCTGTGTCTGGTTACTAGACTTTCTGACTGACAGGCAGCGATCAGGTTAAAAAAGTTTGTCTCTTCTGTCTCTTCTTGTGCCTTCTCCTGCTTCACCTTACATCACAGCCACATCTCACATTTAGTGACACAAAACAACAAAAAGTTCAGTTTTTCAACTCCTATGAATTTCATGCTATTGATTTGCTGTATCAACCAAAAAAGGGCCTTTGCCTTGCAAGAATTGCAACCTTTGCCTCTCTCTGCCTTGCAGTGCTCCAGAGCAACCCTCTGTATAAGGATAACATATAAATTGTTCACTCCAGGCAGGAAATTTGCATATGATGGGAACAAATCGTTAACAGGCACAAGATGACACTAAGAATTGATGTATAAGGATACCGAGAGGATAGATTCCCCTTAAGGTTTTAGCAAATCAAAAATTTAGATGTTTGGAAATGAGTGGCTGAACATGTTCCAACCTGACAATGTGTTTGAAAAGGATTCTCAGTAATGTTTACCAGACATTGTTTACTTGTGTGTATCTTTGATAAGGCGGGGCTCTTTGGCTACCGCCTCCCTGCATTCTGTCACGATTGGGGTTTCCAAGTCTCTCCAACTGCTTCTGCTCCTTTCATGAATTATGAAATATGAGCAGACCAAAATGAAGCTTTGGCATTAAAATGCAGCAAAGAGGAAATAAAGACAGACACAAACACACAGATTGATTGAACTAAATCCATTTAAGATTGATGATCCATATTTCTAAGAAATAAAACATCAGATGTGTTCTCCATTTATGAATCCAACACATTTCTTAAGGATTTGAGCTGACAGTCTGGTTTGGATATAGAGCTGACAAGAAAGAGGCTAAAACTTTAAGGCTTTGTGATAAAGCAGCAACCTCCCTACTGCAGAGGACAGACTGTGCCTCTTTAAGTCGTGATGAGCTCCCTCCACCACCTTGATGTGTCTACAGATCAGACTCAACCAGGCATTAACTGATAAGACACCTTACGGAGCTCCGCAGCTCCTGGGAATATAACTGCATCTAAAGACAAGGTCAGGACCTTGAACCCCACCCCACCCCTAGTCCCCCTTCCCCAGCGTATCTTTTCTTCCCATGAGCTTTTTGAGAGACTGATGACATGGCTGTGTGACCTCTTGGACTGTATAATTGAAAACCAAGAGCTCCAGGTTTGACAGAAGGCAAAGATCCCACACGAGTCTCTGCGAGTCAAAGGTTACGGCAATAGGACTGTACGATTTCTCTCAGGGTGTATTTTTATGACCTACTTGAAAACAGTACATGGGATAGTGACTTTTTAAAGGTGTGGCAGATGTGTCATTGTTAGTTTTGGTTTTCTGCCAAGGGCACAGCTGCTGTCATCCAAGACTCCAATGAGAAGCAAACATGGCAAATTTAATCAGCTGCGATAATAAAAAAACATGCGCTGATGTAATTCATGACAGTGATCCTATTTTATGGAGGCCATGAACTAATCAGCCTGACTAATCATCTTTTGCCTATGTTCATATCAAGACATATCACTCAGCCTTGGTTAAATTCATTAGTCTTATCAGCATGTTCCGAGACTCTGCTGGTCATTCTTCACTCGCAGGTCTTTACTCACATCCTCAACGATCTGCTTTGGCTGTATCAGCTCAGCGATCTGGCTCTCATATCCTGGTAGCATCATAGTATCCCCACCCCCAGGTTAGCTGTGGAGCTTATCAGTGCACACGGCTGCCACTTGGGAAAACAAAAAGTGTACCATTTTTCATTTGGGGTGACAAAAGAAACTAAGCTGTTTTATCAAGCACTTGTATCAGCTCCTGCATATTAAAGCATATATATAAGAACTTGACTGATCTGTTATATATTTCTTTACCTTTGTCCCTGTTCTCATTGGAAAAAATCACAGGGATTTATATTGGTATTAGAAAAAAGCTCATAATTAACATTCAGTACCAACATTGGTTTTGTGTTCCATTGTGTTCATAAAGGAAGATTTTCTTGCCTAATCCTCACTATAGAATCAGGGTACAAGCTTTAACTGGTGCATGAGTACCAATTAGAAATACAACAGAAAGGTCAAACAATGTCTCTATTCATAGAACTGATCAAAAATCTATTTTTTTAAGAAGTAGACCCAAACACTAGTACTATTTGCAGGATTGCAGAACAGCTGGAACAATGGAAAAAGGTTTTTTCTTTTCCATACTAGCCCTAGAGGTCATTGCTAAAACTTTTTCTATTATCTACAGAATGTCTAGAGTGGTTCAGAAAAAAATATTAATTTAACTAAAAAAAAAAAAGAAAAAAATAAGAAGAATGGTTTTAAAACTGTTGACAGTTCCAAAATATATTTCCTTCTGCTTACGCCAACAAGAATAGGTGGAAGTCTCTTTAGAGGTAACTCAGGTAATGCCAATGTAGGTACCAGATCTGCTCGGGGCCCCGCCCCTTCTTATGACGTCAACATATGGCAACTCCACTCTGACAAACTGTATTGCAACAGTTTCTAAAGAATCAAATCTCTTTTGGAGTCTCAACATATTACCTTTACCTTTATTTGCTTTTATTTTGCATTTCATTGACAATCTAAAGTAGCTGAAAGTAGAAAACAATCATTCCAAGTCTTAAAAAAAAGTTATGCATTCTAAGATTGAGCTCTGCCATTTAACAAGACAACAAGAAAAAGTCTCAGCTTATTTTTATTCTTTTTATTAAGATCTGAGGACTGGAGAGACAAATGGAACATCTCAAGGATGTCATGACGTTCGTAGAGATTCTAGACGAATAAAAGAGTTATTTTACTTGTAGAAAACGAACGGTTGTTGTTGACACAAAGCTAAAAGCATTGTAGCATATGGCTTACTGAGCTAAAAGAGGCTAACCTGTTAGCTACTAAGCACAGCTAGCTACAGTGTTACCCAGCTCTCCCCCTTTATATCATGGTCGTGCATTCACTTTGTTAACCATAAACAGATTTTGTTCAGTTTTTTTATCGATCAGGTAAAACCTCACCGTTCATTAGACGCTTTAACACTACAGATGCTCCCAACTCGGCACACTAAAGCTACGCGATGTTATTATTGTTGTCTGGGCAACCATAATGTTTTAAAACATGTGGCAACATTTAGCCGCTCATGTAACGTAACGTCATTGGCATGCGCAAATGGCTACAAAAGCTACATAGAGGTTGTTTCTTTTTTTTATGAACAAGTCGGTTAAATGTTTGCTAATGATAGCTAAACGTTAGCATTAGCAAGATATGCCATTTTTAGCAAACAGTAAAACATCATCATATGGTTAGCATTAGCATTAAGCAACTGGTAGACAATATGAAACAAGAGTAGGAGAGCATTGTTCCGCCTTTTACTTCGTGCTAGGAGTTAAACTTGAAGCTATCACCACATGCAACTGCAGCTAAATAACAGTCTCCTACAAGCCCTAAAAACATATAATTTATAAGTACTCCTAAATGCTTGTTTGCAACATATATTTTATTTACATATTTCATTGTTAAGCCAAATTGATAAAGCTAAAATGTCATGTGATTGTTTTGTTGTGTATGGGTTATGTGTTTGGCCAGTTGACATTACACAAACACATGATTCAAATGGCCAAACACATTACCTATACACAACAAAAGACTTGGGTCTTTTGACGTTGCTTAAAACATCATCGCTCCAACTAGATGTTAGTCTAGTGTAAGTCAACAGAACTGATGGCGACGTTCACACTGCAGGCCTTAATGCTTAATTCCGATTTTTTAGTTAAAGCCTAGAAAACAACAACTAAAGGTTCATAATTATGTCTTAAAATAGCAAAAACATAAAACCAATAGCAAAGAGGAGGCAAAGAGTTTGTCTTGACCGCAATGGGTTTCCAAAAGATCGGATGTGTATCAAATTTAAGACCACATACAAAAGTGGTGCAGATCAGATTTTGAAGCCAGATTAACTGTGACTTGGTCTGTTCACAGAGTTATGAAAGAATCCCAGCTGAATCACCTAAGGGAACAAAAAATGTTGGATTTGGAGACATTTGTCTGCAGTGTGTATATATTAAAAAGTCTGGTTGCCTCCAGTTAAATTCTGCATTGTAGTTCCTATTTCTTTTACTTTTATTGTAATTCTGTTAAAAAATCTAATTCAAATACAGATTTCAACAAAAGCTAGTGAAGCTTCTAAAACTGATATGTTTTATAGTATATTCAAAACCATTAGCTTGCTCTTTGTCATTTTTAGCCACTATTTAGAGCAATGGCGGAGGGTCCAAAGAGCCCCTATTTTAGAACCCTGGTTTAAGAGATTTTTTATGGACTGAAAATGGTGGAAAAGTCCAAAGACCAACATTAAAAGCCAGAGGAACCATGAATCAGGACCAGAGGTGGAGCTACCATTCAATAAAACTAGGTAGTTGCCCAGGGGCCCCTACCTCCTGAGGGCCCCATAAAACTCTTCAGAATGCATGGTTAATAAAGTAGTTACTTATTTGTGCACCTTAATTGTTTATGATTAAAACCCATTAGTTTAAGTGTGAGAAGTGGGAGAAAATACAACAGCCACAACAAAAACTGACAGAAAAAAAAAACATGAGGAAGGAGACAACGAGAAAAGGGATAGGAACTGAAAAGGGGAAGAATGTGAGTAAAAGGGACCGAAAAGAAAGGAAAAAGACAAGGACAAAACGGAGAGCAGCACAAAAGTTGAGAAAAAGGAAGAGAAATGGGGGGGAAAAAGCAGAGAGGAGAAATATCACAGGCAAGTCTGGTTTAAATGAAGGAAAGTTAGTAAAGACCTTGGTAAAGACATTTATTCACCATTGAGCAAGAAGGCGCGTTTTTCAGAATAAAAACATAGAAAAAATAAAAGGTTGAAACGGAAGTTCTTCATTAATGATCTTGACAAAAGAACAGTGGTTCCAAATGATTTTGAACAGAAGCTGAGATCTACACTGTAATGGCACACAGTGGCCTCATTGACTCCACAACATTCATGTAACAAATGCCTCCAGTGAGCAGGATATTCTTCATCTGCCTACCTACCTGGCTAAAACTGAGGTGCATTCAGCCTCTACGGATTACCAGAGATACAAAAGGTACCCTGTTCATCATTCAGGGTGAGTTTCAGCAGTTCGGGGTTATCTGATGTCCCCTCGTCCAGCAAGCACCTATGGCGCAGCCCAGCCCAAACATCAACACCTCACCAACGACAGGAATCCAAATCCCTTCGGATTATCTTTCCAAACATTAAGATAGGCCCTCTGTTAGGGCTCCTCCTTTACAGGTTTGGATTTGACAGAGCGGGCCATTCATTCCTATTGGGAACAGTGGAAAAGCTGTTTCTTTAGAGGAGGGGAAAAACTGGCAGAGGAATAGATTACATTGGAGCTGGCATCGTTATTTGATCATTTCCGCACAGCGTGGATGAACCCGGGGCAGCATGACAAGCTGGGAATCTGAGGGCTTTTTTTTTTCATAAAAACAAGGTAAGTCACGGCCTTTACAATCAAGATCACAATTAAACAATAAAAAGTAAATATTTCAGGATTTTAATCCTAATCTCTTTCCAAGCCCCTTTAATATTCATCTGCTATGACCGATTAGACTCTCCTTAGGAAAAAAGGCAAACGCAGGATTAGATCTGATGACAGAAGAGATGGAAATCTAGGAAACTAGGAATAGCAAGCGGGATGGAAGCAGGCCTGTTTTGACACAGTGTCTATATTTTACAGGCCTAAGGGTTGCTGGGTTTTATTATGATCAGGGGGCTAATATTCAGCCAGGTGTAGTCGGGGCGGGGGGGGGAGTGTGGCGATGACAGGAATAAAAAAGGAAGCCTGGAACTGACAGCCCACAGGGAGAGAGGAAAAAAAATAGAAAAAAAAACAGGGAGAGACGGAGAAATTCATGGCAGCAGAGAGGATCAGACAGACAAAAGCAACAGAGGTACTATGTGTTGATATTCTACGAAAAAAAGCATTGAAATTAACAACTTGTAGGTTGTGTTATTGTACGTCTTTTTATTTTTTATTACCAGTCTGACAGTAAATTTAATTTTTTTTACTGTCTATAGAAAAGAACAACCGATATTTCCCCAGATTGTGTAGCTTAAAGGAAGGAAGGAAGGAAGGAAGGAAGGAAGGAAGGAAGGAAGGAAGGAAAGGAAGGAAGGAAGGAAGGAAGGAAGAAAGAAAGAAAGAAGAAAAAGAAAGAAAAAGAAAGAAAGAAAGAAAGAAAGAAAGAAAGAAAGAAAGAAAGAAAGAAAGAAAGACATTAAAGGACTTTATGAAATTAAACTATTGGACAAAATATCTTGAACAGAAACACTTTGTCTTTCTCAATACAGCCAGACTCTCAAGAGACACTTAAATAATCAATTAAAACTGTAAACCTGCATCAGTTGGTCACAAGTAAAAATAAAAGAAAAGCTAAGCACAGAATGGGGAAATGTAAGGATTTTAGTGCAAAAGACATAGGTAAAGTTTCGAGGGGAGTCCTGGAAAGGTGTAAGGGGGGGAGGTGCAAAGCGTTGATTCTAAACAGATGTTGGAAGCTCCATGCTTCTGTTGGTGCCACTGTTTCCATTCATGGGAAATTAGACAGAGTATACAGTGAGCCGACATCCACAGGAAGATCTGTTCTCAATTACATTTAAAACCAAATATTTACATCCACGGTATATAAAAAACAAAACACACAACATACTGTCTCCCACTGTGTGAAATTACATCAAACTGAAAGCTTTCCTGTTCATACAGCTTGGAATAGCAAACTATTTCTATTTATAAGATGGCAGAATAACGAAAGTAGAAAAACAACTTTTTTTTCCTACTCAATATGTATACCTTAAAAAGTATTTAAACTGCAGTCGTTTATTTTAAGAAAACACCTAAAATTGTAAAATTTGCAAACCTGAAAACTAGGAGTGTCGAAAAAAACAGATTCTGTAAATATCATGATATTTTTATCAATTCAAAATCTGTCCCCATGGATATTAAATGTAAAAAATATCCTTTTCTTACTTTTACATCACTCTTATGGTGCGTTCACACAGAACCTGTCAAAATTATCATTATTGGTAAATGGTATGTACTTATATGGCGCCTTTATTCAAGCGTTTCTCAGGAGACTGTGACCAAAGCGCTTTTACACTACATTCATTCACCCACATTCACTTACACACTCACACTGATGGTGGCAAACTACATGTAGCCACACAGGCACAGGGGCTCACTGACAGAAGCGAGGGGCTGCCGCGACACTGGCGTTTACAGCCGGCCCCTCTTGACCACCCGTCCAGTAGACAATGAAGCGGTGAAGTGTCTTGCCCAAGGACACAAACGACAATGAAAGTCGAATTCAACCCTTCGATTTCAGGGCAAACTCCTACATCCAACGCCACTGTCGCCCGCAAAACATGCACTAAAACATTTTTTATGAACTACAGTGAAACAGTTCATAAATACCCAAATTAACTAGAAATTTTGAAACCTGCCGATGAAAAATATTCAATTGATACTGTGATACCTGCAGTTTTTACCATAAACCTTAAAAACTCTTTATATTCACTTCCAGCCGCTACGAATGACAGAAGGAAATCCCCAACAGCAGAGAGCTTTTAGTGGGGATTTCCATCACTGCTTGCAGACCATATGCTAGAGTTCTGTAACCAGTGTTGCCAACTCAGCGACTTTGTTACGCTATATTTAGCGACTTTTCAGACCCCCTCCAGCGACTATTTTTTTCAAAAAGCACAACTAGACGACAAATCTGACGAATTTTTACGGTGTCACTGGCGGCTTTTGGAGACTCTTACGTGAAAGCATGTGTCGTTTCTACTCTTGTCCTCCGGCGGCCTGCTGCCGCTAGGGCGTTAACCTCAACCCGCCTTCGCTCCAGGGAGTCCCTCTCGGCGCTGCAGTCAGAGCCGCAGGATGTTTACCCCTAAGCCTCCAGACTGCAAAATGGAAAGCTTATCGCACGCCCGGGGATTAACTTGGCGCCAAATTGATCCCACAATAATTAAAATATATAAGTTAAAAAATAAAATAAAAATAAACTGAAATAAATAAACATTAATGGACAGAAAAAGTAGTAGCTCTATATATTGTTTAGTAAAGTTTTAGTAAAGTAAAACTACATGCACATCACTTCCTGTGGCAGATTATGCAAATTAGGCGACGATGTCATTTAGCGACTTCTAGTGACTTTTGAGCACAGCCAATAGCTACTTTCCTTACTGAGGAGTTGGCAACACTGTCTATCACTCTGAACAAGAAATGCATATTTTATAAGGATCACAATCCTGGCAGCACTGACTGGTGTTTCGAGGTGGACATTCTGGCTTAAAAACATCTTTAAACTATTTTTTATACTCATCAAAGTAAATAAAGCCAAGTTGCTCTCCAGCTTATAGCAGAACAGAGCGTCCAGAGCGTTGAAGCGTCAAAACAACTTCTGCAGCGTTTGAACCAGCATCCAAATTTCGGCGTTTAAGCCTTGTTGATGCCCAAAACACATCCTTTTTGAATAATATATTTGGATACGTATCTTATCGGCAAATTCTTACCATTCACAGTCCTGGTAACTTATCGCAGATGTGAAGCACGTTGGCGGTAGCATAATGTGTTACTGTTTTGCTGCTGGAGGGACTGATGCGTTTCACAAGATCAAGGGTGTAATGAGGAAAGAACTTCATGAGAAAAATTTAAGCAATATCAAGATTTTGGCTAGCCTGGCTCCTCCAAATATCCTCCATAATCGCGTTGATCTGCATTACTGACAAACTTTTGCAAATAGGATTGCTAAAAAGCAATTCTGATTCAAATGAAATGCATGTAAACCTCTGACTGAAGAAAGTTTTATACATTTCATCTCCATTTCATTTTTTTGTGTATTTAATCTTGCAATCAAGAAGTTACCGACTAAAGATTCATCTAAAGTTCAACCAACAAATCTTAATCAAACCCTGAAAACACCCCTAATGTGTCTTCATTCTCGTGACCTCCAAGCAGGTGTTTCTTTCCAAAGATATTTCTCTGCCAAGGATTCTTTGTCAAATTCCCTGACAGTTCACATTGCATTCGCTTCAGGTCTCGGCTTTATCTCAGTTTAATCCAGGCTGTGATTTATTGGCGGGGCCTGTCGGCTCGGAGTCAGCCAAACCAGGTGCCGGGCAGATGTTGAGGCAAGAGCTTGCATTCCTACCAGAAGAAGCGTTAATGTCAGTTTATGATTTTTTTCGCCGCAGCCTGAGATGGTCCCAGAGGGAGGAAAAAAAAAAATGAATGGGTAATGTGATGAGATGTGGCTTCTTGTTGCTGTTGCTGTCAACAGCACACCCACCTGTGCCACTCACGCTTATCAGAATCTTATTTCCAGGCTCAACCGGCGGTGACGCCGAGCCGGGATACAGTGCGACAGGTTCTTATGGAAATTCTACAGAAGAATGACTGATGGCATATATTGAAAGAGATAGGTTTCAGTGACCTTTGACCTCTGATTCAAGACACACCGTTATGAATATTGTTATGGTCAGGAGTTATTTTTCAGAGAGGTTGCAGGGGCATAAGCAGCAGCTGGTTAACGTAATAGACTGCTGGCGAAAAGGTTGCCTATTTGAATCTGACCCAGATTGTGTGGGTGAGGGTGGGGGGGGGCAATAAGTAATGCATCCTTTTCCCTAAAAAGCAACCAGTTGGAGGTGACCAACAAGGACCACCATGGCGTGGGTGGTGCAAATCTAGGCAAACCGTTTGCTTCAGGCATTTATGTAAATGAGAGTTTCATCAGCGAATAGACTGATAAATAATAAATGTTGAAAAATGTCTTCTTGAATGCTCACCAGAGCATATAGAACGAGTCATTTGTTGGAAATCCTCCTGCCTGCTTAGCATAGTTTTAGGAGTTTTATTTAGAGCAAGAGATGTTGAATACAACCAGATTTAATGCATTTATTTAACCCTACCGCTAACAGTACAAGTTAAACTGTTAGTTCCAGGAAAAGGAATTTAGAACCAGTATGAATTTGTGCACAGTCATCCATCAATTTATTCCTTCAGCGATCCACTGGTCCGTTCCTATATCTGTTGATTGGTTTGTCTTTAAGATTCATCCATCCGCTGAATCTGTCCATCTGCCCATCCTTACCTTGCTTGTATACATCTAACTGACGGTCTATCCTCCTGACAATTATTGATTCATCCATCTACAGCTCCATCAGTCTATTTATATATAAATATACCCATTCAAATATTCTATAGGGAATTTTGCTCCATTAATGTTTCAAGCTAATAAAACCTATTTGAAATGACATGTGAAAAAATACAATCCAAAAGCAAAACTTTGAAAAACATCGTAAGTTTACAAAGGTTTTCAAAGTAGATTTTTTTTCCCCAAAATTTAATTTTTCTAATTTTCTACATTTTATTATTTCAAATTATTTTTTCAAATCATTTTCATAATGTAATATCTTTTTTTTTTTTTTTTTTTTTTTGCTTTTTCAGATTGTTTTATGAAATGATTTTATTATATACTGTGATGGACTTATCCTTTCTATTGTTCTGCATGGTTATTCAAAACATTTGTATTGGTAAAGACTGAGAATTATCTGCCCTGATAGCTGACCTTAATTGTTCATTTCACTCACCTGCCTAACTGCCCGGTTTCTAATTATCACTCAACTCATCCAGCTGCTGGATCTGCTGTATATTTGGCTCAGCCCAGCTATCAGGGCCAGATCATGTTTGTAAGTTTGTTTCGTTAGATTTTTGTTATTTCAAGGTTCATGTCCCCGGAGGACAGTGGGTTGAGGGGTTTTTAGTGTTTGTCTTGTCTTCTGAACGTGTCTTGGCTACTTGGTGGAGTACAGTTTAAAGTCCCGTAAAACTGGCTCAAAGGCAGAGACCAGTTTAAAGTTTTGCAGTTAGCTTGGTACCATGCCTTGTCTATCTCCCTCAATCACTGAACTGGTCTGTTTGCATCTGCGCTCTTCTGTCTGAGCTTGTTGCTCGACTAATGGAACATGCCATTACGCTCTGTGGACCCCTGGAATCCTGGATCTGTCTGTTTCTGTTTGGATCACAACCCCTGACAGGGCTATGGACTCCTGGATTCTAGAACTCTTCCTGTTTGATATGTATACCTGACCTGGATCGGATTCCTGCCTGCTCACTGAGGTTGCTGCACCGGGGATACTCTGGGCAGCTCTGCGCCTCAGCTCGTTTGGCAGTCCTTTGGCTGGATCCTCCCTTCCTTGGAAAGGATGGCCTGAACTGTTTAACCAGGTAAGTGACTCGCATGGATAATCATCTCCCGTCAGATGATTGTGGTCACTTACCTGTGTTTCTCCCTCCAGAGTGTCAGTGATTGGGTGGTGCCCTGCAGCCCCTGCGTGTCCGCTGATCCACAGCAGCCAGCATTCAGTCTGTTTTGGATTCTTTTGACATTAAACCTTCTGAAACTTCTCACTGTCTGAGTTGCCTGAATACTGGGTCCATCTGTCCTGGTTTTATGACAGAATTTGTATCGGGCTTGTATAGAAGAAAATGTCATTGGTGAAACTTAATTTATCAAAAGTGCAGTTCATAACATGCAATCTGGGGGAAAAAAAATTTGGAAAAACCTAACATTTTTAAAAAAAAACTAAAACACAAACCCTGCACAAATGGAAAAAACTATCAGAAAAAAAGATATTAAAGGAAAAATAATTGGAATTCAAGAAAACTTGCTCTTAAAAAGCAGTATTTCGAAGTTTCATTTCAGATCGCATTTTGTCAGATTTTCATTTACCAAATCTGTGCTTTGCTAGTAACACTAATGAAACAAAATTCACTCCATACCATCTAGGAGTGGAGGAAAAAATAAAACTCCAAAAAAGGTGAAATAACTTCCTGCATCACCAGGTATAACTGCATCAAATCTATCCATTAGATATAAAATTATTTCAAGACCATAAACTAATTTGGTTTCCATAGTGGTACGCATCAGTTAGGTTCAGTTTCAATCAGTTCTTTGCCATTTCACCAGCCGATATAATACAAAGCTACTTGAAAGCAATCACTAGTGACTTTAGCCCAGTCTGCTGCTTGGATGAAACATTCTTTTTTTGCTAAACAGAGAGCCATAAAGCAAACACTCCCTGAGCATCTTTCTTTCTTACATTTCCATGCCGGCGCATGAATTTCGCCTTGAAGAGATCATCTCAGCACTGCTGCATCAATTTTATGGGTTAATGCGAACAAAGACCTCTCAGCTCATCGGCTCACGGCACTCTGTCAAGTGATCTGAAAGAGGACTGAGAGTCCAATAATTCAGAGCTATTAAATATTAAAATCGCTCCATCACTGAGTTTTAAAAGGTATTATGGCAGCCTTCTTCTGGCAGCTTCTTATGAGCTCATAGAGGTCGGAAGGAATTTCAACATGAATCTGAGTGTTTTTATACAGTTAGAGGCAATAAATCCTTGTTATCATCTTATTTTTAGCAGCCATGCTTGTTTTTATTTCATCCAGATGTGATCTGGGGAAGACTCTGACATCAGCGCTGGTTCTAATTAGAGGAGGTGACATCGACAGCGCCCCAACGCTCGGCTAAAAACGCATCAGATTCCTCCTTTTGAGAGAGGTTCAGGGGGCCTCCTGGAAAAGAGGTGTCAAAGGTCCAGCTGATAAATAAATTAAAGCTTTATGGCTACAATAACAGTCACTCCAAACAGGAACCTGACTCGGGCAGTGATTTGTTTGTGTTATAACGTCGCTGTCTGATCGGAAAACAATAGTTCCGCTGCTGTGGGAAAAAACTGAACGCAGGTTTCCTTTGCACGGGTTGACCATTTGCTCTTACAATAACAGCTCTGTTCAATCGTCATCCTATGTTTGCTCAGCTACCAGTCTTTATCTGGGGCAACCCTCCCCTCCCCAGCTTTCCCTGAACCCTCTGGAAGGCATTCCTCCATCGAAGCCGGACCAAAGTGAGGAAGCCTTACAATAACTCTGCCTCTATATGAAAGAATTACCTTCAGCATGAGCTGTTTACCATGGCATTATACAGGCCATGCTGGAGCTTTCAGCTTTGTTCCCCTTTTAGGTCATGGACTTTGTTGACCACACTGGATGTAAAGCACTATAGACAATAATTGGCACCCCAGGCCTTGTAAAAAGTCCACTCTTACTATAATAAGTGGAATAATTTATCAAAGAAAAATATGTTGAGGTTTTTATATGCTTATTAAACTTTCTAGAACTTTCTTTTCCTCTGATAACAGCCACAGCTATTGCTAATGCTCTCCGATTGTGATAGCGTTGAAATTTGTTGATGATCTGATACATTTTCCTAGCCTGGGCAAACTAAAGCATCATTTCTCTTATCAATGTCCAGATTAGCCTGAAACAATTAATCGTGATAAATTGATTATTGGAACAATCTTCATCTAATTTAGAAATGGATTTATCGTTACCTTGAGTAGAGAGACTCTAAAATATGTCTTTAGCTGACAGAGCAACCCATTTAGAGAAGTAATTATATCAAAATGTAATAATTGAATTCAAGATAAAAAAAATATTGTCTGTCAATAAGCTGTATCCAGAACTCAAGTGGAAATCTTTGAGTTTCACCTTGTTTAATTTTGTAAAAAGTCATCTTTAAGGAATATTTGACTAACCGATTATGAATCGATTGATTGAAAAAAATATAGACAGATTAATTGATTTGCAAAATAATAGTTAGTTGCAACCCTAGTCCATCACTTGGAAGGAAGGAAGGAAGGAAGGAAGGAAGGAAGGAAGGAAGGAAGGAAGGAAGGAAGGAAGGGAAGGAAGGAAGGAAGGAAGGAAAGGAAGGAAGGAAGGAAGGAAGGAAGGAAGGAAGGAAGGAAAAGAGAAGAGAAGAGAAGAGAATAGGGGAGTTAACAAGATTTCACGAAATGATTGGGCACAAGAAAGGAAGAACAAAAAGGACATTGAAGGAAAGGCCACAGGGATGTACGAAAGGACAGATTACTAGAAAAAAGGAGAAGATCAGAAAATAAAGGACTACGGAAAGTAAGTGAATCAGGAAGGAAATATGTTTAGGATAGAATAGAGGAAAGGGTAGATGTAAGTAAAGAAGATTACAAGGAAGGGATAAAAGGAAAGACACAAGAAGGAAGGAAACAATGACACAAAAAAAAGGGCAATGAGAGAAAAAAGGAAGGAAGGTAGGAAGGTAAGGCACAGAGGAAGGAGAAATTGTTTGCCACATATTCATTTTTTCTTCTACACCAGACCCAACCTTAGTCTGATCAGACCAGGGTTTGATTTAGGAAGATGATACCTTTAAGATTGAAATACAGTCATGCAGTGGAGCCAGTGTCTTCCACCATCCTCCTTATTTGTCACAGTTTCAGTTACTTTAAACTACTTTAAACTTACAGTTCTTTTTTTCCTGCTCTACTTAAAAAAAGAAGGAAATAAGATACATATTTCAATCGAAAATTGTGGATCTTTCATCTCCGTTTATATGGAGGAAATTGCCACAGACCTATTTAAAAAACAAAACTCATAATCGGTGTGCTTGGATAGCTTTCACTGTCGCCTCATTTCAGCAATTTCTCCCGCACATAACAGGTCCATTTTCCACTCAGATGTATCCTGAGACCTTTCCAGGTTGTACATAAACCTCAATCCTGGAGTAAAGCCAGGCAAGCAGTGAGAGAAGTGGGTCGGGTGGAAAAAGCTCAATAATACACTAATTCATGTGGTTCAAACTGAGACTCAAATCCCCCTCTGGAGTGCTTCTGTTCTCCGTTGAATATGACAGAGGAGAAGGAAAATCAAGTCAGGAAATGCCTCCAAAATCAAATAATAAAATAAGCTCTGCAATATTTAGCAAATGGTTAATATAGACTGCTTTGTTTGGGCTGTTATCACATCAGAGCCATTTCCTTCAAATTGACGATAATCCCAAAGAAATAAGGGTAATGAAATAATCATGGGAGCCCTGTTTGTCCTGCATAATATCCTGCATGGAAATCCATCGGCTTCCCCAGCTGTTGGAGCCAGATGGATGTTGGGTTGCCGTTCGATAGACCCTCTGGCTCCACTGCACAAAGCCCCCCCTGCAGGAGACCAGTCCAGCCACACACAAAGGTCGATCGTCAACTGTTGACACAACTGGCTCATTCAGACTATTTCACCTGAGGCTTCGGCCTTCCACATAAAACCCCCAACCTGCGGTCTGCCATAAAGTGACAGCGAAGAGAATCCATGAAAACTGCTGAGCGACACAAGCAAGATATGGTATAGACTCCCTATATATTTTCCATTCAACTTTTGATCAAATTTGGAACTTGTGATTGTATATTTCTCACGTGTGCACCACATGTTAAGTTTTCTTTTCAGTGTGAATATCATTAGATCCTGCTCTGTGTAATACCCTTTTCATATTTATTGTAAAAGACAAAGCATTTGTGTTTATATTTTATTGTGCAGTCTCATAGAATTCTGTTTTTTTATGTAAAATCTTGCGAAGTGTTAATTCAACCCCTAAGGAGTTAAATTCAACACTTTTAAAGTTACTACATTGGTTCTCAATATACCAAGTTAAAATTACGCTTTTGAAAGCGTTGAACAACTAACACTAAGGCAGAGTAGAAACAGCAGTGTTAATAGTTGGAATTCAACACTAATAACACTAAAATACACTGGAATTCACTCTTAACACCATCATCAGTCAATATAGAGGAAGAATAAACAGTTATTCTAACTGGTTTCCCTCCAGTTGTGGGACACAATTCTCCATTCTGCACCACAATTTTGTCCTCAGTGCACGCATTTTAGGAGATAAGAGTTTACAGATACATTGGAATTCTGGAAGAAACTCTGATTTTAAAATCAACACTTGACAGAGTTGTTTGAACGTAACTCAGCAGATTAAAAAGTTTTTGGAGAAATAAATTTTGCATAGTTGGATCAGACTAACAATTGTTGAATTAACACTGCACATTTACGATAGAATAGAAAAAAAAAAAACCTTCATTGTCCCACAGTAGGGAAACTTAACACTTTTGATTTTTTCTGTGTATGCATTTTTCAAACTCCAAAAATGGAATAAGGATTTTTTTTTTATTATTATTAAACACTGACACCATTCTAAAATGACAACCAGGTTTTCAGTTAGATTTATAATTTTGCTTAATTAAAAATTCTCTGAATTTCTCATATTTTCACATGCCCCGAACCCACGTATCACATAGTACCAGTAACGAGATTCAAATGTAAAAAGCACATGTATATGTGTGGATTTTGAAAAGATTGTTGAAAGATTGTTGTTAAAAGCATGTTTTCATCATGTGATACACGCGTGCCTTAAATGTGAATCACATGTGAAAACATGCAAACAGTTACATGTGGAAACATGTGTCACATGTGAATCAAATGTGATACAGTTTTCACACTTGATTCCCATTTTAAGGAAATGCGAATCACATTTCACAGACGTTTATCACATGTTTAAAAACGTGGGAATCATGTATAAAAATCATGGCTTGATGAAATGTGAAGACAGGTGCAAAATACATGTTTGTATGCATAATACTTATTTAAAGCACATGTGATTCACATGTGAAAACGTGATTAAAACGTGATTATGCATGTGCCTTTATGTGTTAAACTAACATGTGGTAGAAAGTTCCTGGGATTTTTCATAGGATGCGAATGGTTCGTATGAGCAGCTCATAGTAAGGCAAAAGTATTATAGGGTGACTCAGTTATAGAAGGTTATATTTATTTTCTGAATAAATAGACTTAATTTAAGCGTATTTGATGAGTGAGAATTGTTTTTTATTTCAACACGAATGGCAACAACAAATTGGCAGCAAACTGAAATAGCGTGAGCATAACAACTGCTTTAGATCTTTCAAAATAAGGGTAGAGGTTTTAAAACAACAGATTCATATCTTATCTCTGAAACCTGCTCATCCTGGCCTCCATCCAGGATTTTCACCTGAAATCTGGCTTTTAGTTCAACCGTCACAATATGTCTATTATCTTCCGTCCAAGTTACGTAAACCATAAACACAAAGGGTTTCTATGATATCCTGATGCCTTGTCAAAGTAATCTTTATGTTAGCGC
Organism: Cyprinodon brontotheroides; assembly: GCA_018398635.1. Classification (NCBI taxonomy): domain Eukaryota; kingdom Metazoa; phylum Chordata; class Actinopteri; order Cyprinodontiformes; family Cyprinodontidae; genus Cyprinodon; species Cyprinodon brontotheroides. The sequence continues at coordinate 2,814,433 of JAGKQL010000066.1, read as the reverse complement.
CAAGCAGCAACCTGAATTTAACTGGTTTTTACACAAGATAGGTAATTAAATCCCTGCCAGGTAGGAGAATAAATGAGGTGTTTGTACTTGATAACCTTTGTCTTACTTTGACTATGTTTATATCAGTGAACAGCAGGTCTCCAGTCAGTCAGATGGAAATTACACAGTTTAGACGAAGTCCTACCCCTTTAATTTATGAGGCTTACATGATGGTGAATAATTTCATTTTTTATAAAACAAAATGTCACAATTATACATATCATTCATTATTCTTCGTAAACTACAGCACTGTATTTATTGTTCAGACTCATGAGGTTAATATAAAAGTCTAAAAGTCTACTACAAGTTAATGACTTGATTTGTGATAATCACATTGACTTGTGTTGCCTTACAGAAAAACCTGGCTGCAGCAAGAGGATTATGTGAGCATAAATGAGGCAACTCCTTCAAGCTATTTAAATTTTCACATCCCCAGAAGTTCTGGGCAAGGAGGAGGAGAAGCAACAATCTTCCAGTCTGACTTACTGATTACCTCCCCAAAACAATTAATACCTACAACTCTTTTGAACATTTAACCCTTATTTCCCTGATCCAAATTTCAAGGCAAAGAAAACCTCTTCTTTTTGTAACTTTGTATCACCCACCAAGGTCCTTACTCTGAATTTTTAGATGAGTTTTTCAGAGTTCCTTTCTCATTTGGTATTAAATACTGACAGGGTCATCATAGTTGGAGAGATTTTAACATCCATGCTGACATTGAAGGCTGATAGCTTAAGAGCAGCCTTTAATGCTATCTTAGACACTAATGGCTTTGTTCAAAAATGTGAATAGTCCCACGCATTCTCATCTTCATACTTTTGATCTTGTGCTGACATACGGCATAGAATGTGAAGAAATAACAGTATTTCCTCACAACCTCCGTCTTCTCTGACCACTTTCTAATAACCTTCAGGATTACTTTAACAGAGTTCTCCTCCCCCAAAAAAAGGTTCAATTTTAGTAGATCTTTATCAGATAGTGCAGTTATAAATTTTTAAAGAATCTACTTCACTTTTTCTCTCTCTCTGTGTCGCTGGTAGCAGTGCTGCAGAGTGCAAAAGCATAGCTTATTCCCCTTCACAGGTTGATGATTTTTTTGATGGGGGTTGCTAGTTCTCTGCATATTGCCTTAGACAACTTCTTTCTCTTTGAAAATGAAAACCGTTAAAATAGAAAGCTTGCTCCTTGGTTTAAATGCAGAGCTCGCACATTACTTTGAAGCAAAAATGCTTCAAAGGGAAATTGGTGAGAAAATATAAGCTCCACAGGCCCGCGAGAGTCCTTTTCCTAGTCTACCAGAAAAATGGTTTACTGCTGTATAAGAGGACCCCTTTGTAAAAAGCAAGAGCAGCATACTTCTCCACCATATATAGAGGAGAATAAGAATAATCCTAGATTTCTTTTTAATACAGATGTTAGCTTTCACCCAGAGCCATAGCTCTGTTGAACAGAATCTATTCCACCTGCTCTTAGCAGCAATGATTTTATGGGATTCTTTATAAATAAGATTGATCTTATTAAAAATAAGATCATAAGCACTCCTCTATCCGCGATTGTACCTGAGGTAGTCATGGAATCTGAACCGGGTTTAGACTGCTTTGATCCAGTTGAACTCTCTGAATTAGCAAAATTATTGTCTTCATCTAAGCCTTCAACTTGTATGTTAGATCCAGTTCCAACCAGGTTATTTAAGGAGGTATTCCCTTTGATCTCCTCCTCCATTTTAGATGTGATTAATCTATCTCTGTTACAGGGATATGTACCTAAAGCTTTTAAGGTTGCTGTAATTAAACCTCTGCTTAAGAAACCGTCTCTTGACCCAGATGACTTGGTCAATTATAGACCTATATCCAATCTTCCTTTCTTATCCAAAATTCTTGAGAAAGTAGTTGCCAAACAAGTTTGCGATCACTTCCACCATAATGAACTTTTGAAGAGTTTCAGTCTGGCTTTAGAGCTCATCATAGCACTGAAACAGCTCTTGGTGAAAGTCACTAATGATATTCTCATGGCCTCAGATAATGGACTTGTATCTGTGCTCGTCCTGTTGGATCTTAGTGCTGCATTTGATACAGTTGACCATAATATTCTTTAGAAAGACTTGAATATTTTGTTGGAAATTAAAGGAACAGCACTAGACTGGTTTAAATCTTATCTATCTGATCAAATTCAGTTTGTTCATGTTAATGATAGATCTTCAACACGCTTCAAAGGTTACCTGTGGAGTACCACAGGGATCAGTGCTAGGACCAATTCTCTTTACTTTATACATGCTCCCAATTGGTAGAATTATTAGACAGCATGGGATTAATTTCCACTGTTATGCTTGATGATACCCAGCTATATCTGTCTATAAATCCAGATGAAGCTAACCCATTACATAGATTACAGGCATGTCTTGAAGACATAAAAACCTGGATGACTCTTAACTTTCTGCTTCTGAATGCAGACAAAACAGAAGTTATAGTCTTCATGGACCAGAGTCTCTGAAAAGAAAACTGATTAGCCAGTCACTTCATTTGGATGGGATTAAACTGATTTCAGATAATAAAGTAAAAAATCTTGGTGTTATTTTTGGATCAGGACCTGTCATTTAAAATCCCATATCAAAGAGGTTTCTAGAATTTCCTTCTTTCATCTGAGGAACATTGCAAAAATTAGAAATATCCTGTCCAGGGTGATGATGCTGAGAAACTAGTCCATGCATTTGTTACTTCAAGGCTGGACTATTGTAATTTTTTACTATCAGGAAGTCCACAAACTGTAGTTAAAAAGCCTTCAGCTGATCCAAAAATGCTGCAGCCAGAGTTCTAATGAAAATTAAAAAGAGAGATCATATCTCTCCTATCCTGGCTTCTCTTCATTGGCTTCCTGTTAAATCAAGAATAGAATTTAAAAATCCTCCTTCTCACATATAAAGCCTTAAATGGCCAAGCTCCATCTTATATCAGAGATCTGATTGTTCCTTATGTTCCTAACAGAGCACTTCGCGCCTCAATCTGCAGGTTTACTAGTGGTTCCTAGAATTTCTAAAAAGTAGAATGGGAGGCAGATCTTTAGTTATCAGGCTCCTCTCCCTGTGGAACCAACTACCAGTTTTAGTCCGTGAGGCAGACACCCTGTCTACTTTTAAGGCTAGGCTTAAAACTTTCCTTTTTTGATAAAGCTTATAGTTAGGTGGCTCAGGTTATCCTGAGCTATCTCTATAGTTATGCTGCTATAGGCTTAGACTTTTGGAGGACATAGGGACCCCCATTTCATCATTCTGCTTCATTCTCTCTGTTCTCCCATTCTGCAGAATCTGTTAGTTCAATCTCTAACCTTCTGCTCTCTCTGCTTTTCCTCAGAGTAGCTTTGCCTCGCCTGTTCCTGTTTGGCTGTGACGCCATCCTGAAAGAAACATCAGCTGTGCTGCTTCTATCAACACCCTTGTTTATAGATGTTGGAGATCGCCTGTTTTCCAGTGTGGTCCTGTTTCTCTGACCGTGACTGAGTGGATGTGCTCTCTTCCCTCTGGCATGGGAGCTGCCTTTGGAGCTCGCCTGCCTGGCTGTGTGTTTCTGGACGGGCCGCTTTTTACAGCTGCTTTTTGTATCTCTGCTTCTGTCTCCTTGAACCCCAGTCGCCTCCTCGCAGATGGCCGCCACACTGAGCCTGGTTCTGCTGGAGGTTTCTTCCCTGTTAAAAGGGAGTTTTTCCTCTCCACTGTCGCTACAAGCATGCTTTGTGAGTGTGGGGATTGTATTTGAGTCAATGAGTCAATGCAATCAACTGGTTTTCTCTTAGATAGAAAACTTTGTATCAATTTGACTGTATGATCTGGTTGAACTGTAAAGTGCCTTGAGATGACATGTGTTGTGAATTTGGCGCTATATAAATAAACTGAATTGAATTGAATTGAAATTGAATTGAATATTGAAACATGTTAATATTTCTCCAATCTTAGCTTCTTGTCATTGGCTTCCTGTTAAATTAAGACAGAAATTAAATTAAAATCCCCCTTCCCACATATAAAGCTCGAAATGACTAAGCTATGACTTATATCAGAGATCTGATTTTTCATTTTGTCCCTAACAGAGCACCTTGCTCTCATTCTGAGGGTTCCTAGAATTTTTAAAGTAGAATGGGAGGCAGATATTTTAGTTTTCAAGATCCTCTCCTGTGGAACGAACTATCAGTTTGTTTTTGGTTAGTTAGTTAGTTAGTTAGTTAGTTAGTTAGTTAGTTAGTTAGTTAGTTAGTTAGTTAGTTGTTAGTTAGTTAGGAAAATTCGTCTTTGACCAAATCACTGTTTGGGACCAAAACAAATACTGCTGGAGGACATACGGATCCATTTTTTCATCATATCTATTGTCAAATTCTGAAGTATTTGTTAGTTCCAATTCTAACTTTATGCTTCTAACTTTTTCTCACCAGAGTAGCTTCATCTGGTCTTGCTTGTTTAGCCGTGACATCATCCTAGATGGAGGCATGGGCTAGGCGGCCGTAATCAACAACTTCCGTTATAAATGATGGAGTAGGGACTGTTTTTCCTTGCTTAGTCATGTTTCTCTCCTAAACATAGCTATGGACACAGCTTTTTACTGTGACTAACTTTTCTGGCTCTTTTTTATCCTGTATAAAGACTGGCTCAGAGGTTATCTTGTCAAGACAGATCCAACTGTGGCATTTGTTCACTCTTACCTTTTCTAACATAGAAGGTATTTATAGATCAGTGCTTCTATGTAACTTTTGTATGCCAGCTTCTGTCTCCTTCAACCCCTAGTAGGCCTCGGCAGCCGCACACGCTGAGCCTAGTTTCTATCTATTTAAAGGTGATTTTTCTACACATGCACTGTCAATGCATGCCTGCTCTGTGGAAGGGATTTACTTTGGGAAAACCAACTGCTACAAGCAAATATCTACTGCTGAGCATGCTCATCTAGGAGGGAGCGAATCTGTAAAGTCAATGACTGAAGATCAGCTGGTTTTCCTTTTGAATATAAAAACTTTTTACCAGTCTAACTACATGATTTGATTTGAATTGTCACATGCAGAGGTACATTTATCTACCCTGGCGTAGTCCTACTCAATTCTAGGCAGAATATCAGTCTGATACTGCTCCATAGAGCTGTGATTATGGGGCGTGTTTTGAACAAACCAGGAAAAAAAATGCCTCTGCACTCAATTGGATAGACCAACAACCAATAAGAGCAACGGAGTGCGTGACGTATGTTAAGTGACGCATAGTTGTTGTCAACAAAAATCAAAGCGTGCAGTTGCACGCCTAGAATAAGAAGATGAGCCTTGATCGCGTTTCTCTGTTCCTCTTTTAAAATGAATTTGCTGTCGATATCTTCTAGAACAGACCTAATAGCAGAATCTACACACCTAAACTCTCCAGCGGCAGCCATTGTTGTTGTCACCCAAGCGCGCTTTGGTCACGTGGTTGATTACGTTACAGTTGATCATCTGTCCATCATCGTATAAAGCCCGCCCTGACAATTTGATTGGATCACCAGATATTGTGCGAGCATCCTCGCTCTACTATTGAGCAATGCCAGACCAAACTTCCCGACCTCAAACGTTGTGGGCGGGACTAAGTTCGGAATGGCACCCAGGCTACCATGAGATAACATGTGCTTTGAATTTGTGCTATATACTGTAAATAAAATGAAGTTGAAATGAAAACTGAATAATAGAACCCACTTTTTTGTGGACAGCCCATTTGTTTGACATTACAGCAAAGTCAGGATATTTATACATGATTCTGTTTGGTTTTATTTATTCTGAAAAGACTCTTTGAGCCAGAAGTGAACACTACGCCTTGGGACAAGAGTAGATTTCTGTTCACAATCACTGTAACAACTAAGGACAGAGTGAAGGTTTGCTGTGATTAAACAGTGCAAAATTGAAAAAAAAAAGAAAAACTCTCCTGGTGTTTCAACCTGTGTGCTAGAATCGACTGAACAAAGGAAACAGTCTTGTTGGAATTAGATCCGGATGACTAACTGTACCGTTACTGTTCAAGTGAGATGAAATTGAATCTATCTGTTCCAAACATTTACCCTAAAAGCTAAAGTTGATCCTCCGCAGAGGGAGTCAGAGCTGTTGCCTGTACTAGGAATGCAATGAGAATGACTGGGGGTCAACATCACAGTAATGTCCCTGTCTAATCAATTCTGATGAAACACAAAATAGTTAATCAAGGTCTCCCCTCTGCATGCTGGAAGGAATGTGAGCGAGTACAGATTCTTTTTTGGTGGTTGTCCACAATGCAACAACAAGGCTAGCATCAACCTCGACCACTTCTGACAGAAGGCACCAGCCACATCGGAGAAAACTCCAGGTTCCCCGCACACAACAGTTCATTGTAACTCGGCGGTTTGAGGTTGGACAGATCTCTTTCAGGTTTGTTTTATTTTGTTAGCGTGGATCTGTTCTGTTGCTGTGTTTGCAACGGAGAGCCTGTGGGGGGAAAGAACCACTGGCTGGTTTCTGTAAAAAGAAAATGTGTCAGATTTGATTTGACCAGGACAGAACCGTGCACTCATTCTGCGGGATAATCGAGCACTCTTGCCATGATGCAGAGGTTGCAGAGTTGCACATTGAATCCACGGGCTTTCCCCTCAGGGCTCCCCACCATGTGACACGTCACCCAGCCACCCAGGCAGGTGATCTTTTGTCCGGGAGAGGAAGGGAACGATGAAACATAAGCACACAAACCTCACCGCCGCTCGGGTGTGCAGTGTGCAGAGAAAGGGAGCAGATGAAAGGTCTAGGATGGATACAGGAGTGCTGTCAGCTGTATTGTCTGGCTTTGCTACTGAGGCTTGAATAGAAAAGAGAACCGGGCAGGAGAGGACGAACAGAACCAGCTGGAGCACCTGGAGTCCAAAATAAGCGACTCGGACGTCGCCACAACAAAGGCACAGATGGAGGTGTTATTTGCAGCTGCATCAGATGGCACCCTTAGGTGCAGATAATTGAATGCATACTTTCAGACCATCAAAAAAAGTACTTAATTGACTCTCCTGCAACAATAAGAGAACACTGTTTAGCAACAAACAGCGTCAAATACTAAAAAAACACTGACAATGAGTCTTTGGACAAATCTTGGCTCACTTTTTCACAGAATTGTTTTAATTCCACTAAGATGAAGCTTTTTAAGTTGTATTAAACTGGTTTAATTTCTTCCAACAGCAGGTTATTTAGATTAATCTACAGATTTTAACTAGGCCATTTAAGAACTTCAGCTTATGGGAGCATTAAGCGATGATTTATAATACCAGATAGACAGAACTGAGAAAAATACAGGTATAAAGAACTAAATATATCATTTTAGATAAAACATGGTGTGACATCATGCAACATCTTTCTGTATTGTCTCTGATCTTTTGTTTTCAACCCAGGTTCATTCGAATAGATGCCACTTAGGGCATCTATGTTGAGAAATTGAAACACATGGTTCCTCTGAGTGCAAACAATCCATTTTTCAATAGGTTGCACTTAAATAGGAAACACTTGCTAACAGCTAAGACCCTTCGTAGCAAAAACATAGATTTTGTTTCACTAAATCACTAAGAAAGTACTCACCATAAGACAGGAAGTGAATCCAGTTAGTTTGAAAATATGGAGCATTCAAGAGATTGGGTGTCTTTTGAACGTTGGACTGTCGTATCAATCTGTAAAAGCCTCATTGCTAATTTCAGTAAAATAGGCTTTACTGTGTTAAATTTAATTTTTAAATCTATTTCTATTCTGAAGTATTTCTTATTTTGTTTTAATGTAGATCCGTAGATTTTAACGGCGTGGAATCTATTACATTTGTTTAAGTATCTGAACGATTATAACGGACATTATGAAAGAACAATATGATCCCTTTAATAAAAAAAGCCCATTCACATCCGTATGATTTACAAAGATGACCTGAATATTTTTGGAAGCTTGTTTCAGTGTGTGTGTGTGTTGTGATGGTGGAAGGGTAATCTATGCAAAGCTCCGGAGCCGAACGTGAGGTGTCGAAAGCCAATAAGGCCGTATCAAAACGAGGGCAGAGTTAATTAATCATCTCGGCTTCCTTTTCATGGCCCTCCCGCGGCTGTCCCGGGGGCTTGTGTGAGTGCAAGTGTGTATGCGCGTGCATGGGTGTGTGTTTGAAGCAGCAGGAGGGTGGTGCAGGTTGCAGCTCGGAGGGGCGGGGGGGTGCATTAGCATATTGTAATGTGAGCCATGTAGACCGCTGAGCTCCTGTATGTCTGCGGCAAACCTCTTTGGGACAAACAGGAAATAACTGACACCTGCCCCATTCAGTGACCAGAAAATGATGAAAAGTGACAATTAAAAGAAAGAAACTCAATTGGTTTCATTTACATTTCCATATCTGTTATTGTGGCTCATTAGAAGCATGTATGCTCCCTGTCAAATTACCCATTTTTTATTTTTTCTACATCAAACATTTGTCTTTAGTAATTGATTTTTATTTTTAAGTTGTCTGTCGTCAGCATACAGTTGATTTTACAGCATTCTACCATCTAAGCTAGTGGAATAACAAATATTAAAATGAACTGTCCTCAGAATAGACCCTTGTGGAACCCCTAAATTCCTGTGTATTTATTTTTTCCAATTCATATATACAACGAGACACAATTCAGTACACTACCAGATTAAAATGCCAATTAGTATTGTCTGCTAATCAGTTTATTGTGATCAAATGCAGCACTAATACCAAGTGTAAATGTAATGGTAAATGGCATGTACTTATATAGCCACATTATTCAAGTTAGGAGACTTGACCAAAGCGCTTTACACTACATTCACATTCACCCATTCTACATGCACACACACTGATAGTGGCAAGCTACACATTGTAGCCACAGCTGCCCTGGGGCTCACATTGACAGAAGCCGGGCTGCTGTACACTGGCGCCACGGGCCTCTACTGACCACCATCAGAGAAGTAGACAATGCAGGTGAAGTGTCTTGCCCAAGGACACAACAACAATGCAAGTCGGAGTCGGGGCTTGAACCGTCATTCCTTCGATTTCAGGGCAAACTCCACCACATCCAACGCCACTGCCGCCCCAGTAATGATCAAGTAATACTAATACAACACTTTAGGATAACTCAGACATACTGTAAGTGTATTTAAACAATGTATAGTATGTCACTTGTTTTTCATACCCTTGTCCTCACTTACAAAATACCCTATTAGATATTAAGCTGTCCACAGAACAGCACCATCAATATTTCTTGGAAAGGACTTTAAACAAAAAAAAAAAACAACTCTTTGGACTTATTTAACCCATCCTGTTCTCCTTATTTATAGTGTATTCATTCAGAGTATCTTTGCAAACTGCTTTAATATTTAGGCATTTGTCCATCATTGTAATATCTTTCGAAGGAAATGTAAGAGAAAACTAAAAATGCTTATCCTGTCACAAGTGCTGAGAATAGCATGTTAGGCATGGCTGACTTTAAATGTCTCCGTACAACATTTTTTTGGAGTTGCATGAAATCAAAACACTTTTGTTCTATGCAAACAACCGATTATAGTCATCAATCAGTCTACAACTGCAATTAGACTTCACAAAGAAAGAGGGAAAATATTTTTCTAAAGATTTCTTGCTTTTCTTTGCTGTCTCTTCCTCCAGCCGTCTCGCCACCATCCATAATTAGTCTTAATGCTCTACAGCTGGCAAGTCGCTCATCTTCCTTTTTAGTCCGAAGTGATGTGGCACTGCAGCGCAACCAAAGCTCAGTGGCTGATTCCATATTCATATTTTTCATTCACGGACACTAAGCTCTATTGTAAAGAGTAATGTGGCACAAGCGTATTGTCACGCTGCTTCTCTTTGATGGGTTGAGTATCTGTGTTTTTATGCAACATGTCATCCATTACATAGCCAATATTATGATTCCATTTCATGGAAATGTGTCTGCTTGAGGCAAAATGTGAATCAATCAGGCTTAATTCATGAAGTGGGCCACAGTAAATATTTGCCCTCTGCCCTGTCCAAAATAGATATAGTTCATTAGAACTGTTTGGTTCCTGATGATGAACCAGTTCACAACTTTTTAAGTAGGCTGGTGTACAGGCTTTGGTTGGAATACTAGAGTATTTTACTACTCTATCCATTCAAATTCAAGTTAAGATGTCTGTATGTGTGATTAATAAAAGGTTTAGTAATTCTTCTGGATGGGTTCTTGTTTGTTGAAAGAAAGACAAAAGAACCTGTCTAGAGGACTTTCTCTGCTTTTTAAGAATTTATTTTTTTCTACCTTGATTATTGAGATGTAGTTATTGTAGTGGTAGAGCAATAGCTTTTAATTTTAGGTGATGTGGAAGAGTTTGGAGGTAGTCCTCCTTTTTTTGTCGTTCTATGTGTCTCATGGAATGCAATAGTTGTTCAGCCAACATGATGCTATGACCATCATGCATAACATGCATGCTGATATAATGCTTTCGTAGAGGTATAAGCCTCATATTGTTAGGAATCCAGTTTGTGTGTTTCTTCTCTCTCCACGACCAGGTGGTGCCTTGTCCTCGTTGGGCCTCCCTGCACACCTGCGATTCATTGGTTCATTACTGGAGGAGTATTTGAGCAGTGGGCTGTCACTACCTCGATGCCAGAGTGTTTTCCAGTTTTGGGTACTCTAGCCAAGCTGAGATTAGCAGAGTCTAACCTAGATTTGTTTCTTTGAGTCGTATATGTTCGGCAGTAAGCCTTCCTGTAAAAACTGGATACCTGGACCTTCTCCCCCTGGAAGGAATTACTGAGATTACACTGAGCAGGGAAAAACCTCCACACGATCCGTTCAAGTCCCCATTGGAAATCCAAATGACAGTCCGCTCCATTACTCCTCTGGGTCCAACATATGTCTACCTGTCCGTCCTCCAATGAGTTCCCTTTTCTCTGGATAATCCCACATAGACTGGATTCAAGGACTGACAAGAGCCCCCTCAAAAGTGAGTCCCTCTCAAGCTTATTTCAAGCCGCAGTCTAATTACCTACGGTCCCTGAACTGATCTTTGTGATCTCCCCTTCAGACTTTCCAGTTCCGGTTCACCAGTTCACTGAGTTTCAGATCCAACCTCTGTTTACATTACATCAAATAAACCTGTTAAACTTTCCCTCGTGTTCTCTAAATGGTTTCTCTGCATGTGAGTCAGATTCATTAAACTGATCATGACACATATTGAGTCATCTTGAAACTGTCATCTTGTCGTTGTGGATGCAACTTTACTATTAACTATTAAAATTATGTCCAAAGGCATTCATCTTCCTATAGATTGGTGACAAATCTAAACAACTTTTACTTCGGCATATCTGTTCGAATGTTATGATCTGAGGGTAATTTAAAAGAGTTTCACAATACCTTCTCAAACATCTTTACAAAGATCCATGGACTGTACCATTCTACAGATTACAGTCCATTGAATACTGCCACAGCTTCAAGTTTTCACTAACCAAATGTCAATATAGTTGAGCCTTCCAAAGTTAAGCCATTCTTGGACCTTTGGCACCACTTAATAAATGATTAGGTGTCTCCTTTTTACGTTTCAGCATGTTTGTATAACTTTGATCCCTTGTGAATCAGAGAAAATCCACATTAAGATACCATATAATAAACTTGTACTTTGGCCTTTCTTATGGCCAATAAAAGGTTTGAAAGCATGGTTAATGTAGACAATGCCACAAAGCAAACAATTAAGCCACGGTAGATCCCAGCTAAGAAGGGCGGATAAAGGTCATAAACCTTATAGGTCTTTCAGAGTTGAAAATTAATTGAAAAAAAAAAACTGCAAATAGGGTTTATTGGGGATGAGCGAGAGGATGAAACAGGATGGAAAAATGCAACCATGCATGTTGTGTTTCGTGCCCCTCCTTCTCCTCCACAAGCCATTAGTCACTATCCAGCTCCTGTTAATGTAATTACATAAAGGATGTATGGAGTTTCAGAGCCCAGCAGAGACATTTGTCTGTGTAATTACATCCACGTGGTGGTAGGGGCAAGAAATCCCCAGAAATGACGCTCACATAAGTCAAAGGAAACCTACTGCTTGAAAACAAAAGTTAAACCAAATATCAAGGACCAACCAGCTGGAAAAGCACAATCAACCATAGCTGTTTTATTTTTAGATTTGACTGTTGCCATGCACGGCACCATCAGATGTCGCAAAACATCATGTCCAACGTACAGATAGGTCCCCTGGTCCGGACAGTCTGGGACAGCATCAGAACCATGAAACGAGGTCTATTCGAATATCTAATTAGAAGCTGCTGAGGTGACCTAGATATGGAACATGGTGATAGGCATAGTCATGTTAAGTCACATGAACAAAACCTTGACATCCTTACAAAAACAGACCTTCTTTTTGGGTTGTTATGGGAATTCAAATCCTGTGAGATTTGTAAAATAAAGTTGACGATAAACCCTTAAAAATTCCCCTAAGAGTGCAGATGAAATCTCAGTTTAACACACCAGACACCAAAGTTCAGTCCCTTACTTATGGATTATAACTCTTGAGTTGCTTCATTTCCATAGAACAATATCACAAATACCACTTTAAGACCTACTTCTTGACATATGCTCTCCCACTTTTTTTTTCTTGGCATATAACACTGAGATATAGAAGGAAGGATCTCAAAAAGTATGAATCACCACTCACCGCTATAAGCTGCAGCAAGGGAACGCTTCGGAACCTACCAACGCCAAGATCCATCAACTGGCTCATCCTCCGACCCTTCGTTTTATTTCCCCACCTTATCTACTTGCCCTCCTCTTCTTCCGCTTCGTTCCCCACTTCTGTCCCAGCTGCCTTGCTGAGTCTCAGCTGCTGCCTGCCACTGGGTGCGTGCATGCGTGCGTGTTACGCATGTATGTGTTAGGATGATGATGCAGCAGTGCAGCTTTGGCAGCAAAGTGCCTTGCATGAATCTGTGCCTTTCCTCACCAAGGGCCACATCAGCTCTTGTTAATTTTTAACTGCCGAGTCAAGTCAGATTAAATCACCTGGGCCAAACAGAGGCTTGCTGTATTTGCGTGTTGGAGATTCTAGGGGTTTGTGTACAGCTAATAACTACCATTGGTAGTTTTGTACACATTTAAGGCAATAAGACATTTGAGAAATAGTGTCTTCGTCAATGGTTTCTCTTTTTTTTGCTTTCATTCAGTTTCTTAGCAGGAAAATTGCATGTTGTGATGAAATTTGTGGTTTTGTAACCAAACGTCAGTGCAATTTTTTTCATAATCAAAGAGGAGCTCATGAAATAACAATTTCTCTCTACATTTTACACACATTTTTCTATTCCTTTACCTCTTAATCTAGGTTACGGAGGGAAGAGCTTCAAAAAAAGATCCACAAACATTTAAATTTTAAGGAAAAATTTCTAGCAAAAATGTCTAACTAGTTAAAGAAGGCAGTAGAATATGCTTAGGCAGGAAACAAGCCTTAACTGCAAAGTTACAACCACCAAATGTGGAGGGGCCCAGTATCAGGCATTGGCTGCACGGCCCACTTTAAACCTTTTCTTTAAGTTGATCATACATGTTACAATTTTCTTTACCAAAAGCCTTTAAAGGGATCCTTGACTCGACTTTGTCCTAAAAATTCTGCTATAAACAACAAATTACCAATTATTATACATAAAAATAATCATAATACTCCAAAACCTAGATAGGTAGCCATTTTTTCACCTGCTCACTGCATGCTGGGTTGATAAGTTGGTTAGGTCTTATAGGACAGGAGCCTCCAGAGCAAACACAGGATTGGCCAACATTAGCAGATTTGCTTTTTATTCCTATTGAGTTTGACAGGGATAAATTTAGACAATGCCGCAATGTATCCCTTCTTCAAAGTTTTTATCTGTTGAAACAAACAAATGTGATTGGATTGTTATCTGCTAACACCATTAGCAGCTAACATGTGTCAGCCAAGCATCCTTCAGTTGTTACAACAGTTATCTTCAAATATATTTGAGAAAATGTTTTGATCCTGATTCTAACCATAAACAGCCCCAGAAACCGGAGCTCTTTGTAGTATAGCTTTCCACGAATACCCTCTGCTATTCTGATTTCCACATTGTCATCAATTTCAACAAGTTTGAAATGAACATGTTTAGCGTTGGTCATTGCTGTTTTGGCTAGACGGAGCTAGCGCTACAGGACGTAGAACCCACTGAAGCATAAAACAACATAGGCATGTCCATGTGTAAGTTAACAGCTTACATTGTTTTCACGGTATTGCATTTACAGGGTAAATAAATATTTTTCTAATTAAGTGTTTAACTAATGTTTCTATTGTTAGTTTTTTTCTTACAAAAAGGGTCAATAAATATTAATGTTGTATTAAAGCTCTATCAAACAGGACTCTTTTGGAAAAATGCTTCAGGACACCGCTACATTGTTCTGCCCCTTATAGCAGGTATCTAGGGTCACCACATTTAGCAAATTAAAATAAGGTACACGTATGGCCTGAGCTCCACCCCCACACCCCTACATATTGCCAAAAATGAGCAAATTCTAACAAAGTTCCCAAAGCACACCCCAGTTATTGCACAATTATATAAGTCTACTGTATAATTTATGAGTAATTAAGAACCATAACCTTCATCTGGCAAAATGTCCACCAAAAATCCTTTTTTTAAGTGATTCATCCTAATTTGCTGAAGTTCTAGAAATGCTTTTGACACATCTGAGTTGTGTCCAAGGTTTTCATGAACTTTCATTGTTTTTTACACTTAGCTTTGAAAAATGGGAGGGAGTTTTTCCTCTCCACTGTCGCTACAAGCATGTTTAGTGTGAGGGATTGCCTTTGAGTCAATGAGTCGATGCAATCAACTGGTTTTCCTTAGATAGAAAACTTTTGAATCAATTTGACTGGATGATCTGGTTGAACTGTAAAGTGCCTTGGAGATGACTTGTGTTGTGGTGGTACAAGAAATAAACAGAATTTAATTGAAAACACTTTATAAAGGGTTAAAAAATATCTATTTCTTAAAATACAAAATATTCAGATATGAAAAAAAAAAAAAGCTGTGATAGTGATTCCACAGTAGAAATATTATTTTATGGCCTATCTTTACAAAGGTGCCAGAAGTTTAGGAGTAGTGAACCGTCATCGTTGAGCTATTCTTGATTTATTATTAGTTGTATGCTTGGTGTTTAGCGTGCCATTTTTGGCTACACGATACGATACCGATACCTGGCCTTGCAGTATCGGCGATACCATAATAATGTAAAATAATTGCCATCATGGCTTTGTCAAGCTGCTGCCTACCTTTGTGAATCAGGAAAAAATCTAATACAAAGTGAATCCAGTAGAACTTTTTATTGCCTACCTGGAATGGGTGACAATAGTTGGATAAACTTATGGCTCTCAAACAGGTATCGGTGCCCTATTTGTTGGTACTCACCGATACCAATATCACCATTTTAGGGCAGTATCGGGGCCCCGTCCGATACTGGTATCGGTATCGGTGCAACACTAGTTGTATGTTATCAGTTGTATATCTTGTGTCTAAAACCATCTGGGCCCAACAAGGCGAGACATATACTGATTTTATCTATGCCTTTACCAGGTCAACTGTTAGTATGATGGGAACAACTTCAAAAGCATCATCATTATGGTGTCTCTTGGAGTAGTTCTGGTTGAAATTACCTCTCTTAGAGGCAAGAAACATTTACCAGTGTTTCTTGTTTGTTGAATTTGTAAACTGTGGTTTAAGTTGATCTCAATTCTAGATTCTGTTTTATCTTCCTGTATTTTAATCATGTAAAGCACTTTGCATTGTCTTTGTACTGGTGTGCTATACAAATAAATTTGCCTTGCCTTGCCTTGCCTTGCCTCAAAACTTTAGCAATTGGCTTTAGAACGATTAGTGGTTAGTAACCACTAATTCTTCTTTCAGTTGAATTCTACTTGGGTTTATTTTTTATTATATGATGGTCTAGCAGTAGTTTATGTGTAGATGGTGTAATTTAATTTTTTTTTTAAATTATTATTAAAGTCATTTAAATAGTTAATTGCATTCCATGTAATACAAGGTGTCCTTTTTTTTCTTTTTTCTAGCTGTGCAAACACTTTGTTTTTTTCGTTGTTTTGTTTTCTCTGGTTATTTTGTTTTTTGTCCAACAATAGCATTTTTGATGATATATTCAAAGAGTCTAAACCTCAGTGTGCCACGTTTCCAAAAGTGTCTCATCAGTTCCAAGCAGAACCAGAATCTCTGCTCACCAGCTTCCTCGCTGACACCCCATGAATTAAATCTGAATGTCAGATTGCTGGTTTTCATTCAGTCCCAGAGGTCTATCCGAGGCGACACAATGGATAATGACAGTTTTCTCATTCAGAATGGAAAATGTGGAAGCTGTTATGGAAATTGTGCCATGTTTCTCCCACAACTATCCTCTAATCATGGTTTATTTTCGTCTGCTTGATTGGTGAAGTTCCTGTTCTCACTGCACAGAAATTTCTTCTCAGAGGATGTTTCCCAAAGTTCAAACCTAGAGGCGTATAATTACACAGACGACGATGAGGTAGACAAAGTGCTTTTGGCACCTCAAAGGCCAAGTATGGCAGCAGAAAGAAACTGACCTCTGCAGGGCCTCAAACATTAAGATGAAGATCAATTTAAACGCCCCCAAATGTGACAAGCAAATCTTTGTTTTGGATTTGGTTTACTTTGAGTAGGCCACTATATGAGCAAATGCTGAAACAGGTTAAAGGGATCGCTGCAGACGCAATCTCAATATTTTAGTAGTAGTAACAGTCAGTAATAGTTTATCCGAGCAAATTTGATCATATAGTAGTATAATTGTTAAAAAGTACCTTGTTATTTGAATATAAAATGTATCAAGTTTTATAAGTGCCCCCTTTCAATAAATAAATTTGGCAATTTTTTTAATAAAAATTTGCCTTCAATAAAGATGAAGTACACATATCCCAATATTTACTTTAGTAGGCTATGTTGTTCTAAATATAAAAACATCCTTCATTAAAATCATCTGTTTAAAAATAAGAGATTCATTTCAATATTTCAGTCATAATTTCATATTTTCTGGTATATATTAAGTGGGAAATTTGCTATATACAGTAGTGAACAAACAGGCTTTTTTATGGGATAAGATTTGTTACCAGAAAGCCTTGTTGCAACAAATGAATGTTCAAATAAAAATGTTTTGTTCTTCTTTTTGGATAAATTAGGAAGGCAAATGAAGGAACCTTTTGTAGGTTCCCTTACAATAAACTGGGATTGTTCTGGAATATTGCATTCATTTTCATAAAGATCTTTACATATTTCCACACATATGTGGGGTGACCAAATGTCCACTTTCTAAATTCTGTGATGCGGGTGTGATTGAAAATTCATGAAAATGTCCAGTTTTCACTGTTTTTCATTGGACCATAATAATAATATGCTTAGATCGACTGGCGCTTTGCACAGAATAGTACGGTAGCCTACTTTGTTGCCAAACTTAATTGTCAAGGAACTGCCTTGTGGGAGGGTCTAGCGAGACACCCATCCACACACAGGAAGCAGAGCAACCAGCATTGGACAGAAAATGGCAAAACGAAAAGGCAGCTTCACAGATTAAATGCAAAGAAATTTGTATGTTCCATCTAATAAAGGTGCTGGAGATCTCAATATTTGAATTTATGTATGTATTTTGAAAGAAAGCTATAATTTTGTTACTGATTGTTATAGATTTCGTTTTACTACAAAAGTTATTTTTGTACCATTTAGGTATAATAAAGCATGTCCGTTAACCCCTGAGAAGCCTGTCTTAATCTGTCTCGATGCTGGGAAAGTCTCAACATTTTTGGAAATCAAAATATTGCCAACGTAAAGGCTAGCTATAATCCCTGCAGCAGTGTGTTGCAGTGAACTTGATGCAGACATTTTTGATTTATGCTCAATTTTGAGCGTGGTCTGCCCTATACGCTGTGGGTCTAGCTACAGCCGAGGCGGAGAGGAAGTGGGGGCGAGTTTGTCCATTAACGGAGGGACATGAGGTCGAAAAAGAGCGCGGATCTAGGTGGAAAAGGGGTCCAAGCGTTCTCGCGCACCGCGTTCTTCTAGCTGGTCCAACGTCACGAGTTGTTTTCCGCAATTGCGGTCATAAAAACAAAGGAGCCGGCCTCCTGTCTGCGGTCACCTACAATTTGCGAGATAGCAGAGCAGAGTGTCTGCGGAGGGGGCGGGGACATCTTTTTGTTCACTGCAACGCCTACGCAGAAGACCTAGTTTCGAAGTATAAATCAGCCTTTAACCATATGGGCATAATGGGCAGTTACCCAGGTACCACTGGTAAAGGGAGGTCTAAGAGCCCCCGATTTTTTTTTATGTGTTTCAATCTTTATACTGGTTTTATGTAAGTGCAAACTTGCTTTTGTTGAAAGATTTCTGATTGCTTTGCGAAACCATATGAAGTGACTTAGCCTATCAAAGTCAGTTTACTTGCCTTGGTTCCCCCTCAAAGTCATTACAGCACACAAAACAGGTCCACATGTGAGTAGGAAATAATCAAGAGACACATAAAAAATCAAGAAAAGGACCATGCACTTATACTAAGATCCTTTTTTTAGTTAATAACTTTAAAGCAGCTGACTGGCAGGTGGTGTTCAACATCAAAAACTCATCCTTCCATAAGCACCTGGCCCAGCCTCGGTGAGGAATTTATGAGCTCATTTTCCGCCACGGATCAGCTGTTTGAAGCATGCCGAAGGGACGCTGGTGTGAAAAACCATTGCCCACCCCGAGCACATTCCTGTCAGTGACTAATTATTTACAGTCAAAGCTTCAGTTGTGAAATAGACAAATAGTCATGAAATATTATGCAAGCAAATACTCCCACTAATGTTTTAATGATGAGAAACTGGACTGATGCCATTGGTGTTTGGAATATTTAGCCAGTATAAAGCATGATATAATGGGAATTAGGCAATTTAGGTAGAATATATGGAAGCATGTCTCTCTAATAAAGGTTTATATTACAATAACGCATCCTTTGGCAATTCAAGTGCGCCTCATTTGTCAGTAAATACTCATAATTCTAATGTCCTTATAATGATTTTGGCTTGAAAATTTAATCTGGTCCAAAATGATTGACTGTTTGGGTAAATCATCTTCAGCGAATGAGACTGGCCGTTTGTCAAGGCTTCAACTAGATTAATGGAAAAATAACATGAATGTAATATTATAAATTAAGGCCAATATTTGTGGCTTGGAAGAATCAAGACTGGAATAATTTACATCATCTGTCTGGTCAAAAACGGTTGGTAAATTACAAGGCTGAGAGATTCCGAAGCATTGCTGTCATGTAAAAATGGGAAAGATGGGGTTTTATTGTAAACTCTTTTAGTTCTTAGCAATAAGTGTTGAAAAAATAAAATTAAAAAAT
The DNA here is from genome assembly GCA_018398635.1 of Cyprinodon brontotheroides. Classification (NCBI taxonomy): domain Eukaryota; kingdom Metazoa; phylum Chordata; class Actinopteri; order Cyprinodontiformes; family Cyprinodontidae; genus Cyprinodon; species Cyprinodon brontotheroides. The sequence goes on along the minus strand of JAGKQL010000066.1, from coordinate 2,795,009 downwards.
AAATGTCCAGGTGTCAGGAAGCGTCATAGCTCTGAACACCTGTTAGGAACTCACCCGACAGGCCTGTCAGGAACAGGTGAGGCAGTTACTTTGGTAGGGAATGCAAATGTTTTTTTTTTTTTCATCTTGTCTTTAGGCGTACGCATGGCCGGGACAACCTCGGTTTAAGACACATGCAAGGACGGAGTGATTCGTGTCAACTTGTGCAAAAAGCACAAGCATAGACTCATCAGTCAGTACAAAATGAAGCAAACAAGAACAGCCCTGAGCTCTTATTTAGGACATAAATCAGCGGGTAAAGTGGTTTCTGCATGTATTTACTCAGTCTGGAGCTGATGTGGAAACACATTAATATTTCATGTGGATAGGACAGCAAGACATTAAATGCTTCCAAGATCTCTATATGAAACAAGCTGCTGGGCAGAAACTTAAGATTCTGAAAAAAAAAAAAAAAAACAGAATCAGTCTTTTAAAGTATGGAAGACCTGAAGCAAAAAAAATTTTTTTATTTTTTTTTTTTTTTTTTATTTTACAAAATGTTTTCTTAAAATGTTTGCTAATGTACCCTGTCTGGTAAAAATATGAGTAACATTTCTCATTGGTTTTTTTGTTGATAGATTTTTTTTTTTTTTTTTTTTTCTGTATTGCTCAACCCCTGTTAATATTGCCATTATAATAATAAAATTTTTGTTGGGTGGTCAGTTTAGTATTTTTACTTCAAGGAAGACGGACAATAAGACATTTGAATTTATTCAGCAAAAATTTTCAGATAACCAATAAAAAATATATATATATCTAAAATTCCCTTCTGTTGATGATTTTGTTATGTACGTATAAATTAGTAGAATGACAAAACAAATTAGTAGAGTATGTATTAATATGAAATTTGAACAAAAGGAAAAATTTTAAAAAGGATTTGCCAATAATTTAAAATTAGTATTTTTTTATAATAGAAAATAAAAACATGTATATTAAATTCTTTCAAATTTATTAACATTGCTTCATAATGAATCACATAGAATTAGAAACCAAAACACACATAAAATATAAGTTATTTAAAACAAGCAATTAAGCAATAATGTAAAAAAGAATAGATTTAAATTTATGTAGATAAAAGATTCAAATTAGACGTTAAATCAGTTTTATGGTTTCCAAAATGAGTCACACAACTGTGTGGCTCATCTCATTCTGTCATGTACCGCTGCCTTTAAAAAGCGATATTTTCACCCATAAACCGGACATTTACGCTTTTGTTTTAGAAAACCGAGCATGAAAGGGCCCTCTGAGATCCCAGCTGAGGGTTTGGCCCTGCGCCCAATGAGACGGATTCAGTCAATGGACAGCCTGTGTGCAGGAGATTCAATGTGGCATGATATATCCCCTCACTCCAATACCACCCACTGTCTCACCCCCAGTCTTCTAGAGGGGTGTAAAGGCGTAGCTGCCCCAGCTGCAAGGTGAGGACATGGGTTTCTGTTTGCTAACAGATGCTGCACCCCCCCCTCAGCTTTGGGGTGATAATCTGCACATCAAATCCTGTTAGCGCCTCACTGCCAGCTACATCTTCTCCTAACCTAACCCTGCCTGATCAGTATACACTAACCAAACTCCCATGGAGCACGGGCTTGAATGCCAGGTGGACGGGGTCGACACCCTGAGTCATGTCCAGCTTTGCTCTGGTTGCAAGTTTTGTTTTTCTTTTAGCGTAAAATAAAAAAGATCTCCACTTGAAGCCATTATATATATGTGTAATACAACAATCAAAAGGTATTTTTTTTGGAATTTTCAGCATTTAAATTATTATTTTTGTCCAATATGGTTCCAATATTACTGTGTTCCAATAGTATTGGATGATTGAAGACAGATAATTGCAAAGGTTTTGGTCACATTCTGAGAAATGCCATAATTTATGAGTCAGATCAAATTATAGTTTTGGTTTTCTGTTGTTTTTTTAAAGCAGTAAACAAATGGATATAGGAAATAACAGTGTTTTTCAAGGAAACGATCTCTGACTCCTTGACAGTTCAAGTAGATACACAATCAATTGGTGTAAGTGTTGAATTAATTTATAGAGTAGCTTGAGTAAAGTGACTTCAAAGAAGATCTTGATTATAACTGCAGGGTGTTTACTAACCTGATTGGAATTCATGAACCACAGAAAAGGGAGGAAACCAAGAAAAAAGTTCCCAGCCGAAAACCGGTCCAATCAAGCTTGACTGAAGTTAGCCGTCAAATGACTTCTGGAGAAAAGGACTAAGCTATTTGGCCAAAATGACAAAAGAATTGCGAGTAGGAATAAAAATCTAGCTTTCTAAAGGTAAGAATACAGCTCCAAATTTGTCAAATACGATGTTGGCTGCATCATGCTGTAGGATTCTTCTGTATCCAAGTGTTCCGCTGTGGTGTACAAAATCCTTGAATCAATAAACAAGTTTAAAGCGAATAGTACACCCAAAAACATGATTAGGCTTCATTTTCTACCCACCCCCATGCTGAACAACACTCTGGAGTACTTTTTTGATATCTCAAATGCATCTGGAGATCTGGGAGGCTTCTTGCTGTCTGCTGACATTCAAATAATGGAGGTCCATGGTGCCCGAGGCAGAAAGGTCCATAAAGTCCACAAAAAGCGTGTCAATATTCCTCCATACTGCTCGTCCAATGTATTCCAAGTGTCCTGAGTGGGTAGCGTCCATAATTTACTCGAAAGCAAGTCATTTAGAATGTTTTTAGAGCATAAACAGTAGTGTATAAGATTTCCCGCAAAGCGCACGTTCACGCAGTCTACGGAAACCGCGGCAGACCAAACCAGGCGAAAGTCGCATTCAGCTCGGCAAAAGAACTCATGCTCTTCCTCAACACTGAAGTCCTCAGACATTTTTCTTCGTTGTTTCTTGCACAGGTAAACAGCACATTTCTTCTTCTACTTCTGCATTATCGGCAGAGCAGACGCTGAATGCGCACTTCGCCTGGTTTGGTCTGCTGCCGTTTCCGTAGACTCGGGAACGCGCTTTAGGAAATCTTATTGGCACTACTGTTTATGCTCTAAAAACATTCAAAATGACTTCGCTTTGAAAGTAAATTATGGACGCACACCCACTCAGGACACTTGGAATACATTGGACAGCAGTATGGAGGAATATTGACACGCTTTTGTGGACTTTATGGACCTTCTTGCTCTCGGGCGCTGGGCACCTCCATTATTTGAAATGTCAGCAGACAGCAAGAAGCTTCCCCGAGATCTCCAGATGCATTTGAGATATCAAAAAGTACTCCAGAGTGTTGTTCAGCATGGGGGTGAGTAGAAAAATGAAGGCTAATCATGTTTTGGGTGTATTATTCCTTTTAAGTATCTTTAAATTAATTAACTATAGCTCATGTAGCGGCTTGGTGGTTGAGACATGGACACAGTTGGGTATTCCTGCTAGAGAATCATCTAAACCAAAATCTCAACAGGAATGGATCCCTACAATGACTCGTCAAAAAAACTACACCACATTGAAAATATATATATTAAACACTCTGCCAGTTAAAAAGAGTTCTTTCAAATCTGCTAGTAGCTTGATGGTAAAGGAAAGACAGAGGTCAAAAGGAAATCGAACCAAATCCTACTAGGGAAAATCCACCTAAAGAGAATCATTGAAGTGTGTGGGATGTGTTGGGTTTGGTAGATGATCCAAATACAGAGCTGTGAGGTAAAGAAGATTTCTTGCAACATTTAATGAATAAGTAAAATACAAAATCCACAGTCCAGAACCGATTGTTCAGAAACTCAGGGACCAAAAAACTAGATAACACTGGGGAGGAATAGACCTAAGGAAAGATTAGGATTCTGCAATGAGTAACTGAACGGGAGGTGTATGTATGGGAGACAGAAACGATGTGAGGATTAATTAGCTAACAGGGAGCAGGTGTAGACAGAAGTAACTAGAAGGACCTAAGGGGAAAGGAAAGGACACTAGGGCGCAACAAAGAATAACCAGAGGAGCAAAACTAAGAATACAAAAAAATTATTGTAATCTAAACACCTCTGAAAAAAATAAAGCATACATAAGAAACTCAAAAATAAAAACTAAAACAGAGAAAAAAGGTCTGGAATGTAAGATCATAAAACAAAGGGTCTTTCAGTACAGTTATGAATTGGCAAAGGATTACATCATCTGCCCCATGTCTAAAGTCTTCTAGTAGGAAGTGGCTTAATATAAACCAGTCACAAGAAAAGGAAGTTTGCACTTTCTTCAGCAAAGGGATGAACAGCTGATCTGATTAGGGTTCTTGGAGTGGAATGAAGCACAAAAAGTGTCACAATCAAAGCTTTATTTTCGTATAACTGCCCCTCTAATCTGCCCAAACGACAATAGTTCCCCCCTCAGCTGTGCGGCTGTCTTGCCCTGATTATAGACTATACAGCGAATGTCTCTAAGCAGACTTCGGGATCTGATAAAATACCAGAGGGGAAGCGGCAGTTTAAGTTTGGTGGAACATTACATGTGACTCTGCCCGCACGCGGCCCCGGTATCCACTTTGATCTGGCTCACGATTGTAGGAGGAGAGTCTATAATTGGCCCCTCATCTAGAAGGACAAAAGAACAGCATCATGGAATAAAGGGAAATAGACGTCCAATTATATAAGCCGGACGATGGCCCGGAGCACAAGTGGACGGACTACAAAGTAAAATCTGTTAGTCCAGGAATGAACTCTAGAGATTCCTCTTTTATGTTTTCACTGATTGCTGTTGGCTTTGATTGAGCAATAAACCTTGACTTAATAAGGATAACAGTAAGTGTAACCTTACACACAGCCTGGGCCAAAAGACCAATGCTTTTTTATGGATAGCAATATATTGTAATGCCTAACTTTAAATGATAAAGAAATCCTTTTTATTGTCAGGTCTTGTAGGGTCATTGAGAAACCATGATTGAGTTGTCTTTGGACCAATATTATTCAATGTTGCTTTGTCAAATATGAGATCTTTTGTCATTCAAACATGGAATGGATATTAATTGCGTTAATTGGGTTGGGGATTTAATGCATACCAAATTCAGACAACCAAAATAAAGGGCGTGATAACTATTACAGGATTCAACCAGCCACTGGGCTGGAGGATTTACCTCCAAAACAATGTCCATATTTGGTTGAAAAATGAAAGGTGAAAAGCTGTGATTTTCAGATTGTTGAAAAGACGTCGCAAACCCAGTTTTCAAACTCCTTTCAGTGTCTTCATTTACTGGACTACATCAAGAGGGTGATGGACTGACCACATTTAGACTAAAAACCAATGTCTAAATGATGTCTGCCCACTGAGCACAAACCATTTGAAAAGACATTGAAAAGACGACATGATTTACATCCAAACGGCGTCTACATTTGGTTGAAAAGTAAAAAGTTTAAATGTTGTAATTTTCAAATCGTTGAAAAGATGTTGAAAACTGGGTTTGCATTGTCTTTTCAACATCTATAATTGGACTAAAGCTGGACAAAATTAGATTATAAACACAGACAAATTTTCAAAAACATTTTTGTGGACTAAATCAAGACTATGACGGACCAACCAGATTTAGCCTAAGAACTAATGTTTGAAAACGTCTAGTGATTGGGGTGCAGTGACGTTCACTATCCAATTACTGACCAAAACAACAACCAAAAATTTCCCTTTTAAGGAGACAGACTTTCCCTTGTATTGTACTAAAGGGAAAATCCAAACAGCAAGGAATAATCAATGGATCATTATCTATACCTAAAACTATTACGTTTGCAGTGATTTTGTAAAACACTGATCACTGAGTCCGGCACCGGACATTTTAGCCTAAAAATAGTAACACCTCACTCTTGACAGTGCGGTAAGCCTAGCGTCATTCTCCCCGCTTTACAAGCGAAATCAGTGGGAACTACTAGACTCTCCTGCAATCAACAAGTATTTAAGAGTTCGTCAGGACATTGACATTCGTGAGAGCTATAGTTAAAGTGACAAGGCCCACATGCATGGCAGTTGGATGTTGTAATACTTCGGGTAAAACTCAGGTAAAAGTGAAAAAAAAATATATTTTACCTTCCCAATTCATGATCCACCACGCCGTCATTGGATTGCCAACTTGAAGATGGAGTATTTGCAACTGAACTTCTGGCCAGAGAAAAAACTCTTAATATGTAGCCAACATTACGAAGAAGAAATTTTTCAAGATCACTTGGATAATAGCGCATTGTGACAAACACCAGATACAGCACTAGGACTTGCTCAACAGCCGATACCGCACCGTGACGTCACAAACCGGTAGATGGCAGTAGTGTTCTTTGACAAACATAGATGTCTGCAGTAAATCGCATTCAAAAGAAAGTTGCTCTTAATTAAAAAACTTATCATTTCACAGTATGGAATAACTTCCTATTTAAAGTACTTTCAGAAGTTTGAATTCTGAATATGATCGGACTTTTCCTTTACACGGTGCGTAAACAATCAACATATTCTCATTATCAGTTTGTATGAAATTGTACGGAAAGTTATGCACACTATTTCGTACGTTTTGGGCGTTTTTCCTCAAAAAACCACATCAATTCGCATGCGCTGGCAGACAGAAAAAAGCAACAGATCCGTGGTCAGACGTAAAACTGGGAAAAACTGTGCAATCATCACTTATTCATGTCTCTAACTAGGTTGCTTGCTGTTTTTTATATCTTAGGGTAGCTACAGCGTGAGTCCGACTCAATTCTAGTCAGAATATGAGTCTGATAATGCTCCATAGAGCTGTGATTATAGACGTGTTTTGAGCGAACCAGGAAAAAAAAAAAAAATGCCTCTGCTACTCAATTGGATAGACCTACAACCAATAAGAGCAACGGAGTGCGCGTGACGTATCTTAAGCGAGGCATTGAAGTTGTTGTCCACAAAATCCAAAGCGTGCAGTTTCACGCCTAGAGAATAAGAAGATGAGCCTTGATCGCCAAGTGTCTCTGTTCCTCTTTTTAAAATTAATTTGCTGGCCGATATCTTCTAGAACAGACCTAATAGCAGAATCTACTCACCAAAAACTCTCCAGCGGCAGCCATTGTTGCTGTCACCCAAGCCGCCGCTTTGGTCACGTGGTTGATAACGTTACTCTTGATCATCTGTCCATCATTGTATAAAGCTCAGCCGCTGACAATTTGATTGGATCATTTCTGACAGTGGGCTTTAATACTCGCTGCTACTATGGAGCAGAGCCAGACCCGAACTTCGAACTCAAACCTTGTGGAAATTTGAGGACTAATCGGGACTTGGCACCCAAACTATATCTTAGGGTTAGGGTTAGGTTAATTGTAATTTATATTCTATGTTCTTGAATGATGCGTGCGATGCGCATGCAAAGATATTACGACAAAAACGTCCAAACGTGCAGTTACGGTGCATAACTTTTTCAGATGCCCATTTCATAACGCAACTCATTATGAGAATACACTGAAACAATAGATTTTGAGGGATTTTCTTTGGACTCTGGAGTTTATAAGCTTTATGTCAGATTTGAGTTTTTCAACTAAATAAATAGGGGAGGAAGGGGTTTGGCAATGTGACAGGGGCTGCTGGCACAATACCTAAAGATTCTGTTTAAATATAGACCTTTGCTGAGTTTTATTTATTGTTCATTTTGGAGCCTTTTATACCAGAATGAAGATTTACCAAAAAAGGGTAGGCTTAAAATGAATGAAAAAGTGGTAAATTCCCCAAAATAAGCTGGAAAAGACTCATCTTTAAAGCATGGAAGCCAACTATAAACAAGCTCCTTTTCTGTCAGACAATCCTTTTGCTCTTTTAAAGCCAATGTAAACCCCCACTGAAAGTTAACTATTTAAGAAACCTAAACCTAATAAACAGATGACCTCAAATTACTGCAGTCTGTTGGATCGCAGAGAGGTAGGGCAGGATTTGACAGGATATGATGCAATGATCCATAAATTACTGTATAATTGCTCTAATAAAAACAGAAGCTAAGCTTTAACTGAATGGAAAAACAAGCAAGTGGCCCTGAGAATTATTAAACCAATTTACAAGCGGCTGGTGGCAGCTTAGTATTACAGCGTGTGGTTATACAGAAGTGACTTTTTTTTTTTTTAGTTTGGAGTTAAGGGAAAACCAGGGTTGTAATCGCTCGCTGTGAGGCTCATGAGAGAGGAAGTGTTCCCATGAGACGATGGAGGGAAAACTCCCCATCTTCTGCCACTCAAACGCAGCGAGTGTCTCTGAGTCTGCCGGTTTTCCCACACCCTAGGGCCCGTGGCTACCCACACGGAGGGCCCAAGGTATGCCTGGTATGTCACCTGCACACCGAGGGAGCCTTTAGAGATGTGGACAAAGAGGCAGTTGCCATCCCTGGTGAAAGACTTTGTTTAATCACTCAAGATAAAGTGTGAGATTCTGAATTCTAGGAGAGAAGGTTTAAATCTCGTTGTGTAATGTTTTACCTATGGAGTGAAGTTTGTTACATTATTTATACAAATGGTACGGAAAAAATAAATTGCAATCCAAAGATGAAATTTTGAAAAAAAGTTTTAATCAAAGAAAGTAGAGTAAATTCAAAATATTTCTGATTTTTTTTTCAATTTCTTATGTTTTATACTTTTAAATTTATTCATCTGTTGTTGTTTTTTTTTTTTTTGCATTTTATATTTGAAATGTATTTTTCTTTACATTTCGATTTACATATTAATTATATTTATTTTTCTTCAGACTACGTTTATGGGTTGCATTCTCCTCTTTTCTTTTAATAAAATGTAAAAAACAAAAAAAAAAATTCAAATTGAAATGACCTCACTTTTTGCCCATAGACTGTCGGAGATAGCCCCACCGCGACCTTGATGGAATGAACAGGAGAAGATTGATGTTTTTCAAGAGTTTTTCATTTTTAATTTCCAATTACAAAACCCTTTTTTTTTTCTTGCATCATTCATGGAGCAAAACTCACTCCATAGAAGCCCACCCAGAATGCAGTTCCTAAGGACAACACCAAGTGCGCAACAAGGAAGCGCCCCGTCCCGTAAGCCAGACACATGGCATGAGAAGGAGGCTTGCGTCGGGAACTACGGTGTCGCTGCGCTCCCTCTGCACAATTATACTCAATTAGTTTGAGCTGCTTGGTAATAATTTCAGAAACCTTTCATCCAACTGCCTCAAAGCTCTGCAGCCAATCAGATACCTCTGAGCATTTCCACCATCAGAGCCACAGGCCTCTCTTTTCACCCCCTGCTTGGTTTAATGTCTCCACTCTGCCTTTTAACAACTAGCCGTAACAAGGAGAAGGAAATCCAACCGACTTCATCCCGGAACACACAACCTCGGTTACTTGCCCTTAAATTTAGCGTGGACCCCGGCTAATTTGTCTGTTTCGGGACAGTTATATTGTGTTGGGCGAACGAAACAAGAGCATGGCAGCAAAGCACGTTTATACAAGGACTCGGCTTGACAAAAGCCAGGGGGATTGGGCTGCTCTCCTACACTTTTGGAGATAATCAGGAAAGCACAACCACATGCTGTTTATTCAATACAACTCACAGCTATTCAGCGAGCGTTTAATCAGTAATTTGGAACCCTTGATTATTAACTCTCCCCTGCAGAGTGTTTTCAATTTGGCCTTTTGTTATCAATTATCTCTAAGGATGATTGCACTGCTGCACAGATTATAAATGCTGCAAGGGGGGGCATAGAGGAGAAAACAGGGACATATCTTCACCTCTTTGGGCCAATTTAGGTTGATGAGTGACTTTCTGGAAATCCATTTAATGCCTCATCTTATTAAGAGGCGTACAACACTGATTCGCTTGATTTCCTTGCATTTATTTTTGTATATTTCAAGCTTTTTGAGACAGGACCTGTATCCCTGTTGCATCAACTCACACCTATAATCATTAAGCTTTCCTTAAATGATCACACATCTCACATGTTTTGTTCATCACATCCTACATTGAGCACATGAGGTCTGTGTTTGTCAAACCAGATGCAGCTAAGGTGGGAAAACTGGCAAAAATCCCAGAAATCTGCTATTTCTTGTCCACACAGTTTGTTTGTAAAGGTGCAAGACGTCATACTCCCTAAAACCTTTTAAAGGGTACTCAAAATATGTTCTGCCCTGCAGAGAATGGGATGGCCCTGACAAAAAAAATAATCCTATAAAATATATGTTTGGATTGAAATCTTCCTAATATTGAAAAGTCGTAAACTTTTTGGGCCTAAATTCCCCTGGAGAAATTTTAAATTGTGAAAATAGTTAGCGCCAACATGTATTCGTTCTAAGGGAAACTAGCTTACCTGAGTGGTAAACCTATCTATATGGACCTAAAAAGATGACACTGTTAGGGTGAAATCTATAAAGGCTGATGCCAAGCATGGCTACGTTCATTCAGCAGCCTGAAGTTATCAAAATACGATTTTTCTTTTGCCCAAGAAAAGCATGAACAACACAGATCGGATGCAATCAAAGCTACTTGGCTATGTGGTCCTGAGTCCGATACGAGTCTGATCCGATAACGGCTAGGTCGCATTTCTTTTTTGAGTTTTTAGTTACACTTTGATTCATGTGTTTCTGTGTTTTCTAGTTTATTGGAGTCATTTCCATTTTCTGTTGTTCTAGTTAGTTGTGATTGTATTTGAGTTCTTAGGTATTTCTTGTTTGCCCTCTGCTGCCCTCTTGTGGCAGTCTATTTTTTCACTAGCTCCCTTTTAGGCTCCTCTGTCCACACCTGCTCCCGATCTGCTTATTAGCCTGGTCATTGTTTAGTCTCCCATTTATACACCTCATGTTCAGTCACTGTTTGCTGGTTCCTCATCATTTCCATTTTTCCTGCATGTCTCCTAGATTTTGGTTCTCTTTACACTTTATTTTGGATGTTTGGTTCAGTTTCCACTTTTGGACAGTAAACCTACAAGAACTCAACTCTACCTTCCTCGTCTCTACATTTGGATCCTCCAAAACCTCCACACAACCTGACAATCTGTAATGACACTTTAACAGCACTTAACATTACAAACCATGTTTCACATATTCTTATTCATCTTTTGTTAATTCAGTATTAAGTACAAAACAAGTTAATATAATGATTTGTTTTGTATGAATTCATATTGTAATTGAAAAAACGTTTTTCATTCCCCTCTACATGTTAGGGTAAAAATGTAATCAATATGTTAACTTGATGTTGCATACAGAAAATAGTAATTGAAATGTATTCCAAATTAGCATTTATTTTTTACAGAAGCGGGGAACCCAGCCACCAGTGATGTTTTGCGTCAAACTTTAAAGGCGTGTTTACACTAAACAATACACAAGGTAAATGCTGCGCTTGACATTTCGCAAAATTATGTCACAAACAGTGCGTACAGCCCACCCACTTCACTACGTCATAAAACAGGAGGAACGCCATTTGCCTATCGGTTCCATTGGTCTGTTCAACTGAACCTGGCACACCAGAATTTTACAGAGAAAGTCACCTTGTTGTGTTTTTTTTTTATGATTTTATTTTGTTTTTTTTGTAGAAAGTCAAACACTGGCATTGTCGCAGGAGTTCTTGCCTCCACCACATCTTCCAGAGATGCTTTGAGTTCAGGGAATCCAGAAGCTATGGTTGGATTACGGTTGCTTTCCATGGTATCCGTCTGTCTATCTGACCCAAAACTGTTTAAAAGCATAGTGCAAGAGGCCAGGCAGAGATCTCAAAAGAGCTGGGCAGAGGCAGGGGCTGGCTGGGACCAGGTCCGGAGCTACAAGAGGATGACGATGAAAGCCATCCTTCTATGGGCTAAATTTAGATGGCTTTTAAAAAGCTATCTACAAACCTTAACAGACCATTCCTTATTTTATCCTATGTTATCATTTCTTTTGTTGCTCCATTTTGGCGACGGATTCCCCGTTTTAAATTAAAGCATTCATCCTAATTAAATGATCAGATCTTCAATCCTCTTTGGATCAAATATTGAACGTATTTTCTGTATTTCTTGGCATCAGATCTTAGAGTACTTCCATCATTTGAGCCGAGATAACAGAGCAAGTCTGGAAGGAATGCTGCAACGACACAGTTGACGAGACGAGACGCATCCTGATTTATTATTAATTCCCAGCAGCAGTTGGGGGCTTTTGTGAATGTTTGATTTTCTCCAACATTTAGGATGACGTCTGGGTGATGGCACCATATTGTCTGCTGTTCAGTGGCTGTTTTTATTTATTTATTTTTTTTTTATCAGCTTTAGCTCTATACTGCAGCTATAATTGCTAAAACTGAGCACACAGAAGCTTGAGTTGCTGTGAGACTGAAAGTGGGTCATGTTTGCGGTATGGCTTTATGATTCAGCACGCTCACATTTGTCCAGCCGACTATCCATGCATGCATTTTTTTCTCCCTTTTTTTCTCTGCGCGTCATTTGCATCTAAAGAAAAAAACATAAATCTGCCCTTCCATTCTTTTTTTCCTATGATTTATTGGAGAAGCAGGAGCGTGTGGAAGCTGAGGTCTCGTAATAGTGGGACAGAGAGGAGCCTGGAGTCCTTCTGGTGAATGTCCAGCATTAAAAATTATAAAAATCTTTTCATTTCTGCAGCAAATCTGATGGTGAACAACACAGACATGAAGGATTTCCTTAGCATATGCACATATTTCATATGATTTACTTCATATAAAGACTCATTTGTTGCGCTCAAGTCACTTGAATTCATTTGATATTACTTAGCTGGTTAAATGTGCATAAATCCTGGTTGCAGAATGCCCAGATAGAGTTTAATCTGGTCTGTTAGTCCATCCTTAAATTGGGGCACATGCTGTTTGTGGCCCCTGGCACAGATAAACCCACAGACTCCCAAAAAATGCTGCTTTTCCTGGGAGGATATGAGCTTCAGATGTATGTATTTTTTCAGGAATTTCAGCAAAAAACAGCAGCTTTTCTCTTTCTCTTGTAACCATTTATGGACCTGCCAAACGTTTACTTTAACCTATTTTATTCACATAAAATGTGCTATTGAAGACAGATATCCCACCAGGGAAACAGAACATATGACATATGTCACCGTATATCCCATCCTCATACAAAATATCCCATAAACATTCTGAAAAGTCTCAATTTAAGGTCTTTCCCCCTTTTTTTAATCTAACAGTTGGTCAGCGATTCATCTGATTTGGATCATGTTATCCGGCTCCGTCATGTTCACAGTAACTGGGGCAGCACTTGGGGTTACGTAACTGCCGTGTTGCTGGGTTGATTCCATCGCCCCTATTTATTTTTATCGTTTGATGCCCGCCTGCTGATGAAACTCTTTTCGTCATGCTACGATGTGCACGGCGAAACCCGACGGCCCCTCCATGGAGTTTTTTTTTTTTTGTAAAGCTGATGGTATATGCTGCCAGCCTGCTTTAAGTAGGTCAACACAGTCAGGGGGGTAGAGGGGCATTCCACAGAGAAAAGAGTGTTGCATGAATCATAAATGATGCAAAGGTACTAAAATGAAAAAAAATAAGTGTTTTATTGAGATTTGATTTTCCAAATTGAGCGGATATAGAAAAAAAAGACCACCGCTGAAGTTACAAGCTTTATTTAGAGAGGATCTTACTCTAAATAAAACAAAAAGTTCAAAAATTCTCAGGTTTCTAAAGTAGTTTGGTTTGTTAACATATAAATCCAAAAAGCTAAATCAGTGAGGTTATGTAATAAGGTTTACACATTTTCCATTACTGACAGCATTCTTTATTGCATGAGCTAATAACTTAATATCTATAGTCTCCCTCAAAATCAAAATGTTTGCCAGATAGAAAAAAATTTAAACAAAAAAATTGAATACAGGTATAAACATGTTCAACAACTCTTAGAAACAAAACACCATGGCGTATATTTTAATTGAACTGAATTACTGGACCATAATGAATTTATGTAAAAGCAACCCAACAGTCGCAGCAGTCACCTGATTTTATCTTTATCTTTTGTTGCGCTATGCATTCTCTTCATCTGCGCTGATGAACACTTCATCACCTTCTCTAAACCTTTAACCAATTATTGTAGAATGATAATTCTTTTTTTTTTCTTTATACTTTTCGCATTCTACCAATGCAAATGTAATAGTTTTTGAAATAATCGGACATTTACGGGCTGGTTATACTCCCGCAGCGGGTTGTCGCAGTGAGCTTGTCGCAAGTATGACGCAGGCTATGTTATTCTACGGCACAATGCAAGAGAGACAATCGCGAACTAGCTGTGGGTCTAGATACGGCCAAGGCAGTGAAGAAGTGGGGACAAATTTGTGCAACAATGGAGGGACATGAGGGCCAAAAAGAGAGGGGATCCAGATGGAAAAAGGGTCCCAGCGTTCTCACACACCTCGCTCTTCTAGCTGGTCCAAATTCACGAGTTGTTTTCCGCAATTGTGATCATACAAACAAAACAAGCCGCTAAGGTACTAAACAGGAAATACGTATAGTGTAGAGTGGATATAGATTTGACCAATCAGAGGCCTCATGTCTGCGGCACTGTCTGCGATCACCTATAATTTCGGAGAGGTGTAGCAGAGTGTCTGCGGAAGGGGCGGGGCATATCTGCATTAACTGCGACACACATGCAGACAACCTGTTTTCTTCCTTTATCCCCTGCTGGATTGTTAGCATACGTTCCAACTCTCCCAACTTACGAAGGATACTCGCGATTTTTAATGTTATATCCCGCCGAGCTCCCAATCAGAAATATCTCCATCTGATCACCATTTTTTTTTCAGTGAAGGAACAAAAGTAAGCTTAGGGATATATGTTTGGGCGTAACGTACGCGGGGTATGCGTTGTCCCATGCACTTTACCTATATGTTCTCGATGTCTCCCGCACTGCTTTCAACCGTTTAAACAGTTAGACCCCTCTGACCTATCTTTGAACGCACCAAGCTAACGCAGAAGTTTAATATGAGACGTGATGCTGAGCAGAGTTGTAGGTGTTAGCTTGACGAAAGCTAGCTGTCTGTTAGCTTGATGTCAGCTAGCTGCCCATAGAATGAGTTAACATAAACGAGGCCAAGTCCATCAATCCATCACTGGATTAGTAGGTCTCAGAACGACTCAGAAAGTTAAGGACCACAGAATATCCCTGTTACTCTACATAAATTGGACGCATTCTCTGCGGTATAAGTAGAGTATCAGACTGGTTGTATGTTGCATCATGTGACCCACAGTCTGTCCTTCACCACTGGCTTTAGGTATTGCTTGGCCTGGGTAAATTACATTATCTAGAGTAAGTTACAGGATTTTTTAGCTCAGGATCGACAAGAGAGTTACACAAGAGAGTTAGTTTTAGAAACCAATATTTCTCTTTTTCTACCTATTTCTTCAAGTTTTGGTTACTTATTACTATCCCTGTAAATATGGAAATATTTTATTTTATTTTTTTCCGTTATTGGTTTAAGCTAATAGCATGTTTTGTAAACGGGAATTTAAAAACATCTGTCCGGAAATAAAACTCAAAAATATATATTTTTTTAAGATTTAATACAGATAACAGATATTTTATATTTTCAACATTTACTGTTACTTTTAAAAATGATAATTTTTCTTTTCAAATTACATTTATAAAATTATATTCTATGGAGTTCAAACGTGATAAAAACACTTCTTCTTGATTAACAAAAACTATTATGCAAACCATCAGAGATGGGAAGTAACGAAGTACAAATACTTAGTTACTGTAACTCAAAGTAGATTTTTCTGATATTTTACTTTACTTTAATACTTTTTTTTTTTATAGCTTACTTTTTTACTTCTACTCTACATTTTTACACAAATATCTGTACTTTCTACTGATTACATTTTTAAAAATTAAGCGCTACCAAGTATTATTTTTACGTCATCAATACCAAATTCAATCTAATTGGATGGGAATCTACGCTTGCATTTGGCAAGCACTTCACTACAAGATGAATCGACAGATTCGGGCGGTATTAGTCGCCCAGCAAATCATTGCAGCTTGGTGGCGGTGGCGTTAGCATAGTAGTATGGGCTCCATGAGATGATTGAAAATGAACACAACGGAGATCTAGTCCTATTGGCAGACATCCATTTAAAAATGTAGGCAGCGGCATGAAAAAGTGGTTTCTACTTTTACTTTTATACTTTAAGTAAATTTACAAACCTGTACTTTGTTACTTTTACTTGAGTAAAGAAGTTTAATCAGTACTTCCACTTTTACCAGAGTATTTTTTAACACAAGTATCTGTACTTTGACTCAAGTACGGAAAGTGAGTACTTTTGCCATCTCTGGCAAACCGATAGAAAGGCATCTTCCCCAATTAGCCCAGAGCAAAGCCTGCCCTTAAAATGTGAAGTGGGTGTAATCGATTTTAAAATCTCAATCTTGGAAATATAAGATTTGAAAATATATTTAAAGAAAAGGATAAAAAAAATTGAGAAATCAGCAAACTTAGTCTTTTTATGTGTGCTCTTTGCTTGTAACAATTATGGAACAAATTTCATTCCATACAAAAAGTCTTGGGGAAATAAAACAGCAACTCTACTATTGGAAAAAGACGATGATGCACAAGTGGAACCACTGGAGAATAGTGTTTAGGGGATCCAAAGAAGAGCCATAGATTTAGCAGTCCTAGCAGACTAGTTATGAATTGATTCATCTGAATCCAATGTTCAAAGTTTTAGCTCATGGTTTGACTTTCAGGTTGCTTATCAGAGTTGGCCTGAAGCAGTTATAGCAGGTCAAGTCAATAAAGTTAGCCGACTTCCGTCGGCTTCATTAAAGCCGGCCAGGAAAAAAAAAAATCATAAACCTTTTGGAAATTGAGCTTTTCAACATGTTTAAGGTGTTTTTCCTTTCAAATCAAAAGTAACTATTTGGAGTCACTTGATTTATGGTTTCCTGTACGCTGACTGGATATGTGCTCCAAACAGGATAGGGTCAAGCTCCTACAGACACAACACAGGAGACAGTGAAAGGCTGCACTTGACATTCCAGCCATGAGCCAAAACAAGGTTTCACCCCCTGTTATTCACAGGAGCAGCCCAGCATTAAGATAAGCCTGTCAATCACTAGTGTACTTAACCAGAACAGGTACTGGGAGGCTGTCCGTTCTGCCCAGTGCTTGACAATGTCTGGGCTTTAATCTAAGGCGTGCACTGTTTGAAACTTGGCCTATCTGGGAGATTTATGCTTATTTTAGGAGGGGTTTTGAACTTAACACCCAACAAAAGTGGATCTCTCCTGGGAAAGAGTTGCTTGAATGCAGGAAATGAAACTTGACACTATGAGAACTTCCTAATCTGCTCCTTGGTACGTTGCAGTCCAAAGAAAACCAAAGCCAGGACACAGAGAGAGAAGAGAAAAAGCAATGAATCATAGCTTTGATTCTGGTCGCTAAGAGTCAAGAAAGATTGTCTAAAAGTGGGACTGACTTACCGGTAGGCCACTTTCCAGACACAACTTCCTCAGCTGCTCTCTCCTGTCCAGGTGTCTGTTCATGGCCCCTCTGCCCAGCAGTGATCCGCACACCTGGGAAGCCCTGGAGGGGGGGACAAAGGTGAGGCATGCTTAAAAGTCAACAAAGGAACGCCCCCAAACGTCTGGCAAGTCACGTTTCCGCTTTACCACCAGATCAGAGTCCATTTAAAGAGGTGTTACCTGCGGCTGCTTTCAGTTTCTACCTCCGCTTCCGTAACGCTCATTATCTCAAAGGAGAAGCGGACACACTTCTCGATTCCGACAGGGCCAATGCTGCAATCCAACTCTGTCCCAGGCTTCCCGCCCTTCCACCCAAAACCCCCCCTAGAGCTTCAGCCCCTTTGTTTTTCTAGGCCTTTTTACAAACAGAGCTGGGAACCAGTCGGACCTGGCCTGAATGAGCCTACAGCAGAAAAAAAAACACTTCACTTCATGCATACTACTCTTTTACAAAGACTCACTGGGGACGGAGTAAGCACACCGCTTCCTCATTCAGTAAGGGACAGGGTGAAAAGGTTAGCTTTTAGAAACATCTTCCACTTGAAATAAAGAGCAAGCAAACTAGACCTGAATGTAAATATTCTGCTGGTGGTTTTCTGACCAAAGGGCCATGACAGCATCCCCTTCACATATGCTCTCTGCAAAAAACCGTCCATGTAACCAGGTTTTACAATCTTAATCTTGCTTTGATATTGAAATACGAAGCATGGGCAGTTTTTTTTTTTAGATTATATATCTTCTTTTGAGAAAATACAACAAAAAAAAAGTGAAATAATCTGTCATGACAGGATGACAACTGCACTTCTGAAGACTCCTTGAAATAGTCATATATGTTCTAAAAAAAAAAGGTTGTACAACCTGCAATTATTCTCCTGCACTGGCAGATTATTGCATTTAACAATTGGTATATCCATCTCAAAACAAGATCCGAAACATATTTTGGCTAGATATAAAGATCGTACGACTTGGTTAGATGGACAATTTCTGCAGAGAAGTTAGATCGGCAACTATGATCTTGCGCCATAACGTTGATTGGCTTTTAAAGTCTCTCGGAAATCTAAGGAACATTTCTTGACACAGTGAGTTGAAAAAAAAAAACAAAACAGCAAATTAACCTGTAGGTGTGACAGAGGTTACAAAGCAATTGACCTCAACAGATGCATTGATTGGAGCTTTCATCATGGCATCTGGAGAACAACGCAAAAACTGTTGATCGAACAAAGTCTTGCAATCTTGGAACAAGCCAAAAAGTGATATACTACCATAGAGCGGATTCTGTTAATATTGAGAAAATTCTACCCAAATTAAGTGCAATTATCTGCCAGAGCAGTGAGGCAATTGTAGTTGGTAAGATTCTCAAAAGAAGAAGTCTAACAGAGTCCTATTGTCTTGGTTAGACTACTATGAAGTGAAAACAAGATCAAAAAGACTTTTTCTGGCTAGATCTAATATTGTAAGATGCCTTCTGCAGTGAGGGGCTGCAGCTTATCATGGTTTTCTTGTCCTAATACATTTTTATAGATCAGAGGTCTTTGCTTTCTCCATAACTTTATTGTATTCTTCAAGTTGGCCATTTGCCATCAAACCCACTTCTCCACCGTGCACATCCCAAATCGTACTCTTAGTCTCTGCTGTAGGCTGGATCCGTTTCAGCCCGTCTGAGGCTTCATCAGCATGACTGCACTTGTCAAACATGAGCACACATCAACACGACACGTTCCATCCAGCGCCGATCTGCCAGGTCCGAGGCTTATCGACACATGAAGCTGCAGAACGTCAATCTGCCGAGGCTCGGCTGCTGATGGCTGTACTTCCAAACCCCAACATTTGCGCCCCATTGCGCTGGAGTCGCCTAATCAGTGAACAGGATGTGGGTCGGCAGTGATGTCTTTAATGACACAGAAACATCAGATATCTGCTTTGTCTCGCTGGCTGTGGTTCTCGAGTGATTAATTGAGCGGCTGAAGAAATGCTGGTTCATGCTCGGATTGGGATTTGGTTTCCAGATGGAGATTAAAGGAGAAAAAAGGCCTCTATATGGAGTCAATTTTGTGTCATTATTGTTGCAAGTAAACAGCAATTTATAATTGATGAAAATAAAATTCAATCCAGATATTAAACTTTAAAGACATTATTTCTTTATTGGTAATTTTGCATTTCACAGATTACATTTTTTCCACTTGAATCACAATAAATATGCACACTCTTGATGCCTATTGTACCTTGACCAATAAAAATGTTGTTGTCCGTTATTGTTGATATCTGTGCAGACCAATACAAATGCATCTTTGCTCCTCATTCCAGAGGACAGCCCGCCCTCAGAAGTGAAGTGAATGTAATCTAGAAACTCAATTTGAAAAGAGCACAATTTGTCAAACTTAATCTGAAAAACAGAAATTTGAAAAATGTTATATATATGTACATATATATATTAGAAATAATATAAAAAACAAACTTATTTTTAAAAAAGTGAACAAAATTTTAGTTTCTCTCAAAACCCTTTTTATATTAAAATGTTTTTTTTTTTACTTAGTTTAATTTCTGAATTGCTTTTACATTACTGTTGCATGCAACAATAATGGAACAAAAGTCACTCCATAACCCTACAGACACTGGGATTTAAAAAAATTAGGTAAAGAGGATTACAGAATACTAAAATCCTGGCAAAGACTGTCTTTAAGAAAATGTATAAAGATTAACGAAACACCTAAAAGGCCAGATATCAAGGGCATCCAGATAAAGGCATGTCATAAAGTACACACCTACAACTGACATTTAAAAAGACTTAGTCAGGATCTGTTTTCCTACTGCCAAATGCATTTAGAACAACTACACGAACATGATTTTTTTATTTTTTTGCTCATGTCACAAACACCAGCTTTATATAGTCCATAATTTGATAATTAAAAAAATTTTGTTTTTTTTTTTTCAGACTGAGGGCTTCAGTAGCTTTTTTTTTTTGTTGTTGTTGTTTTTTGGTATAGTTTTAAAAAAAAAAAAGTCAACCGAACTGAGTTACTTTTTAGAAGAAGTAACTAGTAATTTTAACTTTAGAGCAATAAAGTGCATCTTGCAAACTAGCTTCATATAATGGGCATGCTCCAGACCACTAGGGGGGGGGGGGGGGGGGGTGGCAATCATCAATTCATATGGGACTAAGGAAGTAATTACCAGGGATTTAATTAAATAAGTGACTTACAGTATTTGTTGATAGTTTAATAAAAATTTTTCCATCTGAATAATTAATTAAAGATGATAAAAGGAATTTCTTTTAAATGCATATTTGCAAAAGGGAAGTAATACCAGAGGGGAGGCATGGTAGAACAGAAACATGTTTTGACCCAGAATCCGATCCAGGATTATTTCCAGCAGTTAATAGTGACAAGAATGCAGAATGCGGTTTACGTGGTTCCTCTTTGTAAATATAAACACAAAGATGAACTCCTTAAAGGTATACTATGCAACCGGTGTTGATTTTCCAGCGAGGCTCCCAGAGGGCGAAAGTAAAAGTGTACTGTCGTAAATATGCTCAGCTGTTCTCCTGGTTTCTCTCCGTTAAGCCGAAGCGGTTGTTTGAGCTTAGCAGACAGGCTTAACGTAGCGAATCACCATGTCTACTGTGGTAAGTGACTATTTGTTTTCCAATTTTGAGTTTGAAAATTCTCGCTGGTTCCTCGCCATGATAACTGTACAAATATAAGCTTACTGCACTAGCAAGCGACCAGAGCATTGCCTTTCACTGGGGGGCGTGTAGCAGTTCTCGCCGTAAAGCAAGGGCCCGACTCGCAGCGAGACTTCTGAGCCTCTGGGTGCGGGCCGAGGGGCCTCCTGCAATTGCAAGTACGTTATTTCCCCTACAGACCACCAGGGCGGCCGAGAAAACCTTTGTTCGACCTGAAATGACTCATTTAATCATCCAAAAGCGTTATGGAACACATTAATTAACTGAAAAAATGTTGCATACTATGCCTTTATGTTACAAACTAAATAGCCATGCTACATTGAGGAGCAGCATAACTTCTACACATTGTCTCTAGATGAGGAAGGGGTTTGAAGGCACTCCCTGCAATAAATGCTGCATTGTACTAAAAGAGCTTTATAACAATTGCGTCCATTTTATTGGAAATAAATTGGTAAAGAGTCTGACAGTGTATCAGAGCAACACACCCTGTCCTCTGTGGGTGCTATGGCGGGGTGGGTCTTTGGCTCTTCACAACCACTATTGAGCATTTTCCCTTTGGATAAACTTTACATGCACAAGTGCACTCATACAAACAACTACAGGTGCCTGGTTCCAGGTACTTAGAGAGTCACTTCCATATCTTCAGCTACCACGGACTACATGTCAGATTAAATAATACTTCTTCAACTTCAGCGATAGTATCAAGGTGCTACTTTATTGTATCTCTTTGCAGGACATGAAGCAGGGTTAAGACGTTTTATCATTATCTCCCTTTTATCCTTCTTTCTTTCATCTTTTCTCCTTTCTTCAGTTTTTCCTTTCCTGTTCTACTTACATTGCAGTATCGTTATAATCTTTTAAACTCCATGCACAATCATAATAAAGCTATTTATATGCATAAATCGAGCGCAACACTAATATGATAGCCGTACTGCTCCACTTGCGAAAGCAAAATCTCTTAGGCTCTTTATTGGACAATTATTCTTATTGCCACATCGCCAGACAGGACACTGTAAAAAAAAAAAAAAAGACTGCACTTGGCTGTGCAGAGGAAGTAATCTAGATCTAAACCTTGAATTATTTACCGGGCAGGAATTTTGACTGCCTGATGAGAGTTACGGTCATGACTGTGGTCCCCTGGTTTAAATAGCAGCCCCCACGGCCAATTTTCCTCAGACGACCAACTTGTTGACTATCCACAGATGAATTAAAAGGGAAATGAAACACTTCGAGAGTCATGGCCTGGACTCAGGGTGGTAAGAACATGCAGTGACAGGTTCTATTGACAAAACCTGATACAGCGACCAATTAAAGTTGATCCCAAGATCAAAGTAAGTCATTTCTCTCTAGTAAATTCAGCTTACAGTGCAGCTTTTATGAAACAAGCCCAGTGGTGGTCCTTGTACGACAAACGTACTCATGACTCCACTCCCTCCAACACAAATTCCAGTGATTTACACCAAGAGCAATTACTGATCTGTTAAAGCAGTGCGGTGTTGCCCAAAGTGACACGCGTCAAGGCCTATAGGCCCACACACCTCCCATCCGGCACCCCCCCGTAAAGCCAATGACTGAGCATGCCAGTGGGGTGGAAAGGATATAATCAAAGGAGGCCAGGAGGACGCTGACATCTGGGAGTCTTTGTGTTGCCGACCTAATTAGATGCCATGGGTGTAGGGAGGAGGCGAGGCAGGATGGTGTGTCTGTATGCGAAGGGGATGGTTGTTTGAGGTGAGCAGGCTGAGGGTCTGGTTGAGTGCGTGTAGAATGGGAGAGGTGGGGGGCTTTTTTCTAACATCTGCTCAAGGAACGAAGGAGGACCCAGCTGAGGTCACAAAGCCCCCAGACAGCTTCAAACTATACCAGGGATAATGTGGTGGTGGTGGGGGGGTAACAGCTTAATGATAACACTTAAAGCTATTGAAAGATCACGGTTCTCAAAAAGCAGACCGTGTGCCTTGCAAATAAATGGTGATAATAAGCACAGATTGACCATGAATATGGATCACCGTGGCTTAGATTTGATACTGTTCCTTTGTAGGGTGGAATGACTCAAGCAGCTGTGATTATAAAGGGGTTTGGCTTTACGCTGTTTCTGCTGCTCCAATCATGACCCTTCAGTTAGAGTCTGTAGAACAAATGTAGCAGTAAATGGTTTTTGGATTAAGACTGGTTCACACCGGAAGATTTTAAAATTGTTGGTTGATTTTTTATTTTTATTTTTTTACTTAATAGATCCTGGTTTGGTCTTACATACAGCTACACTGTATGAAATACAAACAGTTTTTATTTAAATTGCGCAATGATAAATTGCTCTCCAGGAGCATGTCAAATGTTTTACATACAATTCAATTCAGTTTATTTATATAGCGCCAATTAACAACACATGTCATCTCATGGCACTTTACAGTAAAATTGATTAAAAGTTTTCTATCTAAGGAAAACCAGTTGATTGCATCGACTCATTGACTCCAGAGCAATCCCTCACACTAAACATGCTTGTAGCGACAGTGGAGAGGAAAAACTCCCTTTTAACAGGAAGAAACCTCCAGCAGAACCAGGCTCAGTGTGAGTGGCCATCTGCCGAGGCCGACTGGGGTTCAAGGTGACAGAAGAAGAAAAAATAATAATATGCGGAATCAGTACACTAAGATTCCAAAATGTCACATGCATGCTACCTCTCTGTGTTGGTGGCTTCCTTTCCACGCAGCCATAATTTCTCTCCTATTCAAGCATGGATCTGTTTTTTGCGCATTTGTTTTAAATTTTGCCACTTTGAGGGAGGTAACCAACTGGAAAATGTACCACTTTTGAGGAAATCCTGCATCTTCAAACAAGTTTCTTCCTTGTTGGGGTTAACAATGTTAGCAAAGCAGCTTCAGGCTAATACATGTATTGAGACAGACTGATAGTGGACAATCACCAGCATGCAAAGCAAAATTCAGTCTTTGCCACATGGACAGGTGTGAGGTGATTATATTACAGCGTGGATCACCTTGAACCTGGGAAGTTAGCATTCTAATGTTCATCCTGGATATGAATACTAGCCTTGAGTTGCTCTACCTATGGATGCTTAAGGGGGTCATAACCCAAAGATTTGACCTTTTCATGTTAAAACCTGTCTGGCATTGGGGTGCAGTTAAAAACCTTCAATCCTGAGTGTGAAATTGGCCTGTTTTTTTAATTTTTGCTCTTTTTTTAACCAATAAAGCCCAAGAGAGTGGACACTCCGTGAGAGTGCACTCTCCACAAGGCAATTTTGATCCCAACTTGCACCACTCCCAACTCTATTCTACCAAAAGGAGTAAATCAGGGACTTACCTACCGGCATTTGGTGCAACTGTTGTTACTTGCTTTACTTTTTAGCTTTTCTGTAAGCTAAAAAGTGTGACTGGTAAACAAACAATGGCTAAATTTGATTTTTCCTAACATTACATCCACAGGTACAGGCATACGAAACAGTCAAATTCTTTCTTGTGAGAAAAAAGGGTGTATGAAAAGGATTATACATGAACATGAAGACAATTTCAGGAGTGTACGAGTAAAATATTACATTATGACTCCTTTAAGTATTCTCTAGGTATTTAACTTCCTTCCAGAGGTCAAAAATACCCATGTTACTGTAGGTCCAGCACTCACTCTTAATAGCACATAACAGTCAGTGTTCATCTGGGTGTTTGCCCTAAATGTCTTAGTGTTGCCGCTGCGATTGATTAGGAAAGCTGTCCATGGTTGCCTCTTGCCCAGTGACCATTAGAGAGATGCAACCTTGTAAGGACAAACCGGTATAGCCAAAGGATGGATGGAGCATTTTAATTCCTAGAAGCATCGTTCTTGAAAATCATTCAGAGAGCAAAGAACTTCCAACATGATAAGCAATACCACCATTTGTACTTAAAAGACTTATCCTTTCACACATCTGTAACAGCATGCACAAGTCTGCAATTCTTGACATTGTACGCTCACAAGCATAGCCATGAGGGTGTCTTGAACGTAATCTCCTTTTCATCCTCGACAAACGCCTCTTTGAGGGATGGCCACTTGGAAACGCCAATGAATGAATCTCTGATCGGCCGTCTTGAATAGCCCTCATTGTGAATTGGTTTAGCTGTGGGTTATACATTAAGCTATAAGTGAAATAATACATTTAAACAAATATTTAAATGGCCATCTGCAGGGAAAGAATGCAGGGGAGCAAGCTAAAGACTTAAGAGGTACTTGCATTCCGTGTGAGTTTTCAACGATCCCTATTGTCTATTTTAAGCCCTTTAGAAAATGTAGAGCTCTGAGATTCAAAAGCCTCTTGGCCAAAAAGTGTTTCTGTGATCAATACCTCCTAAAAAAAAGAGCACATGCC
Organism: Cyprinodon brontotheroides; assembly: GCA_018398635.1. NCBI lineage: Eukaryota > Metazoa > Chordata > Actinopteri > Cyprinodontiformes > Cyprinodontidae > Cyprinodon > Cyprinodon brontotheroides. Next base: position 2,769,547 of record JAGKQL010000066.1, on the reverse strand, counting down.
AGGATGTTCCTGCACCAGAAAATGGATGGAAGGGGGAGATTGGACATTGATTAGTGCACCCCCTTTTGCCCCAGGAACCAATTCATTTTGTCCACATGCCCCCATGCCTAGTTTGAAAGAGAGGGCCACTGAAAAGAGGTCAACACAGACCCCACCACAACACAAACACACACACAGTCTTTTCTTTCTAGGTGCTGGACTCGTTTCTCTCTTTATTTGATTTTCTGAATGATTCATTCAGATCCTGCGAATAATGACTGAGTTGGACGATTACATGTTTGAGTCGCTCTTTTAATTTGCCTTCTTACATTGAGGGAGGGGGGAGGTTTTGGGGGGGCGGGGGTGGCTGCTATTACTTTCCATTCATTGAGGAGAAAATTGAAGCAAGTGTCTGATGTAAGGTTTACGATGTGGACAGAGCAGTCCATTTATATTCTGGTAACACAGATGGTCCGCAGCGATCAGGTGTTTGGAGTCCGTCTGTTTGCTGGCTCATTTGATACCGTCTGCATGCAAAGCAGCAACGTTTTGCACTCCCAGCTGGAACCTGGCATCACCTAACCTGGAATTAAAGTACATACCTTGAGATACAATGCAGGTAAAGCAGTTTTAAAGTATAATTATCTCTAAGGGTCATAGCAAGTATTCATAGGTGCTCCCACACTCTTTGAAGTAACCAGGATTCTTTAGAACAATAAAGACATGAAAGTGTTGGTCTGTAGGTAAACATCCATAACCTGAATGTCCTGTTGCACCACATCCCAAAGGTGCTCCGTCAGAGTGGCCTTTAAAGTACAGTCAGCTTGTTGTCATTGATGGATGTAGCTGTCAGAACAATGGGTACATGAGTATACCAAGAAAATAACCTCTGTATCTTTAAACCCTGGCTGTCATCAGGTTGTTAAAGCAATCAGTGTTTTTTTTTTTTTCCATGTCAAATTATGTTCTACTGTAGGAGGCAAAGTTAGCTTACTTGAGCTTCACGAGTAGTCCTCTGCTGCTTTAGGCCATCTACTTCAGTGTGTTGTCTGTTAGGACCAGTGTTGCGGTATTGCGTTACTCGTGTAATTCTAATATATGACGTTTAGCTAATATATGGCGTAAACTGGCCCCACCTGCCAGCGGCCAAAATCATTTTTGCCTGCGATTGGTCTAGCTTCGATCAATGCCCCAGGTCTTAGAACTGGCGGGCCAATCACAACGCAGAGATGTGTTTTGAATTTCTGGATGTAAAGCAGGCGGGGTTTTGAGGGCGTGACGACAAAGCTGCACAACGCTGGAGAAAGCACAACAAGGAAGATGGCAACAACTATTGAACAGTTCTCGTTTGACTCAACTTTAGAATTAGTTTTGGAAGGATTAGACTCTACGCTCATTTATTTATAAACAAACAGCCTGTTTTACTGACAGGCTGTTTGTTTACCCTCCCCCACCAGCTTCCTGTCATGCTAACTACGTCACAGTCATTTGCGCTCATTGGTCAGAGCGTTGGCCAATAGGCACAGGCAGCAATTTGAGAGACAACCGGTTGTTCTCATCAACAATCTTCCGATGTCTCATTAATCGGGGACAGACTAAATTACACATTTAATCTCACATTTAGTGTGGTTCAGCAGTAACGGATTACAACTGAAATTTCTGTTATATTACTACAGTTATTATGGTAGGTAACGAATAACAGCTGAACAGCCCATGGCCAACAGCTTAAAAAAGAGAAGACTGTTTTTTCAGGAGTGTTGTTTTATATCAGAAGAAGACGGTTTTAAAACAGTAGAAGAAGCTGATGGTTTTAAAAGCAAAAGAAGAAGAAGACGGTGGCGGCAAAATGGCTACAATTGATTCAACATTTTCCAAGTGGCTATACTCTCACTATTGTGATTATGTCACAGAAATGGATAAGAACAGATAGTTCATTTTAACCGTGACAACCGAATTTATATACTATTTAAAAAATCCTCTTTAGCCTTTAAGTAGTTGTCAAACAAAAGTTTCATGTCGTATTAAGTTTTTCTTGTTTAATTATTCTCTATCTACATTTTTGTGATTCAGCTATTCATGAAAATATATTTCACACCTTCAAATGTTTATTTTTGCAAAAGTAACTAAAAAGTAATCAGTAACTTTATACATAAAGATGGTAATATTGTAAAGAAATGTATCATTTTCTAACAAAGCAAATAACTTGTAATATGGAATATATTATTAACTTTCCAAACACTGGTTCGGACAAGGTATTTCACACATATGGAGTGGTTTTTATGACCAATACCCTCCTGTATAAACTAACATCTTTTATGACGTCTCCCAGAAACATTGGGATGTTTTGAGGAAGTAGTTCAGAAAACTTTTTTTCCTTTGGTTTTAGAGAAACTTTCTGTGCTCCCCATAATCCTTCCACCTTTTCAACATTCTAAGAAAATTCAAGGTCAGTAAATTACATATTGCAATAAAATAAACACCCCTACCTCCTTTCAAAGGGGGTAGCTACAACTTAATTCTTCCCTTTGTCTTCATAAAATGTATAATTTTATTCTACTCTGTGGATATATTAATTTTTGCAAATAAATTGTTTACGTTTAGGAGACTTTAAAATATAACCGTATGTCCTGATAGTGCTTTGATCGTCCTTTCTGAGAATAAATAGAACTCCAGCACCGCGCGCATTAAGCTGACATGAACAGACTTTCGCCATCTATATCCAGTGCGGCGGAACTACCAGAAAGCCAGGACTTAAAAGCATTACTAACACCAGGAGCACTATTAGCTATAGCTTTAGTGTTCTCCAACCATCATACTGACAGTGTATTCTCATTATGAGTTCGTATGAAATCGTCACGAAAAGTTATGCACCATAATTTCCTACGTTTTGAACGTTTTTTTCGTCATATCGCGCATTCGCATCTTACGCTACCATTTAATAACTTCGAATTTAACATACAATTAACCCAAACCCTGACCCTAACCCTAAGGTATAAAACAGCAAGCAATGTAGTTAGAGACATGAAGAAGTTATTATTGCACTGTTTTTCCCAGTTTTACGTCCATCCATGGATCTGCTTTTTTCTTGTCTGTCTGCCTGCGCATGCGCACTGGATCTGTTTTTGAGGAAAAATGTCCAAAACGTACTGAAATAGTGTGCATAACTTTTCGCACGATTTCATACCTAACTGATAATGAGAATATGTAGATACTACTTGATGATCTCTGACTTTTGTTTTTTTTATTTTCGTAATTACGCTGGGAGATCCACGCTCACATGTCTCCATTGCTTTAACTTGCTGACCATTTATACGCGTATGCAGTAATTTTATCTAGGTCACATGATGTTTTTATGGTAAATATAAACAGAAGGGCTATATTTACTAGAAAATTTTAGCAAAAACAGATCCTAAGAGACAAATTAACTAATACTACTCCAGCAGGTTGTATAAAAATAGAGTCCTGGTCTTCATTTTTCATTCTTTTTGTTCTGAACCAATACGTAAAAAAAATTTGGCCCCTCTAGATAATTTAGACTATCAGCTGAGACTTACTAAAACAATGAGAGAAAAGAAACTAAATCCATTCAACATACAAAATTCACTTGGCCAGCTTGCTTACAAAAGCTTGTCCAACTTAACCTGTCAACACTTAAAGGCTTTAAAGACTGAATGAACCGGTTCTCTGATGTTACACTAAGCAAACACCTAAATCACCTCTTGACCTACAAACTGTGTCAAACAGGACAAAAGGAAACAAACTGCTAACACGAAAATGCTATTCTCGAACACATTTAGTTGCAGGGATTATGTCTGAGCTTGTAGGTCTTGTTTAGTCAGGGAATTTTGATGCAGAATTAAACAGAAGCAGGGGTTGAAGGGGCCAAGGGAAAATGAAAACGATCGAGATGTCGTCATCTCACTCACACGGGGAGTCCCTGCTGCTCTCGCGTTTGAGATTCTTTAATATACATCCTGGAAAAAAAAGATAAAGTGAACTTCCTGTGGTGGGAACTGCAAAGGTCGCCTGGTGTACGTCAGGCAGCAGCGTGGCTCTCCACTGAACCCTCTCATGACAGCGCTGTATTTAGACACCAAAAAAATGGCAAAAAAAACATTTTAAATACCCAAGGGTGATGCAGCAAGCCAAAAGAGGGCAAAGGAATTTTTCCAACCAGTATCAAAATATACAACTGTGCCCCCATCCCCTCCTCCAGCCTTTCCTCCTCTGGTCTTAGCTAGGTATGTGAGCATCATGTGGTGGCAGCTCACCAGAAAACTGAACAACACATGCATTTCATCAGCAGACTGCTGACAGCTTGAGAAACAACAGTGTGTTTATGCTGGTGAATGTTTTCCACTTGAGCTTTTTCCTCTCAAAGAGAACTATTGTACACACGGGTTTGATGTGAAACCAAGCAGAAATGCTTTGTTTGTACTCACAACAGATTGTAAATACCTATTAGGGACGGTTTGGAGTATAGAAGGTATGATGTACATAGAGCTAGTACTATGTTTGTAAAAAAAAAAAATATTATTAGCTAGAAATATTTTATCTTTTGAGGAAAATTCAATAAAAACAGTGTTTACAATTTCTCTGAATGTCTGTTTCTATTAAGGAACCATTAAAACTCCAAATTTTTCCCCCAAAATGAAAATAATCACCAATTAATCAAGATGGACACAATAACTATATCTTATAAAATAAAACTGTTTTAGTGAATGTTAAGTTTTTTTTCTTTTTTTTTTTATTCCTTTATTTCACCAGGAAAAGTCCCATTGAGATTAACAATCTCTTTTTCAAGGGTGTCCTGGCCAAGACAGCAGCAAAAGATTACATTACAAATTACATTACAGTTTACAATTACATGTGTCTATAATTAGAAATTCATAAAACAGTTACAAACATAGATCTCATTTCCAAACCTTTTGAGCAATCGTTTAAAATGTTCTGATTAGAACGGAGAGATTAGGTTACTCAAAAAAGTTAACTGATTTTTAAATTTTATATCAGTTTAACATGGGAAAAAAAGTCAAATTCTGACTTTAATCTCAGAATTCTGACTTTTTTTTCTCAGAATTCTGACTGAATTCTGATACTAAACTGAAATAAAATGTAAAAATCAGTTAACTTTTTTTTTTTTTCCCACTGGCCCTAATCCTCTTCCGTACGATTGGGATCAAATCCTTCAAAAGTAAATTTTAAGTGATTATTTTTATCCTTTTTTCATTTTAGATGAAAAGGTAAAAAAAAAAAAAAAAGAAACAAAACCCCCAAAATTTTGTTTTCTGTAATATTTTGTTCATCTAAAATGATTAATAATTATACTAATGGCAGAAACTTGTGCCTTTAGAAACTCAATATGATATTCCCATAGCAAATCTATATGTGCAAAATAAAAAAAAATGAATTTACTGGATTAAAAGTTAATTTTAATAAACTGCAACTGTATTAAATTATAGGAAACAAAATAAATATCTGAATTTTTTAAATCATATTTGTATCAATTCAAAATACTAATATCACAGTATTTTATTAGACCACATTTGTGGTGCGGCTAAAAAGGGCTTATGTCTTGCCTCAGTGACAGTCCTGGTTCTATCAGGTTGGTCTAAATCAGCTTTTTTCTAGAGCATGCTCTCCCAACTTTGTCGACTCGGCTTGATTAAGTTAACCCTTTGTGAAAAGAACATTTTGAAATGCAATGGAAAAATGCAAAAAGGAATTGCCGTTTTAAATCTTTGATAAGAAAGGGTATTTATGAATAAAAGTTTTTTTTTAATCTCATTTTAGAAATATGTTCTTCAAACAATATTGGATTAGTTAAAGTAATTTACAATTACACTTTAATATTTTTATTTAAAACAAGTAATTACAAAAAAGGATTCTAATTGTTTGATTTAGATTTTAAATTGTTGTATTTGTTTTTCAGTGACTAAGGTAGGCATATACTTAGGGTTGGGAATTGATACGATTTTCACGATTCCGATTCCCTTATCGATTCTGTGAAACAATGAACTTGGTAATTGTACTGTGACATTCGTCTACCTTTACCTGGGACATTCTATTTCTGCCTGCTTCGGCAAAAACAGAAGGCAGTGAATGGGAGCTGCTAGCCAGGCTACCCGTCTCATCACAGTCATCTAATGGGACGCCATTTTTTTTCTTTTGCTTTTCTAGACAGATGCCTGGTCACATCGTACTTGCTTACTGAATGCAGTGTGCGTAACTTGTGTAAAAAACGTGAAGTAAGTCATGGCTGCTCTGGTGTATCCTGGAATCGATAGGAGAATCGTTAAGCGAGCTGCCAAACGGTACCATGGAACTGGAACACATGGAAACGGTTCTGAACAGTAACCGGTATTCGATTCCCATCCCTACATATACTGTATGAGTTTTTCCCCAATTCTTATCCGCCTCACGATGCATCCTGCGTTGTGCAGCATTCAGGGTGGTAACGAGTGATTAGCACAGTTAACCTGTGTTGCCCCTGTGCAAACAAGGAAGTTCCTCTTCTTCCACATTGATGTGTCCAACCAGCACAATCTCTCCCAATCTTTTTAAACATGAGGATTTTTTTTGGACGTACAGTGTGAGCAGTTAGATAGCATCAGAGCATCCTGCCATACAGTGTAAGAACATACATTGTGAGCTGTGAAATGTTAAATCCTGCAGTTTCATCATGCAACTGTAGCCGATTACAACTGAAAATATCGTACAGTATATGGGCGCATTTAGGCTTCCATACATATCATTGAAATACATTTCTGAAAATGCCCCAGGTAGAGGGGCCCGGAATATTATTTTGGAACATCTTTTGCTCAAATATTATAAGATATTATAAGATTATAAGATGTTTGCAAGGAACTTGCAGCTTTATTCTAACGTTTCATAAAATCTTTTCCTATTAATAGTTTATTTCGATTATCCACTGCAATGTTGGGAGGTAACCCCACTAGCCATTCCTTCTTACCGGTTATGCCACTGATGCAGTTTCTATGAAGTTGGTCAAGCTGTTATACTTAAGGCTGGCTGCGCTGCAGGTGGAGACAGAAAAATACCAAACCTGAATCTTCGCCTCTGCACAAGATGAGGCTGCAGCTTCACTTTAACATGAAGGGTACAGCAGCTCTCATCTGAAGAAGCCGCCTCAAGCCAGAGGTACAACTTTATATCAAACTGAATTTTAGATCGCCCTCACCTGCAAACGCCTGAGAAGGCGGTCATAGCTTAAAGCGCTCTGATGGAGCAAACAACTCAGCAGTTTCTGGCAATCTTTTGTTCCCTATCTTTGCTAGATTAAGTTACTAAATGGCACAGCTGCAACAATGCTGTGGTGGAATTCAATAAATAAACAATCCTACTGAGCAGCCTTAAATCTTAAGAAAGATTTTGACCAGAACTTTTTGTGGTCCAATTCAAACATGTGACACAAGTAGAAATCACACGAGTAAAAAATCTAGAAATGAGATCAAATGTGACTGGAGCAGGTATGGAAAGACAATTTGCCACATATTTCAGGAAATAAAAAATTAAAAGATCTTCATTTGTAAATATAAACATTTAAATGTTACCTGAGATGCTTACATTAAATAAATATTGTATTTATCCTCAATAAATGAAATAATTATTAATATTTTTATATATTAATTTTTATTTGTATTTAAATTGTCTGTTTGGTTCTCTCATATAAATATTTTTCACTTATTTAATTAACTAGAATTTGAATAAAAATTTATAAAACTCAAAGATTGATCAATCAAGACTTTATATATATATATATATATATATATATATATATATATATATATATATATATATATATATATATATATATATATATATATATATATATATCCATGTGTATGTATGTACGCTACATAAAAGTATGAATTGATGGTAATGTTATTAATGTTCCCTCCTATAATAAAAAGACTTAAAAGAATATTCCACAAAATAGATAAAGATTATTATTACAGCCCTGCATGGTGATTAAAACAACAATTGCTCTGCTCATCTAAATATAACATTTTGCACTGAGAACAAATAATTTTTTCATGCATATTTTTCTGGAATTAAGCAGGTGAGCGAGACGCTTTGCCAATGGAATAAAACTATTTACATTTTAAATAAGAAACGACAATTGTGGTCTCGTAAATCATGCATAATATCGAATAATATCATAATATCTAATTATGTCATCTTATTTACCAATTCAATGTAATAACAGTTATTTTAAGACATTGTTTTATTTTTTACAATCATTATATCTACAATTACATATAAGTTTTCTAAGGTAAACCCCATTTCTGGCTTTCCGTGTCGTTATGTCAGTGAGCCCCAGAGAAACTGTGGCTACAATGTAGCTTACCTTCATGTGCCTGAATGGTTGAATGTCTGAATTTAGTGTAAAGCGCTTTGATCAAGTCTCCTGACTTGAAAAAGCGCTGCATGAGAACAGGCCATTTGCCTTTTATTTTATTTATTTATTTATTTTTTACCATTTACATGATATTGGAGGGGGGGAATCTGGGGGCCCTTGCCCCACCTGTAGATACGTCCCTGAAATGCAAACAGCTCTTTCATATCTTTGTAATGAATTTGAATAGAATATATCACGTTAAATGTTTTGCATAAAAAACTTTTTTTTTCATTAAAAACAACAGCTTAAGCATTTATGATTAACTTTTAACATTCTAACCTTTTAAAACCATTAAACCATAGACATATTTCCCATCATACCTTGCACACAGGCTAAGGTTCATTCCTGTATACCTATAATATGACCACACAAATAAGGTGTAATTTAAACTTACTCAGCACCAGCCGGTTCCTCTCCACTCAACAGGTCTGGAGCTCCCAGACAATCTGAAGTGTTTTGGTTGGGAAGACAACATGATGATGTGGACTCTCCTTTCATGGCAGCTGAAAACAAGCTGTTGTAAATTCCCCTGGAAGTGTAGCACCAGTGGAAGGGGGGTGGGTGGGTTGGTGAAGCCACACACACACACTTTAACCCACTATCTGTGCTGCCAAAGCTGGAAGTCTGCAGCAACACCCAGTAAAACTTGTAAATAGAAAGTCAGGAGGGAGGCGTGGTGGGGCGGGAGGAGAAGGAGAGTGAGGAGAAGTTCCACATTACATCAGCAGCAGCTGTTGACAGGCCTGTGTTTATTAACTAACTGCCAGGGCCTCAGGAAGGTGCTCCACAATCCTCACTTGGATTAAAAAAAGGAAAACAAATTCATCCAGCTGACAGATATTCAATGAGGTTCAACACCTTCCAACATTTAAGGCTCTCTCTGAAAACAGACATACTGATATGCTTGGAACCACTCAGGTCTCCATGTTTAGCTGTTTGCTACCTGTCGTCTGTGCACATTGGCTGTGAGAGCTGCTGACTGGACTTAAAGAGGTGCTTTCCTGACTCAGACAGCGGTGGGTGCTCCTTCCGCTTACATTCCTGCAGTGTCTTTTAGGCTTGGCAAAGGCTCCAGCCTCTTAGCTCAGCCTGCATTTCTCTCCCTCCCTCCCCTGCTCCGTTTCTGGTTCCTTTCTTGCCTTCCTCATTTAAACAGAGGCACATGACTCACAGCTTAACTGCCAAGTAGATTTCTGTACGCCGGCAGGGAGCCACCAACACCTCTAGTTTTCATTGGCCTTTCTGCGGGGACCTCCTTAACTGCATTCCACGCTGCCATCCATCCAGGACTTAATGGACCAAAACCAATCAGTCCAATTATCTTTATTATTTTCACTTGATTTCTTTTAATGCTTTTGCTTTAGATTTTGCAGGAGAAAATAATTTAAGTTATTTTCTTGAACCAAATTTTGATATAAAGAAGAATAACGTATTTAATACTACGAAAAAAATTAATAATAAGTCTGCGAGGATAAAATTGTTTAAATATGAGATTAAGTCATAGAATTACAAGATTAAAGTCATACATTAAGATATTCAAGTCATAAGATTGCAAGTTGGATCAGTCTTACAGTCTTAATATTACAGGATTAGGCATTATATTACCAGATTAAAGTTGTAATGTTACCAAAATAAAATTGTAAATTTACAAGATTAAAATCACAATATTGGTAAACTAAATTCGTAACATTACCAAAATAAAGCCGTAGCATTACCAGATCAAAGCCGTAACATTACCAAAAGAAAGTCATACCATTACCAGAATAAAGTTGTAACATTACCAGATCAAAGTCGTAACATAACCAAATTAAAAACATAACATTACCAGATCAAAGTCATAAAAATACCAGATCAAAGCTGTAACATTACCAAATTAAAAACATAACATTACCAGATCAAAGTCATAAAAATACCAGATCAAAGCCGTAACATTACCAAATTAAAAACATAACATTACCAGATCAAAGTCATAAAAATACCAGATCAAAGTCGTAACATTACCAAATTAAAAACATAACATTACCAGATCAAAGTCATAAAAATACCAGATCAAAGCTGTAACATTACCAAATTAAAAACATAACATTACCAGAATAAAGTTGTAACATTACCAGAATAAAGTCATAACATTACCAGAATAAAGTTGTAACATTACCAGAATAAAGTCATAACATTACAGATCAAAGTCGTAACATTACCAGAATAAAGTCATAACATTACCAGATCAAAGTCGTAACATTACCAGAATAAAGTTGTAACATTACCAGAATAAAGTTGTAACATTACCAGAATAAAGTTGTAACATTACCAGAATAAAGTTGTAACATTACCAGAATAAAGTCGTAACTTTACCACCTCTAAGTGGTAACATTACCAGATCAAAGTAATAACATTACCAGATCAAAGTCGTAACTTTACCAAAATAAAGTCATAACATTACCAGAATAAAGTTGTAACATTACCAGAATAAAGTTGTAACATTACCAGAATAAAAGTTGTAACATTACCATAATAAAGTTGTAACATTACCATATCAAAGTCGAATATTAAAGAAATAAAGTCATAACATTACCAGAATAAAGTCATAACATTACAAGATCAAAAGTCAAAACATTACCAGAATAAAGTTTGTAACATTACCATATCAAAGTTTAGTAACATTACCAAAATAAAGTCATAACATTACCAGAATAAAGTCATAACATTACCAGATCAAAGTCGTAACATTACCAGAATAAAGTCCGTTACATTACCAGAATAAAGTCGTAACTTTACCACCTCTAAGTGGTAACATTACCAGATCAAAGTAATAACATTACCAGATCAAAGTCGTAACTTTACCAAAATAAAGTCATAACATTACCAGAATAAAGTTGTAACATTACCAGAATAAAGTCATAACATTACTTTAATCTGGTAGAATTCTGACTTTTTTCATTGTCAAAATTCTGAGAAAAAGAGATCAGAATTCTGACTTTAATCTCAGAATTATGACTTTTTTCACTGAATAAGAAATCTGAGATTAAATTCAGAATTCTGAAAAAAGAAGTCAGAATTCTGACTTTCTCCCATACTAAACTATTAAACTATTAAACATCAGTTAACTTTTTTTTTTTCCAGTGGCCTAATCCACTTCCGTAGGTAGAAGTTGTACATTTTAACATGACGAAAGTCTGATTTCCTGAGTAATGTGAATTCATCTGCAAAAAAAAAATGAAATCTAGCAACTGCTGCTTTTCTTGATCACAAATTAAATCCTTTCTATTAGGCCTAAAAATGTTCAAACCTAAAGGGTTGAGTAATATTTAACAAAAAAGGAAGAGCACCAAAAAGTAGAAACTTATTCTTTCATTGCAAGCAATCAATTAAAGGTGAATGTCAGGAGCTAATTGGGTAAAGAATAGCACTTATTGGGATCAAACATTACGACAGAGAGCCATCATAGATAACTTCTCTTTCTTGGCTCTTTGATTGTGAGATTGGAGTCTTGTGATTTATTCCTTTAATCTAATAGAAAAAATAAAGAAAAGACATGAACATAATAAAAGAGTGAATGACCTTCTGTCTGCTCTATAAATGATGTGCATATCTTACATGTTAACCACAGGAACAGCCTTTTCTCTAAGATTTCTCTTGATGCCAATTTAAATATCTTGGCAGGGTTTGCTACCACATCTTGTGAGCATACGCTCCTCTTATCAAGAAATTACTTAGATCTGTCCTAAATTACATTCTGTCTCCAATTATCCCCCCACCCCCACTCACACATCTATTTACTCTCATCTTCTCTTATCCTGCACTAAAGAAGGACATTTCTACGCTCCTTTAGGTCAAAATCTAAAAGTACCCTTTTGCAGTTTGCTTTTTTCTTGGGTTTACACATGTTTTTGGCTAATGTCTAACAATTGTTAAGCATGCAACTTTTCTCAGGGCATATCTGGAGTGGAACTCTTTCTTTCATGTCACAGGTACAGGTTAAAAACCTGCAGGAGTCCTGAGGAAATCGATCAGGACAGAGTAGCAGCGGGGCCTGTTACCGAACGTTAAAGACCAAACAAAAAAGGTTTTATTAACAAAACTAATTCTCAAAATCTGATGTGTTAATTAGGTCTTAAAATAAAAAAAAACTAAGGCATTAGACACAAGGGTGTAACTACCTACAGCTACTCAACCTGAACGCTTTCAATAGGGTTTATATTTTCCAAAAATGAGCTCAAACATATCGATTGAATGCTTTCCTATTGTTGAGAACACAAGAGAAACACAGTACACTGATATTTATAGTTATAGACAGATGCCTGCCTTTAGTGCATTATTTATAAAGGGCTCAAAAACATTAATGTATAATAAATTAGGAATAACAGTCGATATCGATGCCAACAGCAATATATCCTGCATCCCTATTATGGACACAACTTCACTTCCATCCATTCATCCATGCATGGCTTCCCTTTAAGCTGCATCAGTGATTATCCTCCTTCACAAACAGCTAAATTAAATTTAGAAATTTGCCCAATATGTCGTTGACAGCCAAAGTCTATATATTGAACATTTTATTTATTTTGTTTTATCATTTATACACTGATTTGTATGATTTGTGCTTTAATTCTTACAGGTTTCTTACATTTTAATTTTATGTCTGTGTCCTGTGAGTCTGGTTGTCTCTGGGTTGCTGGCACAACTATTTCTGAGTCTTGCTGAACTACAAAAGACAAAAAGATATGTTGAATTTTATTATAGCATTGCATATTTTTTCTTGTAAACTTGGAGACATATTTTATTGCATGTTGCATATCCCAGTAAATCTGTTTCACCTTTAAATCTGCAGCTCTCCCTAATTGTGTATCTGCTCTGCTTTGATTTATGAACCTGTCTGCCAATAAAATGATGCCAGAGAAACAAATTTTCAAGAAGTTCTGCAGTCTGATTCTCTGTTCAATAAAAAAACATTAGATATGTGTTCATTTTAATCTGTGACTCTGAGTAATGGTCCGCTGAGCAGCTTTTTAAACTTCTTAAATGTAAACTTTGTTGCCATTTTTCTGTGACATCTCTAATTTTTTTAACCAACCAGTCTCCTAACTTTTACTGAAACATCTATCGAAGTAGCTGCTGGTTAATATTCACTGAGTGCTGCTGTGTCTCTCCTCCTCCATGTAGCTACTCTGTACGCAGTGGATAGCGACCCCAAATAATATTATGTCCCAAAGCGACAGATCCCATGATATGTCAAGAGGTTGGACTCGAGAGCAGCGGGAGAGCGAGGAAAAAACACGGACTGGAAACGTTGTGAACACAGTTAGCTGCACCCAACCTCAGTTACTGTTGGCTGAAGTTAAACGGCGGAAAAAAGCGGAAATTATTGGTGGGGACTGTCCCCTCCATGCCCAAAGTTGGTGGGGGACATGTCGACACCAGTCCTTCAGAAAGTTACGCCTGTAATTAGACTTATAGACAATAAAGGAGTGTATGAAATATGGTGCCTGAGAGATGCAAATATGCTGCAAATACACAAAATTACAGCAAATACTAAAATTACGCAAGCAAATGAAAAACCAGACTAATATATATTTACATGAAATACATGCAAAGGGAAAAAAATGCTACAAGATGCAAAGACCACTCCCAGTTAGTAAAAGCTGCAAACTAGCTCTGCATAAATCCTCCGAACCCTCTAGTGGTTTGGAGGAATTATGTCCTTGTCATCTTATATGGCACAATGGACCAGACCTTTGGTATCATGGTTGGGGGTAGGGGTTTGACAGGACCCAAATGCAGACACAAAACTTGAGGTGGTTACTTGAATGTTTAATTAACCAAAAGTTCAACAAAAGCAAAAATCCCAAAACATAAATCCACAAAAATCCCCAAAATGCTGAAAATCAGGAATACTGACAACAAGAAGGGGACAAAGGCTACGTTCACACTGCAGGCCTTGTATGGATCAATTCCGATTTTTTTTGAGAAATCCAATTCATTTACATTGCCGTTCATATTTCCACATATAAGCGACTTGTATGTGATCTCCTGTGTGAACTGCAGTCCTACAACGCCAGTGCCCCGCATAAGCAGTAGTGGACGCAATGGCATCAGTGGCCAGCATCCTCTTTTTTTCCGGAAGTAAACGTGGATGGTAGCGCCGGTGCGCATCTAGCTGTATGCACCAACCATAAAAACACAATCTTTTCAATATGTTTTAGAAACATAAATACTGCTCTCCGCATCATCGTCTTCCATGAGATTTGTTGTTGTTCGTCTTAGCGGCTTCTGCGTAGCAAGACGCAGAATAGTGACCTTTGTCGGGTATTATTGGCGTTCAGGTCGGATGAATCACGATCTGGCCGTTCAGACACAGGTAAGCATTTGAAAAGATCGAATTCAGTATCGGATTCAGGACCACATAGCCAAGTGGCCAGGGTCGGATTGGAAAAAATTGGATCTGTGTTGTTCAGACAGCCATGAAAAGATCAGATCCAGGTCGCGATATTGGCCAAAAAATCGGATTTGGGTCACTTCAGGTTGCAGTGTGAATGTAGCCAAAGTAATGATGACAAACCAGCAAAAAGTGGGAGAGACAAACAAAGATCAGGCGGCTAATTAGCAGATTGGGAGCAGGTGCGAAGAGAGGCAAGAAGGGAGCTAGGGAAAAGGAGAGTGACACAAGAGGGCAAACAGGAAACATCTAAGAACTCAAATATAATCAAATACACCTAAAACACAAGAATCAAAATAACACCAATGAAAACTCAGAGATAAAACAAAACCAAAACCATGACATTTGATAAAGACAATAACACACACGTATGTAGATTTATTTCCATGGTGACCCCCAATGTGTCACATTCATGAGTTCATGGTCCTTCTTTCACTTTTTATGCTCCTGTAGATTTTTATGTCAATTTCTGTTACTTTGAGGGTGGAGCCAACTATGCAAACAAAGCATCTCTAGCCTAATTGCTGCTCTCTAAAAACAGAGGTCTTGAACGTTTTCCAAGCCAACAACCCCCAAACTGATGCGAAATGGAGCGGGGACCCCCTGTTTGAAATTGTGTTATATCAAACTGGTCCTATAGTCACTCTATTACAGATGGAGTGATGTAATGAAAGTAATTCCGCTCTGGGATTTTTAAAGTATTCTGATTCTGATTCCTGGTTGATGGGGCAGGTGTTGTGAATGAAACGGTGCTCAGCTTAAAAGAGCTCATGTGTGTCGCTGAATGTGTGCATTGGTGATTGAAAGACATCTTCTGCCTCCATTTATCTCTTTACTACATCGTGTTGAATTCATGTTAATGTGGATTTAAAGACAATTCAATTAGTGGATTAAATTGCAGGGGGAATATAAAAAAAAAAGTCTAATCAACCAAAACTTTCGCGACCCCCCTGCAGTACCTCCATGAACCCCCTAGGGGTCGAGTACCCCCTGTTGAAGAAGCGCTACAGAATGTTTGAGTGAAATCATCTCTAAACGATATTGTTTACAGTCATGAATATCTTTTTTAAAGGAGTAGCAATATGCTCTAAAATGATTATTGTTAAATCTGAAATTTGGTATAAGCTAAGCTAATGTTAGCTTCACTGTTTATATTGAAGAAAACCCGTTTTGAATGAACTCTCGTAGCTGAACGCAGATATTTACGATCAGGTTGCATCTACTGTGAAGCATTTTTAATTTTCTATCCTGCCTGTTTATAAAATTGTCAGTAAATAAGAAGTCAGCTGGAGGATATAAAGTTAAAACTGAACTCTTGATACAAGAGTCTCTCTTTAACAGTGTTTCTTGTTTAGATCCAGTCTTTCTTTGGGCCTTTTCTGTCGTTAACTTCTTATTGGCTGTTTGGTTTTCTTTCTAAATTACACTAATGCGTTCTTCATAATCTTATTTTAGCATTTTCTTCTGTATTCAACCACAATGAAATATTTACAGCTCCTTTTCATTCTTCTTTTTAAAAAAAAATGGAACTGCTCTAAATTTAGTAATGGAGGCACCAGACAGTCCCAGAGGTCCGGATGTGCTGCAGCTCTGTCAGGACAAAACATGAATTGACATTTATGGAGCGAACAAGTGTGATCTACGGATATAAACTCCAGGGTGATCAAAGAGGGCCCCCTCAATGCTAATTTGCATAACAAATATTTTTGAAGCCTTTCAACGCAAGACAGAAACTCATGCAGAGGCGTATGACTTCAGATTTCCCTCATGAATATTCGCATGGAGCTGCAGGAAGTGGCTTTGTTCATAATCCATGTTACTCCATCATGTAGGAATACTGCTTCAATGTTATTTGCAGCTGCTTTGGGAAACAAGTAATGCACCGGTTTTTGTGCCTCAATGGACCAGGGAGGCAGCTTTATAGGAGCGGAGACCTGAGAGAGGCACGTATGGTACCATACGGTAAAGATTTCAACTTCCACAAATCAGAGTGAATTGCGACGTCAGCTACTCAGAGTCCACAGGAGACGGAGCTAAGGAGATTTAGATAGGAGGCAGGAAAAAAAACGGAGGAGACATTATCCTGCTTGGAGTAACTCAGCTCTTTGTCTTGTCAAGAATACTTTACAATGAGGTGATAAATTATCTCCTGGTTTCTCATCTGAGAGTTGGAAACACAGGGTTCCTACACATTTTTCTACTCAAAATGTTCCACTTTTATAACTTTTCCAAACTTAAAACCGAGATCTCAGCCTGTTCTCTTAGTTTTTTCAGTCATTA
The DNA here is from genome assembly GCA_018398635.1 of Cyprinodon brontotheroides. Lineage (NCBI taxonomy): Eukaryota > Metazoa > Chordata > Actinopteri > Cyprinodontiformes > Cyprinodontidae > Cyprinodon > Cyprinodon brontotheroides. The sequence continues at coordinate 2,752,433 of JAGKQL010000066.1, read as the reverse complement.
GATGGACGGAAGGGTTAAACTACAGCTAATTTATTATTAATCTAACAAATAAAATGTTTAGAAATTCTAATATTTTCACAACAGAGCATTTCTTTTTTGTTTTTACATAATTCTATATAAATTTTAAGACATTTTATTTTAATGTTGTCATGACTATAGGATAAGATTATATAGTTTAGCAATATTCTGCTTTTCTGTGCTTTAAATATAATTAAAATATATAAATATAATTATAATTTAATGCGATTCTCCACCATTAAAAATATATTTATTTTTCAGTTAACTTTTTGGTAACCAATTGTTTGTGAATGTTACATTCTTCCATAATTAATATGAATCACTAGCTTGGTACTATTACACTAGCACATGTGCTGGATTACAGTGTTGCTTAGGTACTAGCATAATTAATTGTTAGCGAAATTAGTCAAATGCTAAAGCTAGATGCTAAAATTACGCAAAATGGTGGTTATCAGCTAATTTTCTCCCCGAAAATTTGTATGAACTATAACCTGTTATAATTTTTCTATCAGATTATTTATTTGTACTTTTCTTTTGAGTTGATAAAGAATTAAATGTAAATAAATAAAATGCTAACACACATTTGATATGTGTGTGAATTTTTATTTAAGAGCTCAATTCAGTTTATTTATATAGCGCCAATTCACAACACATTTAATTTCAAGACTTTTTAAAGTTCAACACATCATAGAGTCAAGTTGATTTAAAGTTTTCTATCTAAGGAAAACCAGTTGATTACATCGACACATTGACTCGAATGCAATCACACTAAACATGCTTGTAGCCAGTGGAGAGAGGAAAAACTCCTTTTGCAACAGGAAGAAACCTCCAGCAGAACCAGGCTCAGTGTGGCGGCCATCTGCCCGAGGCCGACTGGGTTTCAAGGAGACAGAAGCAGAGAGACACAAAGCAGCTGTAAAGAGGAAACACACAGCCAGGCGAAGGCGAGGGTGGTCAGAGCCAGCTCCCATGCCAGAGGATGAAAAGAGAGCACATCCAGCCAGTCACAGTCAGCAGAGAAACAGGACTACACTGGAAAAACAGGCCCGATCTCCAACATCTATATACAAAAGGTGTTGATGGCAGCACGACAGCTGATATTTCTCTCAAGGATGGAGCCACAGCCAAACAGGAAAAGACGAGGCGAAGCTACTATGAGAAAAAAGCAGAGAGCAGAACATTAGAGATTCAACTAACAGATTCTGCAGAATAGGAGAATGGAGATAGAATGAAGCAGAATGATAAAATAGGGGTCCCTATATCCTCCAGAAGTCTAAGCCTCCAAACTAAGCTCCAATTAATTACACCTTATCTCATTGCACTCTTCATATAAGCAATCCCTTACAGCTTTCACAATTGTGAAAGCTTTGTCACAATCGGATCCGTCCGGAATGTACCGTACTTTTGGCAGGAAAGTTTTTGGTCTCATATATGTAAACAACTATCACTGTTTTGGGTTGCATTCCTTTGTTACCTGTGTAATCTTAAAGGTATAGTGGAGGATTTTTGCGAATTTTTGAAAAGACCCACCCTCTCCACTTAAAAAAAAAAGCACATGCACAACCCTGTACCTGCTCCCGAGGGAACGCCTATTAAACGTGTACGAGAGCGTGCTCTGTTTAAAATTGCTGTTTGTTTACTTTCCAAAGATTTGCTATTTTTTTTTCCACTATGTCAGACTCAGCACCGTAAGTTACAATGGGCTGGAGTACTAGATAACAAAAAACTAAAAAATAAAGTACAATCATATTTTGCCAGCATGTTCAGTGATGACATTGAACAAGCTAATAAAACAGAAAGGATATAAATGCATTCATTATTATTACCATGAACCCGCCCTCCACCGCCCCACCCCTTGCATGGGAGAATCAAACAAACATCCCCAAACAGGCCTTGTGTTTGTATGCAGCGCCACAGCCGGGACCTCTGCCAAGTTCTCCTTCAACTTTTCTTTCTCCCCACTCAAGATTGCAAAATCCCCACTGCCTCTCCACCCCCCACTCCTCTCGTTTCTCCCCTTTCCTTTCCAAACACAAAGGGAAGAGTCTGCGCTCGAGGAGGCGAAGATGAAGACGGAGGTGAAGGATGAGAGGATAAGCCAGCCGGGATGAGGAAGGGAACCTTCTTTTTCCATTTTCAGTGAAAGCACCCGACTGTCATTGACATTTAGAAAGAGTGTGAAAGATCAGAGCTGTGTAATTAGGGAGAGGATGGAGGATAGACCCCTCATATATACATCCAGCTTCAACATATGAAAAGTCGTTTGCTCTGTGGGGTGAAATTGTAAGTTATCTTCCTCGACCCACGTGTGAAGTTTCAGCTACCAACTCAAAGGTGTGATCCGTGCCTTTCTGACCCGTGCTGACCCAGATCTTAAAATAATTATCAAACCCCTTCATTTCTCCAGGGATTTACTACTGAGACCTTTCTCCGTGGAGCATTGACAGGTGTGATAAGCCAACTGTGATTAAAAGCTTGCTGTGTAAATCACATCTGGACCAAATATGGAATAAGCTAAAATGGTCTTTACATCGTTTGTTTGTTGTTGTTTTTCTAGTTAAATCATCTGTTTGCAACAAATATATGTCCAAGCAAAATGACATTTGAGATCATTATCTTCTGCATTTTCTGCAAAACTTTATGTGGTTAACATTTCTAACTTTTTTGCAGCTTAAATTTTCAGGGATTTTTGTAGGCTTTTGAGGAAGTTTCCAGGATAAAAATAAACTTAGTAGAGAATTTTTAAAGGTATAAGATTGTTTATATATCCATGGATGGATGGGATGGATGGATGGATGGATGGATGGATGGATGGGATGGATGGATGGATGGATGGATGGATGGTCACGGGATGGTTGAATAAATGGATGGATGGATGG
>JAGKQL010000066.1:2728134-2744969 GCA_018398635.1 Cyprinodon brontotheroides | reverse complement strand
GATAGATGATGTTGGATGGATGGATAAATGAATGGATGGATGGTGTTGGATGAATGGATGGATGGTGTTGGATGGATGGATGGATGATGTTGGATGGCTGGATAAATGGATGGACAGATGGATAAAACTTAAATTATTTCCATACATCAGACCTCTTCTTTCTATAAACAGGAACATAATGGACATAAAACTGTTTTCACTTCATAAAACTTTTTTGTCTTCTTCTTTTTCTCCTGCAGCAAACTGGATCCCTTTGTAATGTAAGACCCACAAAAACCACAAATTGACGTTTACACATTTCACCACGTCACACAAAAGATATACAACGGGTTAATCAGCCAGATTTAGCAGCGTTGACAGATGTACATCAACATGTTGGCCAAAGATGGAGATCAACTAACTTACAGTAAATATGGAAAATTCCCAAAACGTTTCACTTTTTCATAATGGATGGGTCTCATGTTGTGTCGCTGCAAAACAGAAGCCGACAAACTATTTTCTGCTGTGGTTTAACTCCTGACTTTCCCTTTTTGGAAAGAACCTCAGGTTTTCCCATAAAGGGGGAAACAAGGGAGAGAGAAGCATATCTAAATCTAGAGGCACACAGAGCCTAACCCATGCTGTTTTACTGCTACCCTTTCCCAAGGACCTCCTCGTTTAGGACAGTGCATATGTGTGTACGACAGACAAGTTACCTTGGTGATTAAGCTCCTCTTTCAAGCTTGGGTATCATCTGAAGGTGGACGCTGTCTTTGAAACAGAAGATCTGGGCTCGCGTCAAACCACCGAAAAGCTCTCAGGGCTGCCTCAAAAACCGCCTGATGACAGTCGCTGTTCAGAGATGAGAGGAGCCGTGGCGGTGCAGAGGGAATCAGAACCAAGGGGACCGGGTTCTCTCATGGGAACCTGTGCGAGCCCCTCCTGGCGTATTGTGGGACCATGCACATCACCCTGCCTGAGCTTTCCAATGAGGCCTTTGATGTCCTTGGATGTTCTGGCCATGGCATGAAGGCCTGTCAGCCTGTAGGCAGATTGGACTGAAAGTTAGCCAGCACTGAGGGATGGAGAATGAGATAGAGGGGTCTACCTAACTAGATTTGTTCAACGCTTCACTTTATAAGTAGGGCCCCCTTCAGAAAAAAAAAAAGTCTATCAAGTCTATCATCACCAATATAGGTTTCTATGTTGGAATAAATGGTTATAGCACACATGGTAGTAGCCTAAGGGTCAACTTGGTGGCTGACAACAGAAGGGAAATAAAATGAAATAACCTTTTTACCAAAGCCTGTTTGGGACATGTTGGCATGAATATATTCCTCATAGAAGAAGATTTTCACTGGTATTAATAGGGTTTATTGAAGCCTCTACAGTATAGTCTATCAATATTTTTTAAATTTTTTTCAACTTTACTGTGATTCTCTGGCTTTTGTTTTAATGCTAATTTGATTTTCCCTCATAAAAACATGTTATTTTTTAGCTCCGCACTTTATTTGTGATCAATTATCAGAAAATGTAACATTCATCAATAATAGGAGTATCTACCAGCTGCTAGTTTGTACATATTCTGGCTTACAGTTTTGCTTAATGTTTAGCTGAATTGGTGAAATCCTAATGGTAGATGATAAATTATGGAAAACAGGGTTTAAGCACATAAAATCGCATAAACAATAACTGCTTACCCTATTTTATTGTCATGTTTATTTGAATAATCATACTAAATAGATTTTCCGCCATTAAAAATAGTCTGATTTTAGTTCAGTTTATTTGTAACAAAAAATTTGAAAATTTAACACTTATCTATAATTAATAGGGGTACTAGCACATATGCTAGCTTTGCTTAGGTACTAGTATAAAGAAACAATAGTTAGCTAAAATGGTAAAATGTTCATTTCGGATGCTAACATGAGGCCAAACAGGGGATAAAACTATTTTTGTCCTTATAATATACATGAACAGTTTTTATTATCCAATTAGTTATCTTTATGTTTTCTCGGGGGCCTATACATTCAAGATAGGCGTATACCAAAAACCAATCAAACATATACTAAGTTATCACACCACTATATTTATATCAATGCAAAAACAAAAAAAAAAACATCATAAAAACACGTTATAAAAGCAAATTTATCATCACATTGGATGATAAATCTGTGTTTTGCTTTTTCAAATATTGTTTCACGATCGTAAAAAAATGATGTATCAGTTTAATAATGTAGAAGCTATTTGTCAGCTTTATACTTTTTTAACATATAAAAACTATTTATTTTCTGAGAATGTGTTTATTTAAGAGCAACTATGCAGATTAACAAACATCTATAAAAAGTATGCTATATTATATTATTTTCCATGTGAATCCTAGATTTCATTCTTCCTTGCCTTTTTTAAAAAGTGCTTTAAATCTATGGAAGCAAATCCTTACCAAATTTCAAATGAAAAAAGCATTTTCAGAAATGCTTTTTTTCATTTTAAGGCTCTGTGGCTGCATTGTTTGACTCATAAATGAAATTAGTAATCAATACTCCTGTTTGTATTTTCATTTTCTTCTTTAACATTGCTTATCATTTTACTTAATTAAAATGAAAAAGAAAAAGACATTTGAGATTTATTTTTTCCAAAATGTACCCCAACAAATACATATCAAAATTCAATTTGAATTGTAAAATTTGAAAATTAAAAAGCATTTCCAGAAATGCTTTTTTATTTAAGAATGTGGCTGCTTTACTTGACTCATAAATAAAATTAGAAATCAATCATCAGATTTATTTTGAAAAATAAATCTCAAATGTCTTTTTCTTTTTCATTTCAATTAACTAATTTTACTGAGTCAAACAATTCAGCCACATTCTTAAAATGAAAAAGCATTTCTGAAAATACTTTTTCGTTTGAAATATGGTAACGATTTGCTTCCATATATATCAGTCTTGCCTGTCTTTATCCATGCTGGGTTAGATCCTGACGTGTGAAAAAAGAGGCAGGAAAGCAGGATAAAGCATTAGCCTTGCTGCATGCAGTTAGCCGAGCCCTTTTGCTAAACTACAGTAGGCCTTAGAATTTCTCTCTCTCCAATGAGTTTCATAATCCCACGACTCGACCTGTCAATCACCCGCAAAAAGTCTGCGCTGTGGCCGGAGGTGAAGAGCAAATACTCTTGGGCTCTCCTTTACCTTTGCATTGCAGATTGTGCACTTACAACTTTTAACGAGAGTTGAGAGGGCAAAGATTTTTGTCATTAAAGATAAAATATTTATCTTGCGCATCTAAAAAATGTATATTCATATATTTCTAAATATTTCAAAATTTAATTTAAAACTAAATAGTTTTTGTCTTAATCAGAGTCATTGGGTGGGTGGGCCGGCGCCCTAGCACCCTCTACTGGCCAGCCACAACTGATTTAAATGCAAATTGACTACACGTCATCTCAAGGCACTTTACACATGACGAATCCTTTGCAACTTTCACATTCATGAAAGCTTTGTTGCGACACAATTTATCCTGAACCATAAATATACATGAACAATTTTTATTATCCAATTAGTTATCTTTATGTTACCCTGATGTCTTAATCAGGGTCATTGGGTGGGTGGGGCGGCGCCCTAGCGCCCTCTATTGGCCAGCCAACACGACACAATTTATCCCGAACCTACCTCATGTACCAAACGTTTGCCAGGAGACTTTCCAGTTACGTAATTGTATAAAATTATGTTGTTTTGGGTTTTGTTGTCCCATTTCATAGCCGTTGTTTAATCTAACGAATGAGATAAACAAAATACCTATTTGAATACATATAATCAAATTTAGCCCAAGCCGACAGACTGTGTGGATTTGAGACATCAGACAAGCAGAAAAATAAACAGAAAGAATCTAAAAATTTATTTTAATAAGCTTTTTTTTTAATTAAGGATATAAATAATTATTTTTGGTACCATTTCCTGAATCACATTAAGTGGCAATCTGTATGTTTTTCTGGTTGCAAATGCACAAATGAGCCGATGATGCTGGAAATCAGCATACACCTGGGATCACACATTTCTCCTGACTTTGTCTTGTTTAACGTGTTGTTTCCACTGTCCTTGTTTGAATAAACATATGGTAGAGATCATGCTTCAGGGAAGGATCGCATAGAGTGACAACTCTTAACCGATGAATTTTTCGTTAGTGTATCAAGCAAGATTGCCAAAATGATGTCAACAACATCATTCCATTGACGTAACGTTGACATTATTTTGTGTTCACGGGTTAGGATGACAATAATCCTTTTGTCTCTTCAGATTGATCTGTTTTTCTAGCACTTTCTTAGATCTGATAAGGGTGTAAATCAGTCAGAGCTACTTCAAATCATAACATGCTGTTGCATGTCTTTTTCCTATGTTTTCGCTTGATATAATAAGGCAGTATATTTTGTTGTGATCAATGATTTGGAAAACTCATATTTGTTTAAAGACTTACCTATCGATAAAATGTAGTTGTAAGGTTTCTACTTATATACAAAGCGTGGAATAACATGGGTTCTTAACACCTTTGCCTGAAAGCTGGCATGAAAACAATAGTTTTTTTCATTTATTTTCCCAGCTATTCTTTAGATCAGATAAAACTTTCCAAAAGTTGTAAATCATTCAAAACTGGTCCAAAAGCAAACATTCTAATCCACATTGGATAACGTGATTTCAATCTGAAAAACTCACATCACGAGAAAAGACAATTAGGAGAAATTTATTGATACAATTACTTTGTCTTTGGCGCTCAGACCTCGGCAGGAAACATAGCGCTTCATTTTGATATATATGCATGAACAGGAGCAAAGAACAGGGCTGTTTCCTCGCAGGCCTGAAACTGGTGGTAGAGTGGAGATAGATGAAGTCCATGTGTTCAAGTCACCACTTGACTTTTTAACCAGCCACAACACATCTCTGATTTAAGATGACTAATCATCAAAAATTGTGATTGTGTCTTGTATGGTTGCTAAAACAGTAATATGAAATGCTAAAATTACTAGCTTAGATGCAAAGAGTAGTCATGCAGGAGTTTTCAGCAGCTAATTTGTATGACTAAACTTACAATTTGAAACAAAATTCTAATCAGTTAGTTGGTATCGGTAAGTTAAATGCTCAACTTTTTCTTACTTGCATTTTTGATGTTAGCATATATAATGCTACATAGTACCTCTCTGGCCTCTGTAAATTTCGGTGACCTGACGTCCCAGATTTCCGGGGACGGTCCCCGTTTTCGACCACCTGTCCCGGGCTAAAGCTGTCCCAAGAAATTTCCCTGATTTGACTGTTTGATCAATGATGGGGGAAATGTTCTGTATAGACTGTTAATACGGTAGGGCATGAGCATGTTGCACGCAGAAACCGATGTTAATATAAAGAAGAGAAACAGAACGCAGCACTTTTAAAACAGAAGAAGCAAAACAATTGATCACTATATGTTGAGTGTGTTAATCCTAAAATAAAATAAAACATGGCTCCAATGGGTTTTGCCTTACTAAAAACAAGGACCCAAAATGTAACATAAAGCAAACTAATCAACAAAAATTAAGCTAGACCATAGGTTACAACTGGCATAAGTAAAAGAAACTCGGATAAAATGCGAAAGAACGATTGAAAACTCCTTGTAAGGCACTAATCTGGTGCAGAGATTCTTCAGGGGCCAACAAGAGTTCTTCTAAAGATGTTTTAGAACTAACTGATGACCATAAGTTTATATTTTAGGACAGTTTTTACAAGAAGAGTTGGTAGAAGCTGTTTTTTCTGATCTATGGTTGTGATTTATAAGCATAGACTTCCAGGCTCAGGTGTGCTTTTTCTACTACTCAGTTTGGATTTATGAAAGTTTCTCACGAAAAGTAACAGGAAAACTGTAGCTACATATATTGTGGTAATGAGCATTTTTAGTGTTTAATCAGGTGACATCATAATTATATTTTGTATGACAGGATTATACCGGAATAACCCCACACCGCAAAAAAAATCTTAAATTCAGTGTATTTGCCCTTAATTTGAATACATAAATAAGATCATTTGCCAATGGAATTTGTATTTTTAGTCCTAAAACAAGATAATTAGGTTATATGCACTTGAAATAAGACAAAGCCTTTATTTTATTTTAAATGTAACTTGTCTTGTTCCATTGGCACAATATCTCAATTACCTCCTCAATTCAAGAATGCACTTAATGTAAGCAAAAATGACTCATTTAGATTTCCATTTTTTGCAGTGCGGTATCTGATCTAAAAATAACCGACTTCTAAATATTGTGTGAAACAAAAATCTTATTTCAACTATTAAATTGTACATTTTCATGTTGTACATTCTGATGGGTTTTTTTTTTGAAGGGATTGTGATTATATTATGTTTCTGTTTTAGGATACTGTATGATGGATAGAAGCGGAGAGGAAGTAGATAGGACTGATGATTAAAAGATTGAATGAGAGCGGAGGAACATAGGAGCACTGATGGAAAGAACAGTTGAAGAGAAGGAAGAAAAATCAACATAGAAGAGTTAAACAGAGCAGGCAGAAGTCAGAAAAGAGCTAGAAAGAAAAAGAGCTCAGTAACCAGCCTGACACGCCTGGATTATTTAACCTGAACGGTAATGAAATAATTGAACAAAGAAGTCCAGGAAGTAGGGGAGCTGTGCATAAAGCACATTAGTGGGAGAAATTAATCTTTAAGATGCACAGGGCCCTGGTGCGGACAGTTTTTTTCTCTTCATGTCACTCTCCCCTTAGGGGGCGACAGAGATCTCTAGGCTCCACTAAAGTGAAAAAGCCCCGGTAACCACCCTTGACCCCTATGGTCAGAGGCATAGCCAGAAAATCCTAATGGGGCGGCCAGTCAATAACCAATGTACATCGAGGGGTGTCCGAAAGGGACCCGAACCTCAGGGTCAATCTACACTGTTCCAACAGGAACAACCACAACATCCATGTTTTCTAAATAAAGACAAACTATACTGCCTACAGCCTTTGCTGACAAATAGATGCAGATATTTAAACATCCATGCTGTCTAAATTAAAGGTATAGTGGATAAAATTCTGTCAGGTTTGAGTTCTGGGGCAAAAACTTTTACATTGTCATTACCTTCTTCTATCAATAGTATATTCTGCACAAAAAAAAAGATATTTACATGTACTAATATCCACATTTAATGAATGTTTAAGTTATTATTAAAGTAGTTATTTATCTCTAATTTCACTGAAGACTCCTAGATGTCTTGCAGAGACATAACTTTATCTTTATCCCCCAAATAATTCAAAATTTAGTTTTGAAAAGAGCATGAATTCTGTATTTATCATCTTTAATGTTAGTATATTGATGTGCATAATTAACCTCAGTGTTTCTGTTATAAAGAAATTGTTAATATATGAAAAATGTAAATATTTATTCACTTTTAATAAACAAAAGTTTAATGACTAGCTAAGGGTGGCCATGGCCACCTCTGGGCCCCCCTTCTAGCTCCGCCCCTGCCTCTATCCCCATACCTTTCCCCGAACCCAGAGACACAGTTCTATTTTTTTATTATTAACACTCTTGATTTATCCATTTTATTAATCAAAAGAAAAACTACCAGGCACATTCCTGCCTTTTACAATTGATTTTTACATGAAACCATTACTAAATTTAATCTTTATAAGATTTATTTATTGTTATTGATGAGCTGGCAGTGTCACCAGGTTTGATTTCAGAAATCTGGTCACCTTACTGTAAATAATTGAAATTATAATGCCCAAGTCTTTATTTTAACCTCATTTTAAGATGCTTTATTGCTATATAAACGAAGGTCCGACCACTAATTTTAAGAAATCTAATTCCATAATGCAAAATCAGAAAAATAAAGTATCTCATAATAATAACATAGTGTCATATAATATTAATTAACTCAAAAAAGTATACATTATTTCATTTTTATGTGATTACTTACCAATAATTATGAAATTCCAGATTTTTTGGGCTTATTTTTTGAGAGAGATGGAAGTGGGTTTTAATACACAAGGTCTAAAAAGTAAGGACAAAGAAACAGTTTTTAGTCTACTTTTTTCTATAGTTTCAATGGTTTTTATGGAAAATATTTTCTGATAATAACAGGTCGGCCTCGGATGTTAAAACATAATTGAGTCGCTAAAAAGTGAACATCGACACATTGTGCAGAACTTTCTCACTACTGCGCACATATTCCTTATATGCGAACAACAAAGACAATGTAGGTTTGAATGTTGTGATGTAACTGCTGTAATGTTAAACATTTTCCATACAAAAAAAAACAAAAGACTGCAGCTTCTCAGGAATTGGTTTTAATAAGAAAACAACTCCAGATACAAAAAAAAAAATAATAACATCCATTGCTGGTTTTCTGACATCAGTGATATACATCATGTAGTGATAAAAAAGTAAAAAAAAGTGAAGACACTTCAGGGAGTAATATGAATGAGGCAGTTGCCTTATTTGGACTTATTAAAATATGAACAAAGATAATTCATATAAATAAATGTTCCCACAAAGCTAAAAAAAAATAAAAAAAAAACACCATAAGATCTGTTGAAAATCCTCTTCAGGTGCCTGATTAGATGCTGTATTGTACGTTTCTGTTTAGTGAATCTCTGCCTCCCTCTAGTGGTGGGAAGTTGAGGTTGCAGAAGGAGAACCCTTCACAGTAAACCCCTACATGTGCTCAGGGTGGTTCTGCAGACAGGTGATGAACTCTTTCACCTCCTTCCCTTCATAGCAAATCTGGTAGACGGCAGCAAACAGAGGAAACCTATCCAACAAACAGAGAAAGAAAACAGGTTGAACAAATAATTTATTTATTTATTTAACATAAATATGCATCTCTGCACCACGGACACAACAACACTGATATTAAAATAACAGAATTTAAGCTATTTTTATTCTAAACAAATGAATAAATCAGATTTTTTAAAATGTAATTACTGGTAATTTATTGACATTTTCATTTTTGGTCATAAGACATCATAAATATTTTCTTTCTTTTAGGTGCAATTAAATCAAATGTTTGATTTAAAAAGTAAGAACTTTAGTCAGGAGTGTTAAATACATAAAGTGGCAGTGAATCTGTTTCAGCTCTGTGTTTAATTTCACAGTTTTTATGGGAATATTTATCTTTCAGGTGAATTTTATTCGATAAATACGAGGAGCAACACATCTGGTTTAACAAGTGGGGCAACCTGGGGAGATTGTATTGTTCCGTTACGGCAGGCATCCCCAACGTCGGTCCTCGAAGGGCCGCTGTCCTGCAGGTTTTAGAGGTTTCCCTGCTTCAGCACAGCTGATCATAATGAGTGCAGTAGAACAAAAGCTTGTTAATCAGCTTTTCAATGTAAATCAGCTGTGCTGGAGCAAGGAAACCTCTAAAACCTGCAGGACAGCGGGCCTCGAGGACCGAGGTTGGGGATGCCTGGTTTACGGGAAGAGTGCATTTTAGGTTACAGCTAGGCAGGATTGGAACTCTATTCCTGAGACAATCAGAACATCTGCTAATCATAATCGGTTGGAAAAAACAACAAATAATTGATTAATTACGCAGCACATCTGTTAACACAGACGTAATTTTAGGGGGAGACACAGGGGACATGTCCCCTGCACTTTTTTCTGTCCAAAAATCAATGTTACGCTACAGTAAACAGACACTTGCAGAGCACTAGGACCAAAAGGAAAATGGAAGTCAACCTGAAGCCCGCTTCCCTGAGTTTGGACCGCCCACAAGCTCCTGATTGGACCTCCGTCTTTTCTGGTATGATTGGCTATAACCGCCGTTACTCCTGAGAAGCTCTCTTTGATTAGATGGTTGCAGCGCTGCTGAAGTTCTATGTCTCCGTGTCTTTATGGTCTTGGAGAAGGTGGATCAGCAAACAGGCGGTGGGGGAATCTGTTACTTTGAGTTGGGCATTTGTTCTTCACTTTGGTCGTGTAATCTAGGAGGGTATTCATTTACACAAATCTTTGAATTGGTTTCATGTGCATGCGTGCGTTTGCGTGTTGGGTTATTAGACTCTCAGCCAGGATGTGAGTTCTTCAAAAGTCAAAAGTTTGAGTTACATTCTGTGTAACATCCCTCCTAAAACACCTTCACTGGCTCTATAGAGCAGCATATCCACTTCAAGATCCTCCTCTGAATTATAAAGCTTTCAATAACATTGTAAAGTTTTATTTTAAGGGGGAAAAAAATACAATCTATGAATGTGATTTTATATATCCAAGCTCATAATAATTGTAAAACTATGTGTTTTTAATCTACATGGACTGTTGCACCCCTAATTGGCCAATAGTTCATGCCATGTATCCCTTATTGCCAGAAGATATGAGACAAAAACTGAAGAACTAGTAGAAAACATGTTTAACTTTTATATAAAAGAGTTATATCAAAAATATTTGCATGCTTTGAAACCAAAATTTCGCCCCGGTCTGTCAACATTATGTACAAGAACCTTCCTGTGTTTCTTTTACCATCAATATGAACAATTACATTCATTTTAATTACTTTTTATGCCTTTATTTAATTTGCATGTAGTTTCCCAATACAATTGTTTATACTGATGGTATTTCCTTTTTTATCTTTCATTGATTGACAAATTTATTGATTGACAAAGTCATTCTAACCATTGCACAACTTTTGCTGGTTCTAGAGAAACAAATTGTGTTTTGTCCAGGCTCAGCTGATGAAAAATAACCTTTGTCCCTACCAAATAGATAAACACTAATCAGTAAAGGCTTTTTTCATGGGAGCACAAAACAAAAGAATAAAACTCATGCACAAAAAAATAAAAAATAAACACTAGACAACAATGCATCATTTCGTATATTAAGTGAGCCACTAGGTTAAGGTTGCAGACTCTAAAGCAGCCTGTAATTTCTAAATAATTGCAAAAGCAAACGATGAAGACAGACTATCAAACTGATCCAAGAGACGACAGTTAGTCTCTTCTGTTAGCACATGCATAAGAACTGACTTTTTTTTTCTAAAAAAACGTGTCAAATTTCTTAAAATAAGTTTGTTGCTCTTAATTTAAGTATGAAAAACCGCTGCCCTGCTAATGGAAGGAGTACTTTTGCCCTTAAAAAAGGATAAATAGATATATTGCACTTAACATAGGATGAGTTGTTTTGTTTCTTATTGGAAACATAAGTCATATTAATCCATTGCTACTTTGTTTTACCTATGTGTTCAAAATTAAGGTTTATTTTACATAAAATGTACTTATATATATATATATATATATTATTATTTTTTTATTTATTTTTTTGCAGTACATTTTCAGAACAGAGGACCATAATAGGAGCCAGGATCAGCTGTAATGAGCAATACCCTGTTTAGAACAGCCAAAGAAACGTTTCACATATTAGGCTCATTTTTCACCGTCTTTTTGCCTAAATGCGATGTCTTTAATACACACTTTTGAAAAAATAGATTTTTTATAGTAAATTAATCTTAAATAGAACTAAATTATAACTAGTTTATTGTAAGTCAGGCAGAGAAAATGAACAGATACAGCGTTCGGCTTATTTGTCGGAAGTCATTGCCGGCGTCATTATTAATGAAGATGAGCAAAGGAAAACATTTCCCGTTGGTTCTTCTCCTTCTGTAACTGTAAATCTGTAAAGTAATTAGTTATGTGGGTTGCATCACAGGTCTAGCCCTACTTTAAGTGTCCTGCTGCTCTAACAGCCATGATTCTCCTTTATCAACCTCGCCCACTTTATTATTTGTCATCCATATAGGTTTTTATATCCGTTTAGGTTGCTACGTATGAAGGTTACTCTTTGTAAGGATGATTAACAGTACGATAAAGCATTGATTACAGAATAAAAACAGAAATCTCTTCCCATAAGCATCAGTTTAACAATTTCTATATCTATATTAATGCTGCTAGAGGCTTAGGTTGCTGGAGAACCAAGGGATCACTTTTCCTCACTGTTTCATTCTTCTTATATTCTCTATTTCTGCAATATTTGTTATTTCAACTCCTAACTTTATGTTCTCTCTGCTTTTTCACATCATGGGAGCCTAATCTGACAACTTTGTTTGCTGTGACATCATCTTGGAGTTGTATTAAACATCCCCACTGAGCCGTAACAAACCAACTTAACTGTTGGTATCTAACATTTTACTATGATTCCTTGAAAGAGTAAAGATGCAACCAGTTGTGCTTGAACTTACTTCTTGACCATGTCTCGCTTCTCCAAAATCTTGTAGACCTCAGCCGAGGTCTGTGGACCCTGGAGCTTCTGGCCATTGAGCATCTCTGCCTCCAGCTCGACGATAGACTGGAGAAGTCAACAAAAAATGTCAAGAAATTCTGCCTTTTTTCCTTCTGTGTCCTGGATGCTAAATCTGGTAGCTAGCTTGTTTAACTTAGCAATAAACTTTTTCTTGTGTATTTCAGTTGGACTGGATTTTCCCCAGACTTACTTTGGACGTTTTGACAAAGGCCTCCGCCACCCTGCGGTTCCTTCCGCCATAGCAGGTGGTGATAAGATCCGCCACGCCGCAGCTCTCCAGGAAGGTACCGGAGCTCACCTCGCCTTTGCAGAACAGCTTGGCGAAGGCCACCATCTCCATCAGCCCCAGCCTGATCACCGCCGCCTTGGTGTTGTCACCGAAACCGAGGCCATCGCAAAACCCGGCGCCTACCGCCACGATGTTCTGAGTCAACATCAGAGACGAGACGTAAGTCGATGAGGCGGAAATCGGTGCTTGTTAGACAGACGTTAACGTGCGCGTACCTTTAAGGCTCCACACAGCTCCACCGTGTCGCTCTCGGGCACAACGGTGATGCGGAAGTTCGGCGTCTGCAGCAGCTCTTTGAACAACTGGCCATGCCTCTCGTTTCTGGCCCCTTTATCGGATTCAAGAGGATTTCAAAACAAGACTCAGACTTCTGATACTGTTCCAATATAATTGGCACCATTTCATTTTAAACCACTAGGAGGAAAAAAGGAACAAACCGATGGTAGTTTCACAAAATTTCTCATCCGCCACCTCATTGGCGATGTTGGCCCCCATCAGGACGCTGACCTCGATCTCCAGCTTCTCTCGGATGATATCCGAGATGAGCTTCAGCCCATCTGGACCCTCATCGACGCCCTGGGGTAGTAGTAGAAGTAAACAACTCAACATCAGAACCTCTGGCCTGGATTCACTCTGTTGTATTTCCCAACTTCATCACGCAATGCACCCAACTTCCCCTTTTTTTTGGTCACGAACAGGATCTTACTTTGATGAGGGATATTCCCATGGCTCCATCTGTCACATGAGGCTTCATCTCGTCACAGAGTTTACCGATGAACTGGTGGGGGATCACAAAGATGAGAACCTTCGCCCCCTTCACGGCTTCGGTGATGTCGGGAACAGCAACCTGACGAATCAGCGAGATTCAGATCAGTTTGATAAACGGTGGGAAAGCAGAGGGAGGCAAATGGCTTTAAAACTTCAGTCGTGAAACTTTGGTGTAAAATAGAAGTTTAAGGTTTATTTTGGGCTCAGATTATTTTTGTTTTGCTTCAGTACGGGGTAATACCGCCATGCCAACACTTCAGTGGCCATCTTTTAAGATCACATGAAGCATATAAGTTCTTAGTATGTTTAATTTTTTTAATAAAAGCCTACTTTCCATAGATTGTGAAAGCAATTTTACAACAAAAGGTGTCTTGCAAACCCCACTTTCAGAACCTCTGGGCAAACTGATCCCTTGTTTATGTTGCAGATTCTTTTTTTCTAAGCCGATTTAGCTTTTTCTTTCTCCGTTCACATGGAAAAAGGCCTCAAAATAACAAATGTTACACGAGTCTCAAGTGAAACAAAAAATAAAACTTTACTAATAAATCAAAGAAAACAATAGCAACCAGGCAAATGCTTAAGATTTTACCTCTGGAACGCATAACATGTCTCCAAAAAAGGGATTTATTTGAAAAACCTTCTGGAATTTTGTTGAAGAAGTGAACTTGTCTCAAGATGAAGAACAAGATTAATGTCAGACTATAAGGTTAATCAAGGGAGCCTCAGCAATGGTCTGTTATCTTCTGTATACTTAAAGGAAATTAGGGAAATATGTGTCTATAAAAAAAAAAAAGAAGAAAACTTTAGCAATTGGAGGCATCCACTTTACACGATCTCAATGCATGGCTGCCAAAGTCTCTAATGTATCGGCAAATGCATGTAGGCATCGGCCAAAACTGTCAGCAGGCCAATCTAGTTTCATTTAACATTTAACAGTGTGTCAATTTTGGTCCCCCTCAATAATTCCTTGTCTTCCTACCAGAAGGCTCTTGTATTCTGGTTTAGCAGTTCCTTCAGATTACTGGTGCTCCAGGGTTTATTACATTTAAATGGTTTGAATTGAGTTGAGCTTTCTGAATGATCAAAACTATTATCTTGTGAATGCATTACTTGACTGTCTTTCTCTTTGAAATGACAAATATTGAATCATAAATAACGATCGGCCCCATAAATTTGTCAGTGTAGGTTGAGAATCGGTGAGACTGATTTTAAAATAATCTGCATCGGTCTTAAAAAAGACCCCATATGGATCAATCTGAGACTGATTAAAATATGTTGTTTTGCACATTTCCAAAGTTATTCCATCTATGGATAGTGAAGTTCATCACTATTCTCGCACTCTGTTAGTTCAATCTCTAACGTTTTGCTCTCTCTGCTTTTTCTCATAGTAGCTTCGCCTCGTCTGTTCCTGTTTGGCTGTGGCTCCATCCTAGAGAGAAATATCAGCTGTGCTGCTTCCATCAACACCGCGCCTTGTTTATAGATGCTGGAGATCGGCCTGTTTTTCCAGTGTAGTCCTGCTTTCTCTCTGACTGTGACTGGCTGGATGTGCTCTCTTCATCCTCTGGCATAGGAGCTGGTTCGGCCTCGCGCCTGCCTGGCTGTGTGTTTCCCTTTTTCAGCTGCTTTTTGTATCTCTGCTTCTGTCTCCTGGACCCCCAGTCGGCCTCAGCAGATGGCCGCTTCACACTGAGCCTGGCTCTGCTGGAGGTTTCTTCCTGTTAAAGGGAGTTTTTCCCCACTGTCGCTACAAGCATGCTTAGAGATAGGGATTGAATTTGAAGTCAATGAGTCGAGTGCAATCAACTGGTTTTCCTTGATGAAAACTTTTTGAATCAATTTCACTGTATATGATCTGTTGAACTGTAAAGTGCCTTGAGATGACATGTGTTGTGAATTGGCGCTATATAAATAAACTAAACTGAATTGAAGCAGTTCTCCAGCATCTTTCTGCCACTCCCAATATTTATACTTGTGCTCCCAAACTGTCCAGAGCAGAATTTTCCTCACGGATCAAGATCTATTATCCCTTATAATCTTCAAGATTTTCATGGCGGATTTGTTAAACCTGTTGCGACAAGAAACCAGATGCAATTGAAGGGGAGAAAAAAAGAAGACAGAAAGCAGGAACACCCTACCACATTCTTGGGCAGCTTGTGACCTGGCAGATATTTCACATTTTCATGCTCAGTGTTGATGATCTCTGTGAGCTTCTTGCCATCAATGATCTCCTCATAGACCCACATGTTCACCATGGGGTCGAAGCGGTTGGATCCTTTGACATTGTGGCCAATGATCTTGGCGATGGAGGATCCCCTATAGGAGATCAGAGGTTCGTTAGAGTTGGATGGAGGATTCCAGCCAATCAGAAAGCATTAAACAAATGCAAGCAGATGAATGAGGCAGAACTTTGAATGTTAAATGCTGATTGGCACTTTTAGAGGAGAACTACACCCTTAAAGTCTGTGGATTTAAACAGACCACAGATAATGAGATTAAATGAACCCAACAGGTTTAAATCTGCCTAATCCTATTTTAGTTAACTGCTGATCGCATCATAATGCAAATTTAAACCAATAAAACATATATTAAAGCAAAACACAGTTAAGTTACCAGTTCCCTGATCCAACGATGCAGACCTTTTGAGCAGGCATGTTGCAGCTGGAAGAATGCTTTGTTAAACTGAAGTGACTGTTGTTCTCTATCCGCCTGTATAACTTCCTTACACGCCCTGTTATTGCTAGAAGAGATCCACTCCGCCCTAAACACGCCACGGTTACGCCTCCTGGTTTCTCCCCTGGAAAATAAAATGACCTGTGGAGTTCTGTGGTGCAGAAACCTGGTAATCTCAATGGATTTCCGCACGCCTCCACATTTCAGCTCCACATATAATGTTAAAATGAAACTAAGGAGCGATGTTAAATGAGCCGAATAGATGCTGTGAGTCAGTAAAAATAAAATACACGAGGAGCTAAAGCGCAGTGACGTTCCAGAGGTCGCCGATGGATAAATAACCGCTAACTGAATGGGAAACCGCTGATTAGAACGTCCACTGCTGAGCAGCGGTGGAAATGATGACGAGACTTCCGGTCCATGTGACTTTCAAAATAATGGTAAATTTTTAAAAAGCAAAAAAAATCATCGCTATTTTGACGGGAAATGTTAACATATTTTTTACTTAAGAGGATTAGGCCCATTAAAAGACTTTTTATTTAAAAGCTTATATCTCTCTCTCTATATCTCTCTATATATATATATATATATATATATATATAACTTTTTTAATCTTTTTCGTATATATGTATATATATACATATATACACACACACACAATAATATCAATACACACACACACACAATACTGTCAATATCACATATAGTGAGCAGCAGGCAAGCATATGCTATGTTGCTGCTGCTGCTGCTGCTGCTGCTGCTGCTGCTGCTGCTGCTGTTGCGGGATGCTGCTGCTGCTGCTGGCTGCTGCTGCTGCTACAAGGTTGCTGCTGTCATACACATAGCTTCATATAACTTTTAATCTTTTC
>JAGKQL010000066.1:2638283-2724543 GCA_018398635.1 Cyprinodon brontotheroides | reverse complement strand
CAGTGGCTCTTCCGTAAAAAAAGAAAAAGTTAAAATTTCCCTTCAAAATTGCGATTTTTGTTCTGTTTACTGAAAAGATTAGAAAACATATATATATATATATATATATATATATATATAACTGAAAACATTAAAAAAGTTAATATATATATACCTATGTGAGGGTGTGTGTGTTTGCTAGTTCTCGGCTACAATCAGTGTCTACAATCCTTATCGGTTGGCGATGATAAGGCATCAAACTATCATTTGCCAACTTCCATTAAAATTCAAGAAGGATAAGCAAAATAAAAGTTCTCCTTTCTATCTTTTTGTGTAATTTTATTTTGTAGCATTCTTTATTGAAATGGTGCTTTTATTTTTTTAACACTAAACGGAGGCACGCTTGGTCAAATAGTCACGTGACCGCGTTCTAGCCTAGACAGTAAATACCAGAGGCTAGCTTAGACAGCTAACAGCTATTCCCTCCTCACCATGGACTTCCAGCCGTAGTCCGCGGGAGTACAGCTTCCTCTGAGGGATGACACCACTTTCTCTGCCGCGGGAGGAGAAACTCAACCAAAATAACACGGAAGCCCGGGCTGGTTGATCAAATCTCCGCTTAGCATCAGAACTTTTAGCCTCCAGAAGCTAGCGGCTAGCCGCCGCCTGGTGACTATGCAGGGGGAAACCGCTGCGGTAAACGAGAGCAAGCTGGATGGGTTCCCCGCAAATAGAACCCCGAGTTCGGGGAGAGCGGGCGGGAAAAGCTGGCAGTACAGGTGGGTGCTTTTATTTCCTGCTTCACTCCGTCCTCCTGGACTCCTCACCTGGAAAATCGCTTCGGAGGTTGTTAATTGGGGCGGACTTTTACCCCTGTGCGCTGACTGAAAGGAGCTGCTGCTGATCAATCTGTGTTTTTTTACTCTGTTTATGGCTCATTTTCCAACATTTTCTCATTTCTCTTCCCAATCAAGCGATCACATGGAGAACATAGACGGGTACCTGATGAAATACACCAACTTGGTGACGGGCTGGCAGTACAGGTGAGCTCCAGAACCTCTCCACCACCTATCAGGCTAATAGGTCACTGATCTGTCTCTGTTTGTCCCTCCAGGTTCTTCGTCCTGAACAATGAAGCGGGTCTGCTGGAGTACTTTGTCAATGAACAGTCTCGTCCCCAGAAGCCCAGAGGGATGCTCCCCCTGGCCGGGGCTGTCATCTCCCCCAGCGATGAAGACTCGCATACCTTCACTGTCAACGCCATCAGCGGAGAGCAGTACAAGCTCAGAGGTGAGTGCGTCATCATCATCCATCTGGTGGTATTGATCTGGAGGCTCTTCCATTATCTGAAGCCTGGTGAATCGATACCAGGAAGTGGATCAACCTGGGCCGCCTCTAATTTTCTCTTCCTTTCTCTTCTTTGTAGCCAGCGACGCCAAAGAGAGGCAGCACTGGGTCAGCAGGCTGCAGATCTGCACGCAGCACCATACAGAGGCCATGGGGAAGGTGAGGGAGAAAAATCACTCCTCGTTGGTGTAACAGTGCACCTGTTTTTACCCCGTAGTGATCACCAGTATCGATCTGCCCAGGACAGACGGCTGTGATGGACTGTAAACACCCAACGGGCCGGAGGGGTTCTATTTTTCCACATTAAGCCCTTGTAGTAAATGTGCAGAAAGATGGAGCGTGCGTTTGTTCCACCGCAGGTTTTTACACTTCCTGTGCCGAACGAGGAACATTTAGGCTACGTTCACACTGCAGCCTGAATTGACCCAAATCCGATTTTTTCGGCCCATATGCGACCTGGATCCGATCTTTTCATGGCTGTCTGAACAACACAGATCCGATTTATTTATTTATTTATTTTCCAATGCGAGGCCACTTGGCTATGTGGTCCTGAATCCGATATGAATCTAACCTTTTCAAATGCGAACTGTGTCTGAACGGCCAGGTCGGATTCATCCGACATGAACGCCATTAATACCCGACAAAGGTTATTATTCTGCGTCTTGCTACGCAGAAGCGACAAGAAAAACAACCACCATGGCAGATGATGATGCGTAGAGCAGTATTTATGTTTAACCATCTGGGAAATACTGAGTTTTTATGGTTGGGAAAGATCGCTAGATTACAACAACACTGGAATAACTTTCACAACGGAAAAACAGGTAAAAAGAGAGAGAACCTGCAGACGCATTTAAAACAAGAGGAGCAGGAATGCATGCTTTGGACATAATGGGGCCTCATGTATCAAATCTGCATCTATAGAACATTCAAAATGCGCATTAAGAGGAGTTTACATGTGTGTTTATCTGCGTACCTGGACCCCTCACCCCAGCTTTCAAACCCGACTCTATCTGCTGATATGGGGGTGATGACAGAGTCTATAGGGCACAGAGTTCATGTTTTCACAGAGCCTCTCTCACATGTATGTGCAAATAAGGAGATAAAGTGTTTAAAACACTGTATCCATGCCCGTTAGACTCATTTCGGCCCAGTTTTAGTGTTGATTTTAAAGTTTCCGTGTTTCTGGGGAGAGGAAGCCCCGATGGCAGCCAAAGGAAAGGAGTATAGAGGCTACAAATGTCAGCCTAGCGACCCGCTACTGTAGACTATGGTGTAAATGCTCAGTCCTAAACTGTGCTTTATTTAAAAAAAAAAAAAGGCTTTGAGGGCTGATTTTCATCAGGAAATCTTTATAACCGTATTTTCACAACCATAAGGCGACCGCACTAAAAAGGCGCTTGATCTCAGTTATGTGGGCCATTTCTGTGTATTTAACACACACATAAGGCTGGACGGGACTATAGGGTTTTCTTATATGCAGGTACATGTCCTCTACTACCTTTTAAATACCTCTACTGCGCATTTAAAAATACAGCGGGGGCAAAACTAAGTATGACTGTGCTTTTTATTCATGTATTTATTACAAAGTATTAATCAAACCTGGGAGCTGGCCATGAGACAGACACATCTCTGATGACACTGAGCGCTGTGATCACTCACTCCTCTGAAAACAGGTTCTTGATGCATAAATTAACTTAAAATGCAGAAATCTGCCGGCAGATTATGTTCGCTTATTATCCTGGTGCCTGCAGTTTTAGATTGTGCCAGTTAGTTCTTGATGTGCGCAGCTGCAGCAGCTTTTGTTGCCCTGGCTGCGCCGGGTGCAAAAAGTAAAATGACGCGTTGGCTGGAGCTTGTCCTATCCTTTCTTTGCCTTGCAGCCATATTTGCTGTGACTGGGGAATAGAAATAGTTTCAATATGTTTTTAAGGGGGAAAATCCACCTGAAAAAACTTAATTCAACAGCAGCCTCCTGGCCGGTTGCCTACTCGCGGTTCACCGCTGTAAAGCGTGCTGGTAGGTGTTTTTCATCAAAATACTCTAAACCAGCTCTCATGGTGGTCTCGACAACGCCCGGCAGTAACAACACACATAGCGGCGCCCGCTATTTTGAGGAAAAAAAAGATGCTTATATGTGCCTTGTATAGTCGCCAAAATACGATATTTTCATTAATCACAACGATTATAAGCTTTAGAAAAGCACTCAGAGAACGCAGACCTTTGCAAAGCTGCAACATTTGCCCCAAATTACTAAAACTCTCACACAATCTGGATCATTACCCAAACGATCCTGCTAATAAACCAACAATATTCCTTTTTCTTGTGCTTTTGTCTTCAGTAAAAAACGTCCAAACTTTTTGAGACTGATGCGCTCAGTAGTCACTGCTGCCACCCTCGGGTTTAGTGGGGTACTGCCTGTTCGGCCAAATATCCCTATATCACAACGTCAGAGAATCCTTTAAAAAATATAATCTGGATCATCTGCTAAATTTAGCAGATTGTTCCTTGGCATGAGGAACACTTCTGATAAAAATGTCATTAAAATCAATCCTTAAGATTCATCCTTAATTTTTCAAGTTGTTTTGTACACAAACAAGCAGACCTCCATGTGGGAAAAAATATATTTTTTTATTTTTGGCTGTTTTCCAATATTTGGGCCATGCTGAGTGTTATTTATTGGTTAAAAATGGTTTCTACTGATAAAAATGTGTTTATTACAGTTTTTCTGCTAATTTTGTCTATTAGGCCTTTTGTTGCAAATTGATTACATAACTAAAAGTCCATTTATATTTTTTGAGCAGTAGTCAAAATAATTTCTGCTTAATTTTGCATTTAAGGCAAAAACACAATAGATTATTACTTTTTTAGACAGGTTTATAACATCTGGAATGGAGGACTTAAAAAGCCTTTACTTCTATTTTTGGATGGTATTAGATAGAACACAGTGCATGACACGGGGGAAACGTATGGAAGTAAATCTGTGTCGCTGGGATTTGAATTAAAAATGCTACTGAAATTTAAATGTTGTATGTTTGTACTTACTGTTTCAGTGTTAAAATATATTCAGAACACATTTTTGACCTAAAAAAGTTCATTGTCATTATTTCTAGACAGTTGAAATTTCATTTGTTCTTTCATTTCCCTTATCAAGCATTTTCAAAAATTCACATTACTACATATTACTAGGGGTCAAAATTGATTACATTTTCAATACTCAGTTTCAAATTTGCTCCACTCAGTAAGGGGAAACCAGCATGACGGAGATTGGCGCCCACCTGGTCATGCAAGCTAACGCTAAATCAACTACAGAAAAAACTGAAACAGTAATAAACTCACTCGTTTAGTTAGCGTTAGCTTTTCTGTATGACCGCTCCGGGCCATGCTGGTTTTCCTTCAAAAGCAGAGCGCTTAAAAGCGTTAACACGGCCACATGACTAAGAAAAACGTAACGGATTGGCTGGGTGTTGGACACCTTCACAATCCATTGCTAATGTCTGTGACCTGAAGTAACCCTTTCCCTTTTTACACCCCTTGAATTTAGACGTCAATTTAAGACAGTGAAATAGAGCCAGTTGAACCTCAGGAGGCTGAAAATATTGAGTTTGAATTCGAAGGTTTAAATTTTTTTATATGCAGATTTTTTAACACTCAAAAATTTAACTGAAAAATAAGTATTGAAAATGTAATCACTTTGAAATAGTAATGTGAATTTTTAGCTTGAAGAGAAAATAACAAATGAAATTTAAACTGGAACAGTGTGTAGAAATAATGACAATGATTTTTTTTTAGGTCAAAAATGTGTTCTGAATATATTTCAACACTGAAACAGTAGCGACACAGATTTACTTCCATAGAAACGTTTTGTTATCGTTTTCCATGTGTTAGAACGGCCTAGTCAAAGTCCTGACATAAGTATGAGCGCAGTTGTTTATTAAAAGAACAACTTTAATAATCCATACATCAGTTCTGCTCCATATTTGAGGTTTATGTATGATTGTTTTTTTATTTTTCACAGAGTAATCCCCCTCCCGATTCCCGCAGCTACTCTGTGGCGTCTCAAAGCAGCGCCGGCTCCCCCATGTCTCTCCGGCGGCCGAGCCAAAACGCCAACGCCTTGTTCGGCTGGGGGCAGAGCCACAAGGGCTCCATCTACTCCAGCAAGAAGTCCCTGGTGCCAGACCACCTGCTGGACGCCAGAGAGGTACAGAAAAGCTGAGGAGATGGAACTGATCAGGGTTCCATTCCAGATACGTTACCGCTTTCACTCCAGACCCTGACATATTTTATGATATAATCTCTTCTTTATTTTCTCAAGAAAACAATCCTAAAATTCAGATTATGACACCATCTATCTTTAAAATTCAACTGGGAAAACTTGTGCTGATGACCAAGGTTTAAATAATTTTGAAAGTTTAATTGTTTATATTTTAGTTCTGGTTTTCAATTATATTCTAGTTTTATTTTGTTATAAATATTTGTTAGCTGGGCTAGTTTGTTTTTCTTGAAATGCGTGATTTCAATTTTGTCTTTATTAGTGTCAGTTATAGTTTGCCTGGTTAAGGACAGACCTGCAGCACTAATGACCTGACTGCTTTACGCCAGCAGAGGGCAGTACAGCAGAAAAAAAAGGAGAAAGGCAACAAGGGACTAGATTTCATATTAATGCATTATAATAAAGAAAATATAATATTTTCAAAAATACCAGAAAGTCTTTTTAAAAGGCTGGTTGGAAGGAAGATGTTCCTCAAATAGAACTTTGATGCAAAAGCTTAATTTTACTAAAATGTTAATAAAGGGAGTAGGCAGTTTGAATTTATGAGTGAAAATCTATTTCAGACGATCCTATAAAATTTTAATTTAACGCATACAGAAAATTTTAAAACGCCTCATGTTATTATAAGCTGAGTTAATTGGCAACTATATGGAGTTAATTTTGTTCCATCATTGTTGCAAAGAACAAGTTTTATAAATGGAAATTTGGAAAAGAAAATGCAATCTAGAGATGAAACTGAAAGACTTTCATTTAAAAAAAAAAAGGTATTTTGAATTTTCAATTTTTTTTTTTTATAAATGAACAGATTTTTGCAATTTTTAAATTTTATTATTTTTCAAATGTTGTTTTCACAGATTACATTATCTACACTTGAAGCCAAATTACATGTTGTTGCTCATTTCCAAATGGACCTATATAAATGCCAGCTTCTCACCAGGGAATGTCAGCGTAGCGGCCCCTACGGTGACATTTTTTTGTGGCCACTATTTTGAATTTTTTTTTTTTTTATGATTTTAATTAATGGATTGCATTTTTTCAGTTTTTGTTTACAAAATATTTTATTTCTGTGCAATAATAATGGAACAAAATTATCTCCGATTACTGAGCTTTTTTTAGCATACCTCACACTGTTGGTTTTTAATCCGATCAAAAGACACCTTCATTATTTTAAGATCATCTTACCTAAAAAATAAAATATACCCGTGAAAGAATAAAACGTCTTAGATAAATAAATGTCCCTCAAATATAAATGCAAAGATTACAGCATCAAAGGTGGAGGATTTTTTACACCTTCAATGAGGTAAAGAACTTTCCATCCCTGGTTGAAAGCAACCAGCTCTGCACGTCTCCTGGAAGGTTGTCGGGTAGAATAGTGGGTCTGGTTCCTCCGCAGTATCGGATCCGATCTTCTCTACAAAGGAGGTGAAAGTGGGACATTCCTTCTGCTTTGTAACTTTGGCTTCATTGGCTGAAAACATGAAATATTCAACAGCTGGATTGCTTCAGCTGAGGCTGCCGGGGCAAGGAGGGAATTTTATTCAATTGGAAATGGAAACCAAACAAAAAAAGAAATCTATATAATTACAGCTCAGAATTAAAATTCAATCAAAAGAAACAAATAAAAAAAAACTGTAGAAAGGGATTTAAAAAAATGGATGAGAAAAAACAATAGCAGAAAACTGCAAATTTGTTAACTTTTTTTTGTTTTTGTTTTTCAAGTTTCAAACCTGTTCTTTTTGCAATAATATTGAAATAAAATTCACTCCGTACTGTTGTGAAAACAGCAGCTCTTCAGGTTGATTTGAATCCCCAAATAAACAAAGCGAATGTGAACGTAGAGATCTGATTTGTGTGTCCAGATGATGAGCCAGGCCCAGGGCCAACACAAGGACCTGATCCAGAGCATCGAGGGGCTGCCGGCGGCCCCCGGCCTCTCCCCTTTGGACCAGGACCTCCTGATGCTGAAGGCCACCTCCATGGCCACCATGAGCTGCCTGAACGAGTGCCTGCAAATCCTGCACCTGCAGCAGGTGGCCCGCCAGAGAGCCTCGCTGGGAGGTGAGTGTTTAAGGATGAAAATCATGGCCTCCGACACCAAGTGCTTCACCTAAAACCAGAGCGTCCAGCTTTGCTGGAATTATCTTGCATTATTGATGGTGGGGGGGGTGGAAGGGTAATTAGATCTGCTGCCGTTAAATATTAACCGGAACATTCTGAGCAGCAAGAGGTGCTGCGCTTGGTTATGGAGGGAAATTAGTTTCATTATTGTTGCAAAAAACACTTTTTATAAACGAGGTAAAACAAAGGAAAAGTAGTTTATTGAAGAAAAAAAAAGATGTTTTTCACAGTGACTTTGCTGTTTTCTCATATTTTGTTTTATTTTTCAAAACTTCTGATGTTTTAAAGAAGAAGAAAAAAAATATTTTATTATTTTTTTTATTATTATTTTGCGGATTGCATTTTCCAATTGACATTCTCTTTACTTCTGGAGGGACGGGAAGAGTGAAGGGAAGAAATGTGATTTTTAAAGAATGCAATCTGGAAAAACTGAATCTAAGAACTGAAATTAAAAAGAAGAAACATTTATAAATAATAAAAAAAATTTTTTTTTCTTAAACTAAAATATGTGGAATAGATAAATTTTTAAAATTTGAAATGTAAAACTCAAAATGAGGATGAAATAAATGTGAAAAGACCAAAAGTAAAATAAAACAAAAGAAAAATTTTTGAAAAAAAGACATTTGGAAAAACAAAAACTAAAAAATATCAAATCTGTAAAAAAAAAAAAAAAAAAAAACTAAAAAGTTGCTACCAGGCTCCATAGTTGGTCCCTAAATAAACAGTAAGCTGAACTTTAGAGGACAGATTTCTCTACAGTTCGCCTTGGAAAGTGTAAACGCGTTCCTGTTACCTGATGCAGATGTACCAATCAGATTAGAAGGGGGCGGAGTCAGGGTCTCCTGACGGCTGCCTCCACAGGCGGTGTCAGGTGACTCCCTTCAGGTACGGATCAGCTGCTGTAGGAGCAGCCATCTGTCTTGCAGCAGCAGCAGGTGGATATTCGCAGAGCTGCTCTCTGTTTCTGCTGCGGGGGGGTGTGGTGTTAGGGTGGGTGGGGGTGGGGGGGGCGCCAGAAATCATGAGCGCGTCTGAATCCTCATCTTCCACAGGACCCACCATCGAGTGGCTGGAGCCCAAAGTGCCCGACATCCTGAAGAACGGCAGCAGCTCTCTGAGCGACTTCACCACGGGGGAGGCCCCGCCGGAGGGGGGGCGCCTGGAGCTCGGCCCCCCTGAGTCTGAGAGCTTCTCTGGGGTAAGAAAACCGAGCCGCTGTGGAGGTCCTCCATGAAAACTGCTTTTATAGAAACAAAAAGGGTTTGTTTTTCAATGGATGTTAATAAACTACATTTCCCAGAATTCATTCTTGTTTAATGGCAGCCTGAGAGACTGAAACGTTTGTTTCTAATCTTTTTTTGTAAATAAAATGCTTTATATATGTATAATGTCAGGTAAAAAGTCAGATTTAAAAAAGAGTAAATATAAAGTTTTCATTAGAATCTAGAAAATCAGTGAATTTAATCAAAAAATAAATTCTGGTCCTGTTAAAGTTATGGGACCGACGCTGATGGAAGCTTTGATGCAGGTGTTGTAGTTTATTTCCAAATGGGTCAGAATCAGGTTGATCTTCACTACTGGATCCAAATAAATCTGTTTAATTATGTTCAGCTTTAGGAACCATGAAGCTTCCTGTTAGATGGGATAAAAAAGGATTTTATCTGCTGAAGCTTATGAAGTTAGAGACGCTGGGAGGACCGTTTATCTTCTCCTCTTCGTCTGTTAGGAGCAGGAGGAGATCGACCCTGAGGAGGAGGTGGAGGACTCCTTCACAGATGAGGAGGAGGACCTGGGAGCTGTGGAGGAGGAGCGCAGCGTCATCCTGCACCTGCTGTCGCAGCTGAAGCTGGGCATGGACCTCACACGGGTACGTCTAAGAACCTCGACCGATCCGGTTTCCTCTTTCTTTAGGTGGTTTTATTTGAGGATTTTTGACTTGAATAATTTTTTGTTTCTAAATGTAAAAGTTGTTTTCATTTAAATTTTGTTGCTTCATGAGCATAAAATGATGAATTCCTGAAACTTGGATGAACAAATTTGTTTCTCTCAAGGTTTTGTTATTAAAACTTAAAAAAAACTAAAACCGCAGGTCATTAAAAATCTCCAGGATGAAGGTAAACTCATATTATTATTTTTTAAATTAAGGCCTTAATTGGCATTAAAATTAAATAAATGTGACTATCGTGGCATTTTACAAAGCTTTATTTTTAAAAAAACTGCTTCTGGTTGACTGTGAAGCCGTATGTTCGGGAAACAAGCTCAAGACGGAGAAAACGCTAGAGAATTTCAACAAAAAACGGCTGGAAAACGAGGAATTGGGGACATGGCTGCAGCCTAAGATGATGATTTTTGCTGTGTTACACATATATATTATATAAATGAGAGTCAGGGGTACTTGTTAATGGCATTAAAGTTGTTTCTAAGCATTAAAATGCATTAAATTAGAGTTACCCATTCCTGAATAAACCATGTTAAAGATAGGTGATCTAAACGCTCACTTAAACAGAGAGCAGGTCCAAACATTGTTGGTTCTAATGTATTTTCTTATAAAACGTTACATGTTGACCTGATTTTCAACACGAAAGGTAAACTGAAGCTGATGAAGAATGAAACGTTTCTGGGTTCCTCTTAAGTTCCTTCTCTTTTTTTGATTTTTTTTTTTTTTCATGTAAGTATTTTTCTCCTTCTCTACTTTATATTCTGTTGATGTAAATCGTGTAACATCTGCTGCGCTGTGTTTTCCAGTGCAGCCTTAGTTGATAAACATGCATTCCTCTCCTTCTTTTTAGTCCTAAAGCCCATTCTAAAAAGTAAAGTAATTTGTAACCAGTTGATTATTTTAAGTTTTTTTAATAGGTGAAATGTCTCCATTTGCTAAGATTCTACTAAACACCACATATTTAAACACATTTATGTTCACAAACAAATCAACTTTCTAATCTTAAATTGTTTAAGCTAGTAAATTAAAATAAGAGAGGCAGAAAAACTCATAAAGTATATCTGGTATTCTGACAAATGGGCTGTAAGTATGGAGCTACATTGATGCCCTAAATTCTATGAAAAAAAAAACATTACAACCTGAAACTAAAGATTTAAAACTAATCTGCACTTTCCATTTAGAGCCACTAAATGGAAAGTGCAGGACTGAACAGGAATAGAATCTTCAGTCTGACTTGTTTTCATGACACTTCTGATTAATTGTGTCCATGTAAACGTAGATATTGACCCAACCCATCATGGAGAACGGTAAAGCAGGTAGAGACCAATCTGTTGGGGTCTCAGTGAAGAACCAGGAGATGCTAACTATAAGCTTAAACGCTAAAAGTGAAGTTTAATGACCTAAACTCTAGATAAGTTTTAGATACTTATAGGTTTTTTTGCATTAAATCCTCAAGTTAACCTCATAACCACAGTTAGGCACAACAGGAGGTCTGTGGGTTTATGGGACGTCCCGTTACTACCCACCGTGAACTCTTTGAATACAATGACGTTTAAATTGACAATCCGACGATATCTGCCTGGACACTTAGAATAGATTTATCGTCTCTGATTGAAATGGACCAAAATAAAAATGAGCATTTTTCACCTTTAGTCTTAAGCTGATAGATTTACCTGGATCTTTGTAATTTAAAGTTAAAGTAATCTCTAGCATTCTAGTTTGTACTTTTGAACCCTGTATTGCACATCGTCTGCCTGTGGCCGCAACTCATGATAAGGCTAACTAAAACAGCGTTAATACTTACTGTGTAAACGGTATAAGGTTATTTATATAGCGCCAATTCACAACACATATGTCATCTCAAGGCATTTTACAGTTCAACCAGATCATCCAGTCAAATTTGATACAAAGTTTTCTATCTAAGAAAACTGGCAGTTGATTGCATCAAAGGCTCATTGACTAGAATGTAATCCCTCACACTAAAACATGCTTGTAGCGACAGTGGGAGAGAAAAAAAAAACTCCCTTTTAACAGAAAGAAACCTCCAGCAGAACCAGAGGAGCTCGGTGTGTGAGCGCCATCTGCTGAGGCCCCAGTCGGGGTTCAAGGAGATAGAAGCAGAGATACAAAAAGCAGCTGTAAAGGAAACAGCCAGGCAAATGAGCTCTGAGCCAACTTTCATGTCAGAGAATGAAGAGAGCAGGCCATCCAGCCAGTCACAGTCATCAGAGAAAAACAGGACAACACTGAAAACACACGGCCAATCTTCAGTTCAATAGCACAGCTGATATTTCTCTGCAGGATGGAGTCACAGCCAAACAGGAACAGACCATGATGGCTACAATGACAAAAGGCAGAGAGAGCAACATTAGAGATTGAACTAACAGATTCTGCTGAATAGGAGGAGTTAGAGATAGAATGATGAAGGAGTGGGGTCCCCAGGGTCCCCTGTCCTCCAGCAGTCTAAGCCTGTAGCAGCATAACTATAGCAATAGCTCAGGATAACCTGAGCCACTCTAACTATAAGCTTTATCAAAAAGGAAAGTTTTAAGCCTAGCCTTAAAAGTGATAGACAGGGGTGTCTGCCTCACAGGACTAAAACTGGTAGTTGGTTCCACAGGGAGAGCCTGATAACTTTAAACTAGATCTGCCTCCCATTCTATTTTTGAGAAATTCTAGGAACCACTAGTAAACCTGCAGATTGAGGCTGAAGTGCTCTGTTAGGAACATAAGGAACAATCAGATCTCTGATATAAGATGGAGCTTGGCCATTTAAGGCTTTATATGTGAGAAGGAGGATTTTTAAATTCTATTCTGGATTTAACAGGAAGCCAATGAAGAGAAGCCAGGATAGGAGAGATGTGATCTCTCTTTTAATTTTCATCAGAACTCTGGCTGCAGCATTTTGGATCAGCTGAAGGCTTTTAACTAAAGTTTGTGGACTTCCTGATAGTAAAGAATTACAATAGTCCAGCCTTGAAGTAACAAATGCATGGACTAGTTTCTCAGCATCACTGCATGGACAGGATATTTCTAATTTTTTCAATATTCCTCAGATGAAAGAAGGAAATTCTAGAAACCTCTTTGATATGGGATTTAGTATGTAAACAAGTTAGTTGATCCTACTACTGCAAACAGACAAAGCAGGAAAGTTCAACTAGCTAACATGCTAGTCGTATCCAGTTTTACATCAACCCTTCCTTGGATTTCGGACTTTCAAAGGTCTTTCTAGTTTTATTTCCAACTCCAAGCCCGGAAATGTAGACCAAGTACCAATGAGACTTGTCAAGAGTCCCCCAGACCTGTAGAAATCCTGTGCAAGCCTTGAGACACTGGGGGACCTACATGGTTTCAAAAAGAAATTGATAGAGATCCAACAATCTACCAACTGGGATTTCTTTGTTTTGATAATCGGATTCTTTTGTCTTCACCAAATGAGGGGGGGAATGTCGGTTTTTGACCACAAGATGTCAGTGTTGCCTCTTTGACTTGACTTGAACCTCTGTTGAGCACATTTCTCGAATTGTTCCCATAGGTGGTTCTCCCCACCTTCATCCTGGAGAAGCGCTCGCTGCTGGAAATGTACGCCGACTTCATGTCCCACCCGGAGCTTTTCGTCGCCATCACCGACGGGACCAGCCCCGAAGACCGCATGGTGCGGTTTGTAGAGTACTACCTCACATCCTTCCACGAGGGCCGCAAGGGCGCCATCGCCAAGAAGCCCTACAACCCAATCATCGGCGAGACCTTCCGCTGCTCCTGGAGGGTCCCCAGGACGGCGGAGGCCTCCACAGAGCCCCCGCAGGGAGGTCCGGACCCCTCCACCAACTCCCAGGAGCCCTACCAGGTGCGCTTCGTGGCGGAGCAGGTGTCCCATCATCCGCCGGTGTCCGGCTTCTACGCAGAGTGCCAGGAGAGGCAGATGTGTGTGAACACGCACGTGTGGACCAAGAGCAAGTTCATGGGGATGTCTATTGGTGTGTCCATGATCGGAGAAGGTCAGTGAACGTCACATCTTGTTCTTATTTCTGAAAATCCTCAAATTAATTTGGGTCTTAAAGATGATCTCTAGAAATCTGCCTTTCCGATCAGTGAGCTAGATCTCACAGAACTGATTTCCTAAAGGTATCAAGCTGTAGAAACTGGACATTTCTCTGTACTTAATACAGACTGAAAAGAACAGATACCCTCTTAGATATTTAATGGCAACTCTAAGTAATTAATGAGCCTTTCAGTCAGAGAGGATTGAATTCACAGCCTCTTATTTCAGGGTGGACTACAACTGCCTTTCTAGGATTCATCAAGGTCCAATTCCCGATCTGTCCTGTCTAGGTTGTTTACATTTGCTGGAGCACGATGAAGAGTACACGTTCACGCTGCCCTGCGCCTACGCCCGCTCCATCCTCACTGTTCCCTGGGTGGAGCTGGGGGGCAAGGTCAACATCAGCTGCAACAAATCGGGTTACTCCGCCGTCATCACCTTCCAGACCAAACCTTTCTACGGCGGTAAATTACACAAGTACGTCCCCACTCTGCCGCATTGGTTTCAATCCTTACATATTGTTTGTTTTTTGTTTTTTTGTTTACGTTCTACTTCTTATTCCAAGTAAATTACTAAATTGTGACTGCAAATGTAATCAATTTCCATCAAAAGTATAAAACTTTATTAAAGGGTTAGCTGTTCAATCGTGTAGCATTTAGCATCAAACAATATTAGACACTTAACCCTGTAATGCCAAATATATCATATTTGATGATACGTACAGTTTCTGAAATGTTTTGCGTCTGACACCTTTTGCATAATTTAATGGTAAAAACTTTGCTCAAAAATCCTATTGTACACAATCAGATATACCTGATAACAGAGAGGGCAGAAGACTACACAAAAAATAATCTTGACTTATCGCATAGTAATATCGTAAAATGTATTTCTGTTTTTCTTTTTATATATTTTTGTTAAAAAGGCCAAATAAGGACTTCAAACAAAAAAAAAAGTAATTTTTCTGTTTTGTTTTATTCTTGGATACGGGCTTTAAAAGGGTTAAATGTGACTGTGTCTTAGTTAGGTTTGTTTTTAGGGTGTCATATATGCAGCTACTTAATGAGTTGTGTTGTTGTCAGGTTAAATGTAAATTTGGCATTAATTAGCACTTTGATTATGTAAAGTTATTAGCTTCTATAATTGATATAATAACTGTATTGATCTCACATTGGGAGGAATTTAGCTCTGAATTTAACCCTTCCATTCCAGCGGACTTCAGCACGTGTTTTCCAACTTTTTGATATGTCCTATAAGGTGGTAATAAATTATCTATTACTGTGTTTACTGCAAAATATATATATATATATATATATATATATATATATATATATATATATATATATATATATATATATATATATATATATATAAAGTGATGCATCGATATAATGGCCCCTATCGGTATACGACCTTAAAAACTGAATATAACGGACATACGACCACCCCACGATATTTAACCCGATATTTGATCAGCTTCTGAGTTTCTAAAGTCTTTAAAAATACTACTTCTTCTTCCTCAAAACTTCTTTTTACAGACTTAAAAGCTTCTAAAGATGAGGAAAAAATATTGATACATTAAAATATCCCAATATCTTCATATGCTGATATATTGCCATTTAAAACACCATATCAATCTCTTTTTACTAATGAAATATTGCTATTATATGTCATGCGTTATGCTACTGCAAATCCCACAGAAAATTCCACAAATAAATTTTGCCATATTTTTATATGTTGATATATTGATCTGCGGTATTGATCTATTTTACTATTTACTACGGATTTGCAAAATATCGCGATGAGTTTGTAACAGAACGATGAAATTTCTAAAGAGATTTTTAGTAAGTAAATTAAGATCGTTTTAAATCAACTTGATAATAAGGAATATAGAAAAATATATTTGAGTATATTATTTTTCAAAGTGTCAGAAATGGATAACCGAAAACTGGCTATTTCAAACTCTTACTACTTATTTTTGTCCCAGCTTGTAACAACGTTATCGATGTCGGTTACTGCCGATGTTTTGTCGGCATATCGTTATTTACTTTTCATTAAATGTTCTGTTTTTCTCAAGACTTATGAATTATTGTATAATCAAGGGTTATTAACATTAACTACACATTCATATTGTCGATAAGTGCTATTATTGTGTAATTAACGGTAATAAACTATAATAATACAACATTAATGCTAATAAACCCTTAACATTGTGTCATTTGTCGAGAAAATTATTTCTCTTCAGACATCTTAGGTTATCGTGTCTAAATTATGAACTAAACTGTTATTTCGGTGTATAAATACTTCTATAAGTTTGATTCTATCTTTCTTTCGTTTTAAGAAATGTATATTTGGGTTTGTTTTTCAGGGTGACGGCGGAGGTGAAGCACAACCCCACCAATGCGGTGGTGTGCCGAGTGCAGGGCGAGTGGAACGGCGTGCTGGAGTTCATTTACACCAGCGGAGAGACGAAGGTGGTGGACGTCACCAAGCTGCCCGTCATAAGGAAGCGGGTCCGCCCCATAGAGAAGCAAGCTCCGACCGAGTCCAGGTCGGGCCGATTGGTTCTGATATGTGGAGAAACTCCCGGGGGAAGCAAATCTCACACTCCTTCCTCTTGCAGGCGACTGTGGCAGCACGTGACAGAGGCCCTCCGGCAGAAGGACATCGAGAAAGCCACCGAGCACAAACGGGTTCTGGAGGAACGGCAGCGTAGCGAGGCGAGGCACCGCGCCGAGACAGAAACTCCATGGAGGACCAGATACTTCGATCAGGAGGTGAGCGTCATCTCCACCCATATTTGGCTGCGATCGATCATCTGCGCTCCTGTTAAGCGTTTTTTCTCCCCTCCAGGGCGAAGGCTGGGCGTACCGCAAACCTCTCTGGAAAAACTCAGCATCCAAGTCCTACGTTTCCTGTCTTTAGAATGGAGGGCTGGAAATGGCGGGCTGGGATGTGAAAGCTGCGGCCTGCTGAAGCCGCATGGGGAGAGTCGGCCTATCGGGTGACGCCTGAATTCTCACAGAACAAGGTTACATCCTGCTGAGCTGGAGGGGGGGGATTTTATAACTAAACGCTGATGAAAACATATTCTTGTACAGGTACTTACAGCCTTAAGACGGTTTGGATGAATGTTGCTTGGTTTGAGTCTTTTCTTCACCTTCTGCTCTGCTTTCATAAAAGGAAGACGTTTGTTCCGCAAAACACCACAGTAGAGCCACCAAGCATCCATTTAGTAGGAAAGATCAGGCTGAGTGTTTGACAGGAGAGTCCGTTTTTATCTTAAATTAGACGGAGAAATTAAACGAAAGAGGAGGACGTTGGATAATAAGGTTGAATTTTTTTTTTTTTTACGGGAAATAAATGGGATGATTAGTTGGTAAAAATAAATATATGGTTTATGAAATTACATAAATGACCCTTAAAGTCATTTTAAAGGTATTAATCAATATTTATGACCAGGAATGACAAAGTTTGGCCTATAAATAACCGCTTTATTCACCATTTTCTTTATTCTGTGATTGTTTTCCATCTACGCTTACTATTTATTTTCTTTGTCTGAATGTGCATCTTTAATCTTAATTTTTTCCCCAATAAAAATGATTTTTTTCTTTACCTGCCCCCTCCCCTTATTCAATTTTAACGTTTATCCTGTCGTATTATTTTACTTAAAACGTCATACTTCGACGTTGTCCAATCATCCTATATTCTCTCAACCAAGCATCTTCAAGTGCAATTTAATCATTCTGCAGGTGCGCTACTATCAAAACCACCTAAAAAGCATTTGTTAGCATTATAAAATAGTAAAGGACATCAGTCAATCACTGGCAACAGAAAACCAAGTATATTTCCTGTCTGAAAGAGCAATATGCTAAAAAGGAAAAATCCTGATTAAGTTTTTCGAAACTTCTCACATTTATTTAGTGTTTCTACGCTTACATGTGCTTTAAATCTCTGCATTTATTAGCATTATAAACACATGATGAATGGTTATTGCACCTTTTTTTTTTTACTGACACAATCATTGAATTTTCTTTGATTATTAATGCATCATGCTAATTAACCTTAATATTTATGTACATGCAACGTTTAACAAGCGGTTACTGGTATTAGAGCCTTGTATAAATAATATCCTACTAATGACAAAGCCCTAAGCATGTTATTAACTCGCAGCAAATAAGCATTAGTATTTCACGCCATTAGGGTTATTAATTATTTATTACATGCTTATTTACCATTTATAAATACTCAACTCCGTTCAAATGTTTTATAGTTTGGATCCAACTTTACACAGTTTTCAAATGATCAAGGTTTGCTTCCCCTTAATATATTTATTTTAGAGGTTAATAAACATTTGTTAGCGTTAGTTAACAGTAGTTAGCGTTAATATCTGTTCATGTTAACGTTAAATAGCGTTATTAACATTTGTTAGCCTTAATAAACATGTAATAAGTAGTTATTAACACACAAATAACATGGTTTAAATATATTGTTTACTCGCAGGTAATGTTTTGGTGCTGCTGGATAATAGAGCATTTAACACATGTTTATGATGACTTAAAATGTTTAAATGACATTTTTTTTTATCCGATTCCACCAGTTATTAACGGTTTTCTTCGTTTAGCTTTATTAAAATGTGCGCTGGAAGTTTTGATAAAAGTAAGAATCTAACCGGAAAGAGCCCGTTCAGGAGGATGTATTTACCCCACAGCTGAGACGGCATGCAGTAGAGTAGATTTGATTAAATAAATGTGAATGCATCTTAAACGTGCTCCAGGATGTTCTCCTGCATGGTGATAAAGTCTCTCCGTCTTTTTATCGGTTTGCAGAAGCGCTCCTGAACTTTTTGTTTTGTAATGCGATGAATATTTTCTATGAACGTGCGCTTTCCTGTGCTTTAATCGTTCTTATTTTTAAAGATGATATTTGTAAAAAAAGCTTGCTTGGTCTGTCTTATGTTTTTGTTTGTAAATTTTCTTACACTGTGATCGGTTTAGTTTTTCTCCCGGCTGAAGCGGTTTCTCAAAGCAGCGCCCGTCAGAGCCGGGTCAGTCCACTCGGCCATCGATAAGCTACTCCCTCTGCAGTCCTGGTGCCTTACATGACTCTTTCCTGTGCATCTCTTTCTTCCCCCCCAGAAGGAGCACAGAGTTTTCCACCATTTATTTACCTGGATGATGCACTGATGTCTGCTCTGTTTTGTTGTGTTTTCTATTTTTCTTTTGAAAGAACCAGTGCTTGTAAATGAAAGGGGGGAGGGGACACTTTTTATTCCAGGTTTTGACATTTTGTTTGTCATGCTAATTTGTGAAATGCACTGATCTTGATGGAGACCTGATGTAGAGAAACAGAGGTGTGAGCATAATCCAATAAAATTGTGTAAAATGTGTTAACTGGCGTTCTTTTGATTAATTGTTTTATACCCGGTATAATTCGCTAAACCTAATTTTGTTTAAAGCGCATTATGCTACATAACTATTCATGGGGGGGGGATTTACCATTAAAACAAAACTAGGCAGTTGCCAGGGCCCCAAGTTCCTGGGGGGCCCATAAAACTCCTTTTATATGTAAATTATGTTTTAATACTGCTTTATTACCTATTTGTGCACATTATGTTTTTGACAAAAATACTTAAATGCCATCAGGATGCATATAATATTGTGTCTCAGCCCCCCATTCAGTGTCCACCATATTGGATCAGTCCATTTGCTGCACATGTTCAGAAAGGTCCAAACAGACAGCAGCAAACATTTGAAAACAAACGATGCAAAGAACAGTGTTGCCAACTTAGTGCTTTAGTTGCTATATTTAGCCACTTTTCAGACCCCTCTAGCACTTTCTAAAAAGCGCCTAGCGCCAAATCTAATGACTTTTTTCTGCTCCTGGAGACTTTGGAGCCAACATCTAAAAGCAGCGAACTCCCTCCAGAGCGAGTAGATTGGTAACCCCGCTTCTGCCTCTCCTCTATCTTGTCTGCTGTCATGATTCATGCAACCATTATTTCATCCAAAATGAAAATGGAGAACAGGATGGGGTTGGTGATTCCATGGCTTGCTCCATGGAAAGTGAAAAAGAAGGACTGGGTTATTTACTTTTGCTGTCGCCTTTTGGAAACACAGAAGGAGCACTCAGCTAAGTGAGCTTTTAGTGCTTGGAAAAAAATCTTTTCATTCCTTTTTAGAGACAGCACGAAAAGTCAGCTGAGTACAAAACAGAGAGGAAAACAAGAAGAGAGGGACAAAACCTAGAACAGATAATGGATTCTATTAACATTTCTCTATCTGTAGAATGGGTCTGTTTTATGCGTTCTCTATTCAGAGGGCCCCAAATTTCCTAAATCTGCCCCTGACTATTCAGACTGGATTTTTTGCATATATATAATAAAAGTTAAAGAAAATCTGGATTAAAATACATTTTATAGATACAGAAAAATGTGGCCTAAATTTTAATGCAGAAAAGAACAAAAATATGTTTGATCAGTTAGGTGTCATATCAGTTTTGATGGCTAACAACAACTTTTAGGTTAGCTACAGTAGCTCTTGTGTTTGAGGGAAACCGACTATAGACTATTATTCATATTTTGTTTTTTGAGGTTCAATTTTCCAAGTTGCATACAGCGCCAATTATTTCCAAACGTGAATTTAAATTTCTTAGATGTTCATAATCCTGCTTTTTTAAATGCCTTTGCATAACAACTATAGGCATATATATTCAGTTTGTTTATATAGCGGCAATTGACAACACTCAATCTGACAAAGTCAGATTGGTTAGAAGTTTCTATTGAGGAAAACCAGTTAATTTCATCACATCATTGACTTGGCAGAAGTGCTCCTCCTGGATGAGCTTGCAGTGATTACTTATTGTCAAAGACTCGGCAGAAGTCCCACACACTGAACAAGCATATAGTGACAGTGGAAAGGAAAAACTCCCTTTCAACAGGAAGACGAGACAAAACTAGTTCTACAGGTGACCCTGTCCATAAAAGACAAAGTGAGGCAGACGAGCTCCAAGCCAAGAGTTAGAATGATGAAAAGTGGTCCCCATGTCCTCCGGCAGCCTAAGCATATACCAGCATAAATACAGAAAATAGCATATGTGGCAGCAACAAAGGTACAGCCTTATATATATTTATATATACAGTACACGCCTTCTCATTCAAAGAGGTGCTTGAAGCTCATCAAGGATATGATGCTAAGGAAGCGATGTGAAGCGGTAATCAGAAGCAAAGATTTGTGGCTACTTTTTTGAAGGAACCTAGAATATAAGATTTATATATTCAGTTGTTTTACGCGTTTTTTTTTTTTTTTAGCATATAATTCCACATGTGTTAAATCATAGTTTTGATGCTTTTCAGTGTGAATCTACAATTTGTTTTGAGTGAGAAGGTGTGTCCAAACTTTTGGTCTGTACTGTACCTTTGGCACTACAGAGTATTTATGACATATTACATGTTTTCCAGCTGTTTGCCACTGATTTCATGACATCACACCAGAGCACGCTGTAACAAATACATTTTGAATACCATAATTCACACAGTGCATCTGTTGGGTTTTACTGAAAGAATCGCAGCAGTTTTAAAAATGAACCTCCAGGAAAATTCACTTTGGTAAAGGCAGAGCTTAGCGGAGACGTTTTTGTTAAATCAGACAAACATAAGCTTGTGTATTTGTAGCCTTGAATAAAATGCAAATACTTCTGGCAATCAGGCTTAACAAAGTCAGAGGCCTCTGATATTCTATAACACATTATCACATCTTAGACTCTAGCTTTAGCTGAAATAAATAATTGGCAGAGTAGTTGCTAAAG
The DNA here is from genome assembly GCA_018398635.1 of Cyprinodon brontotheroides. Classification (NCBI taxonomy): domain Eukaryota; kingdom Metazoa; phylum Chordata; class Actinopteri; order Cyprinodontiformes; family Cyprinodontidae; genus Cyprinodon; species Cyprinodon brontotheroides. Next base: position 2,703,042 of record JAGKQL010000066.1, on the reverse strand, counting down.
GTTTCACTTTGCTTCAGCTGTTTCCTGGGCATTAATCACAGGATACTTCCTAGCGCCAATTCACTTAGCATGAGGTTCCTACAATGCAATTGGTTGCTCACATCTGTGTGAGAGGATATATAGGCACAACTCAACAGATGAAGTTAACAAAGTACATTATTCCTTTATACGTACAGTCAGCGCGACACATGATAATGATCATAGCTTTATATTTTTGGGGGTTTATAGTATGGAGGTCTGACCAATAACTACATTAGTGAATTTCTTTGTATTTTTAGTTCTTTTCCAAAATGCCGTAGTCTTAAGTCGACTAGCATCATTCAAATACGTGTCTGTACTTTTCCTACGCTGGACAGAGCTATTCCTGTTGACCTTGAAAAAGGTAAAGAGCTACAATTTGAGGTATTCGAATCAATCCTTTGTTCATTATTCAGTGAGGTAGGTATTCAATGGGAAATATACTAATGTTATAAACAACAATTAGAGATTTCTGTAAACTGGAATTATAAAAAACGCATTCTGATTATCCACGTTTGATCTCCCTGAGACATGTAAGTGCATTGACAAAGCAAAAACAGCTGAGGGGGACAGCAGTGTACTAATATAAGTAATGCCACATAGTTTGTGTGAGTGCCAAAGCATTTGGGCACAGCTGTACTTTTCCACCAGGGGATTTTCTCTGTTCTCCATCAGAAACTTTGTAGCATAAACATCATCTGAGGGAAACATTTCGAGTCCGTGCTGATAAAAATGAAGGCAACTATCTAATAAAGAAATGCCAAGGACTGGCTGAGATATGTCAGTAAAGGATGGGGAGAAAAAAAAAAAAAAGTGAAGGACATAACTCCGGTTTGAGTCTTTACATTTGCTCAGAAATAAAAGTAAAAGGTTATGTATCAGATAGGTGGGGGTTTTGCTTTCTTTACAAAAAAAAAAAACAAGGGAATCAGAAAGAAGGGAATATATTTGCAAAAGCTCCTCTGAGGTGCTCCCAGCGGAGACGCTTTCACGCTCTCCTCTCTTTTTGTAATTTTCCACTCCGGTTTAATCTGAGCTCATACAGGAAGAGAGAGAGAAAGAGAGGGAGAGGAAAGGCTGCATGATCTCCACTGTTGTGTTAAACTCCCCCTCAGAACCTCCCTCCTCTCAGCCAGAAGTCATCCAGCCGATCTTTGACCGTTTTTCTCCAGCATGGCTCTGCACACCGCAGGTCTGATAGTAATGGTCGCCTTCTATCTGCTGGTGATGGCCATCGGCATCTGGGCATCTTTCAAGTCAAAGAGGATGGAGAAGAACTCCCTGAGTGGGCAGATGGAGGTGTCTTTTCTGGCCAACCGGAGGGTAACTCTTGCTGTGGGGGTCTTCACAATGACAGGTAATAAGAAATCCTTTAAGAACACTTAAGATCCTCTTAATTCTGAGGACTAATGAGGGGAGGTCTTGGTTTCCCTGCAGCCACATGGGTCGGAGGTGCTTTCATTATTGGGGTTGCAGAGACAGTTTACGACCCCACAAAAGGACTCGTCTGGGCTCTCATACCTCTCCAAATGTCTCTTTCGTTCATCATTGGTAAGTTACAACAGCCATAAATAAACGTATCTGACTATTTTCCACTCAAATAAAGAAAGGAATTGTCTTGCTTTCTTCGTATTTGTCCTCGTAACTTTCCAGAGGTAGGAAACCCGTGAGAGAGTTGTTACAGGAAGATAAGAGCCAGAGATGAGGACCTCGGTAACCTTGGATACAGCAGTTAACCAATGTTTATACTTGATGTCTTTTTTTTCTTTTTTCTAAAGGTGGTCTGTTCTTTGCAAAGCCCATGCGCGACAAAAAATACATCACCATGATGGATCCGTTCCAGAAGAAATACGGGAAAACCCTGACGGGGCTTCTTGCTGTCGTTCCCTTCGTTAGCGAAGTGATGTGGGTTCCCGTCACGCTGATTTCTTTGGGTAATGTAGATTTGTGACAATAAAAAAAAATGCGGCTGATGGGTTTTCGTTTGGCCTGAGGTAGGGATGGGAATCGAAAACCGGTTCCTGTTAAGAACCGGTTCCGTATTTTCCGATTCCATGGCATCGTTTGGCAGCTCGCTGAACGATTCTTTTCGATTCCCCGCAGCACCAGAGCCTAGAGCGCCGGCTCTGGGGAGCACGACTTACGCCACGCTTTTACGCGTAAAGTTACGCAAGTTACGTAAGTTACGCAAGTTACGCAAGTTGGAAGAACTATTCGAGGAGGAAGACAACGAGCTGCGGTCACTTTGTGAATCAAAGCCCCTGTCTTTCCTTAGCCCAGAGGTAGATCAGGAAATCCAGCTCTATAAAAGCTTGCCCTCCATCCCCTGCAGGGATAGCGCCACACTGTGGTGGTGGAACAAGCAAGATACGCTGCCCTTGCTATCTGGACTGGCTGAAAACTACCTCTGTGTGCAGGCTTCCTCCACCCCATCTGAGAGGGTGTTCTCCACGGCTGGAGACACCTTAAGCCCTGAAAGATCCCGTATCCTTCCAGAAAAAGCAGATATGCTCATCTTTCTGCAAAAGAACTGTTAATTTTCCCCACTACTGTTTTATAATTAGTATTTTTTTGTTATTTAAAATAGGTTATTATCCCATAATTTGTTATTAGACATTGTTGGTTATTAAGTTTGTTCTTGTATTTATTTTTTCATTTAAACACAGATGTTACTCCAGTTTCACATTTCCTGTGGACATCTTGATCTTGTTGAGTTTGTAAGATTGTGCAATAGTTAAGTAAACAAAGTTGATGTCTGATAATCAAACTGTTTGTTCTCCTTTTTTCCCCAAATTGGAATCGAAAAAAGAATCGACAAAGAATCGAATCGTTTCATAGAATCGAAAAGGGAATCGGAATCGTGAAAATCTTTTCAATTCCCAACCCTAGCCTGAGGTATTTCTTTTTCCAGAGTCGAAACACCGAACTATTTTAATGACTGAGTGCAAAAGTTTGAGAACATTTTATATGTGTTCAATCTCTAGTGGGTCCAGTTTAACAATGTCCAACAATAGTTGACTTATCAACAGTGGCACTTAATCCTTTCAAAGCCATTACTAGGGTTCCTTCAACACTGTTTGCAAATTCTACAAATCCTAGAGCTTGGTTGTGGTTCTGCCACAGACCCAATGCCCAATTTGAGGCAATCATGAGGTAAGTGCTTACCCCACCTCTGTCTCAATGTGCGCGTCCTTGGGCAAGACACTTCCCCACCTCGCTATTTGTGAGTGGCCCAGTGGACCTGAAATTATTAAGTGTCTAAAATACTATTAAGCACTTTAGGGTTCTGAGACGAGTTTGCGATTTTGTCCTTAAATGCTCTTTTGGCCAGAGCCCATTGAAAGGGATCTTTACTTTTGCATTGAAAAGCTCTTATTATTGCTTCACAGCTATTACTGTTGCTTTCTCTGTTTGGCGGCAGACTGAATTTAAGCACTTATTGTCACCTAAAGGGCTAAAATAATGAAGTGTTTTATTTTCATATAATGAAACTAAAGCAAAAATTGAAGTGCCTCATTTGTTAAGCGTGTCTTTTTTACTTTCTTTTTACATAAATTGCAATTATACTGCAAATGCAATACATTTTTTAAATACATTTTTTAAAGTAAAGGCCATCAACCATTTACAATCTGGGATTATTGACCTGTTGGAACACTTCTGTATCTCGTATGGTTGGGGTATCGATTTCTTAAAGGGTAGCAGCAAAACAGACCCAAGGCAGAATTCTGCCTCGTAATCTCAAAGTAGGCTTACCAGAACCCTGTTTTGTAAGGTTTCGGTTTTAGGGCCTTAAAATTATCTTTTACTGTTGGCTTTCAGTTTAACATCCTCTGGTTTATCTAAGAGATCCCAAAGATTTGAGTCTTTGCCATGGATCTCAGTGAGCTCCGAACATTGACCTCCCTTATCATTCGCCTTGTCTTATACCAGACCTAAAATCCTGAGGGTTTAATGTGAAAAACCTAAGTGTATATAACCACAATTTAAGGTTCCAATTAAGGTGCTTAAACTTTACTATTATAATTAGCTTTCATGGAAGATACAGAGTTCTAGAATCTGATAGCTTCAGCATGACTCTCAAACAAAGTTAAAGGTTTTGATTTGTTCAAATAGGAAACTACCAACCTCCGTCAATCTTAATGTTAATTTTGAGCAAAATTGGCTTAAAAAATGTGTAAATATAAAACTAGTTCAGTGTGGACGGTGATGCTGGCTGGAGACCTGGGTTCTTCTAGAACATCTCGACCAATTTTCCTCAACCTGACAGTTTAAGTGAAGTTATTCAAACTTCCAGATATTGGGCCGATGGTAAGGTTCTACACGGCATTTGTGGTCGGGAAATCCTTGGGACAAATGAGTCTTCCATATGGACGATGATCCTTGGTCTGCTGACAGATTACAAAATGGCAGAGGAGAGAGATTTGGAGCCATTAATTAATCTCTATATCATGTATTTGTTCTGCCCAACCACTGAACCAGGTGAGTCCAATCTTTGGGCAGAACAAATACATGACATAGAGATGACTTGTTGACTCTAGATCTCCCACCTGATCTTAATCCCAAAGATAGTTTGAGGCCAGAGCTAAAAAAAGTGAATCTATCCCAGTCAAACCTATTCTGTCAGAATGAATAGGACAAAATTCAACCATTTAATGTAATTATATACATCATAGACACCACCACTGTCAAAGGAATTAAATGTAAACCTCTTTCCAAATGGGAAAAAGAATGGCTGAAATACCTGATTAAAGGACAAAGCCAAACTGTATGTCATTGATGTGTTTTTGCTCTTCTCCACCAGGAGTTACTGTTTCAGTATTTTCCGATCTGCCATTGAGTCTTTGCATTTGGATCTCTGCGGCAGTGGCTATCCTCTACACAGTACTCGGAGGTCTTTATTCAGTTGCTTTTACTGATGTCATCCAGTTATCACTGGTCTTTTGTAGCTTGGTGAGTTCAGCACATTAACAAGACAGCAGAGGTAAACAAATTAGCATGCATCAGTATTGCCCTTATGGGTGTAAGCTTACATTTGTCTGACTTTGGCTTTTGCTACTTGTTTTAGTGGCTTTGCACTCCCTTCGTTCTGGCAAGCGACGTTTACTCTGACCTCAGCCTGACCGCCTTTAACCACACACATCAGGCCCCCTGGCTTGGAAGACTCGACCCAGACGACATGTGGAGATGGATCGATAACTTCCTCGCAATGGTAACACACTAAATGAACACCTGGCCATTGTCCATTTGGCTTTAAGGGTTTTAAATGAGCCCGTTTTGATTGGCCATATGTGTTGTTTCTGAACTGGATCTAAAATGGGTAAAGAGTAAGTCAATGCATCAATGCTTTCAACTGGGTATCCCCTTAGGGGCGCTTGCGCAACTTGCCAATATAGACAGTGTATGCCGGACGTTCCAGGGCATCTCAGAAAACGCTTCGCATATGCTGAACTTTCTATGAATTTTATTAATTTTGGTACATATACATAGTGTGGGCGACAGTGGTGTTGGTTGTAGGAGTTGCCCTGAAATCAAGGATTGATGGTTCAAGTCCCGCTCCGACTTTCAGCTGTTGTTGTGTCTTTGGGCAAGACACTTCACCTGCATTGTCTACCGATGGTGGTCAGAGGGGCCTCGGTGGTTACCAGTGTATGGGCAGCCCAGCCTTCATCCAACAATGAGCCCCAGGGCAGCTGTGGCTACAATGTAGCTTTGCCGCCTTCCGCGGTGTGATGTGTGCTTGCTTGCGGTGAAATGGAATGTGTAGTGTAAAGCGCCAGTCAAGATTACCCGACTTAGAATAAATGCTATATATATCATGCCATTTACCATATACATAGTGTATTCATAACGAAGTTCCAGAACTTATGTCCAATATGACAGCTTACGAGTTATGCATAACTTGTGGCTGCGTAATGTCCATGGGCACTACGAAGCATCAGTTAAAGATGCTCCCCTCAGGCACATCGCTGCTCCTGAGGGTAGCGGCGATGCACCCGGAGACACCCCGTCTGCATAAAAAAATGTCTTTGATCTGGGTATTAACCTAGCTGATGTTTACCGCCCGCCCAAAAAGTTTGTTGGTAGTGGACGTGAAACTCACCCTATGATGGGAATGAAGTCTGTAGGAGAACAGTTTCCCCTTGTGAATGGCCTTTCAAACCACAATGCTGCCAATACGCCATATGGCCAGGTCTGCATTAACAGATGTATTTGTTTGGAACACATCAGACACATTGATATGTGTTGGAGATAAGTTCCATCTCCTTGAACCCCAGTCGGCCTCAGCAGATGGCCTCTAACACTGAGCCTGGTTCTGCTGGAGCATTTGTCAACGATCAGATAACTTACCTGTAACTTATGGCCCACATATGCTGGCATACGTATGTTGACGTGACAGCGTGTTTTAGCGTGTTCATAACTTATCCAACGTTTGCCGGTGTTTTTGCCAGATTTAAAGAATGTTAAGCATGCACTGGGCTTTTAGATAGAAAGCTTTTAACCAATATGTATGGATTGATTTAATGTCTCTTGAGATGTCATGTGGTGTGGTTTAGAAAAAAAAAAATTTTTAACAAAAAAGAAAAAGAGGTTTTGAGAAGACCTTTACTGTTTTCTCAGATTTGTTTCATTTTCAATTTTTTTTCCAAATTGCTGTTTTTCTGATTGTGTTTTTGAATTTGATTTTTTTTTTTTATCGCTTTTTAACAGATTATATTGTCTTCTCTTCTGGGGGTTATCCTTCCTCTGAAGTGAAGATGCATTTCTATTGGTCTGCATGGACGTTAGCAACAGCATTTTTATTGGTTAAGAGCAAGCTTTTCTATTGGACTTCAAAGGGATCTGTAAAACACACAAAAAAATCTATGCCTAAAACTCAAACTAAAAAAAATGGTCCAAAAAAATACAACAAAAAATTATTTCAAATAAAATCAGAGAAAACAGTGAAAATACTCACATTTCAATTTACAGAATTTGTGCTTTTTGTAACAAAACTGGAACAAAATTCACTCCATCACTAGTCATATTAACATAAATGTTCTGAATTACTATCCTCTATCTCCAGAGCGTTGGAAATTTGGCTTTCCAAGACTTCCACCAAAGAACCCTTTCGTCCTCCTCTACCTTCACAGCCAGGATGATGTGCTTCATAGCGGCAGGAGTGGTGCTCATTTTGGGGATTCCACCTGTGCTGATCGGCGCCGTCGCAGCTTCAACAGGTAAACCAAAATCAGTGGTTAGAACTCCCTGTTTTGATTTCTGTAAGAACCCTAATAAAGGCTGGTCTCCTGTTAGACTGGAACATGACGTCGTATGGATCGCCGTCTCCATATGAGCGAGGAGAGTCAGCTATGGTGTTGCCCATTGTCCTCCTGCACCTGACCCCTACGGCTGTGTTCGTGGTGGGAATGGGAGCCATTGCTGGTGCTGCCATGTCCTCCACGGACTCCTGTCTGCTGGCTGCAACCTCCATCTTTACCACCAACATCTACAAGATGATCAGAAATCAGGTAGAAAGAGAGGACGTACTAATGGGAGTACTAAAGCGTAACCCAGATAATCAATCACAGTTTGCTTTCATACTTAGGTTTCGGATAGGGAGCTGCAGTGGGTGATCCGCATCACCATCCTTGTTGTTGGAATTGGAGGAACGTCTCTCACCTATGTGGATAGCAGAGTTCTGGCCTTTTGGATCCTGAGTTCCGACTTGACCTACACTATAATGCTCCCCCAGCTCATCTGTGTCCTTTTCATCAAGGTATCTAACAGTTATGGCGCAACGGCTGGCTACATTATAGCCTTTGTTATGAGGGTTCTATGCGGGGAACCTGTCTTCAGTTTGCCTGCCATTCTTCGCTTCCCAGATGGGACGTTTGAGGATGGCGTTTATATACAGCGCTGGCCCTTTAAGACCATCTGCATGCTGACGTCTCTGATCACAATTGTTACGATTTCATATGTCACTGCCTTGTTGTTCAACAAGGGGATCCTTCCTGAGAGTATGGATGTGTTCAAAGTGAAGGCTTGGGGAGTCCTTTCGCCACCAGAGGAAGCTCCAGAGTATGAAGATGACAATGAAAAGGTCTCTTCTGAACCAATGCTCGATTCCAAATGCTAAATAACTCTTTGTCTGTTTCTGCTGATGTCATGAATGAAACTGTGATGTAATGATTTTGATGCATTTTTTTTTATATCCAAAGTATGCTGTGTAAATAAAGCTTAAGTTTAAATGCAACGTGGTTTCATTCAAATATTTATGCCAATTTTTTACATTGAAAGTAGATGAATGATTAAAATTCCTTTAGGGATAACTTTGTTATTTTTGTCAGCACTAATGTCTATTATTGTTAAGGTGGACTGACAGGAAATGGGGTGAAATGAGACATGGAAGACATCTCAAAGGTCCTGAGACCAGAGGCCTTGAACTCAGGTGTGTTGCATTGCAGACCTAGGCCTCCAGGATCCGTCCCATTCTGACTCTTAAACAATCTTTATGCAGATGATTTGTTCCCATTTACAGGAGCCTCTGGAAGAAACTTTTCAGATTAAAAGATTCTAATTTTGTATTTCAAATGCAATACTTACATGGATCAGGCAAAGCATGCTAATTTTGTGAGGCGCTGCCATCATTGTTTCCTTAAACGTCTTAGATTCTGATCCCATATTTATGTAGATGATTTATTACAATTTTCTATATGATCATCTGCAAAAAACTTTTCAAAATAAAAGAACTTCTAGAGACTTTACATTTTAAGTTAAATAGTCAGAGTTTTTACATGGATCAGGCATAGCATTGCGGAGCTCATTTTCTATAGGTTGCATTAAAAACAGCCCTAGATTATTGAGGCATGGACTCCAATTCCAACCTTTGACTAAAACTAGCAAAATAATACTAACACAGGCTCATAATGTGTTTTACTCATTCAAAAACATTGAAACTACTTTGTAGCTGGAAGTTTAACCTTACAATGTATTCCACTGGTTAATTGAGATCCACAGCAAATGTGCCCTTTTTGTCCGAACAAAATGTTTAAACACTCCATAAATTAGATTTTATTAATATATTTGCAGGAATTTTCAAGGTTTGATTAAATAGGACAGAAATATGCAACATTTAACAAGACACAACAGTTCAACAAGTTTTTGATGCCCTCGGTGACTGGTAGGTATGGAATATACTGCCTCATAATGGCAAAAAGTGTCATAACAGCCAAAATTTGACATTATGGGTGTGAAATGTATCAAGTCTCATTAAATAGAGGCTGAACTGTGTCTTGAGCAGCCATGATTACAGGTTACAAAACCAGCAAACAGAGAAAGCAGCAAATGAATCACATTCACAGTGCATAGGTGTGAAATATGGCACAAAACGACTCGAACACCATCCGGAAACGTTTCCCTTTTAAGGCATGAAATGAGCGAAGAGGTGTCTACTGCTGGATTTATCACAGTTAAGAGTCTTTGACATCACAAAGACACGAACATCAAGACAACTGATATATTTCAGAGACGCTACACTGATTGGTGACGAACCGATATGACGAGACACACAGCAGCGGCAGAAACAAGCAAAACACAGATAATGAACAAATCCTCAAGGTTTCATTCATCTTTTTGCATTTTCCATTACTTTATTCCTATTAGAACACAATCAATAGGTAATAAAATGTGAATAAATCGATCTAAAGGGGCAATGAGTTGATTAAACGTTGCTTTCCTCTGAAAAGTGGGCCAACTGTTGGCCAACTGTTTTGCTGCTTTGCACTTCACTTAATCTGTTGGCTCCTGATGGCTTCAAATGTTGATTTTTATGTCTGAATGTGCAAAACAGATAAATGTAAAAACATTTTCACTTCTAATGCACAAAGTTTTAAACACTTAAGCTTATATGAGTTCATGACAATTAATTAGAAAAGACTAAATCTTTATTCTCTTTTAAATGGCTTTAAGAGACGCACTTCCACATTGCACTCTATAATAATAAGATACTAAAATGTTTAAAATATATTTATAGTTTTTAATAGGAAATCTGGAGGGAGGGTCAGAACATCAACCTATGGAGTGAGTTTCGTTCCATTATTATTGAAAAGAATATGTTTTATTAAATAGAAATGAAACTTTTAGAAAAACTTATTTTTTTCTCTTTTCTTTTTCAAACAAACAAATCTTAATATTTTATTTCTCTTCACCTTCAAGGGGGGGCTCCTCTGCAGTGAGGAGCTTAGATGCATTTCTATTGGGTCGGCTGATTAGCGACAACATTTTTATTGAAGAAGAGGGAATGTTTGTCTGGGGCTCGTAGTAAAGAGAATGTGATCTGTAAAATTTGAAAAGAATGCTATTTGTAAAACTTTATCTCAAAAAATAAATAAATATGAAGTCATAAAATCTGTTTTAAGAAAATTGAAAAACTAAAATATGAGAATTTTTTTTTTGTTTAGAAGTTTTAAAGAGTTTCATTTGTGATTTGCGTTTAATTTACTTCCATTATAAAAGTGCGTTTTTTGCAACAATAATGGAACAAAAGTTACTCCATACATTCTGTGATTAACTGCACATTTTTCCGCTGGAAATCAAAAAGTATAATAAAAGAGGAAGGGATGTTTATGGATTTAGATATTACAGGTCTCTGTTTTAAAAGTGCTAATTTTGTATTTTAATATTTAATAATGATATAAATTAGGGGTGGGTGGTAGTCAAAGCATTCGCGGTCTTGGCGAATCACGGTTCACAGGTAGCCACGATCGCGATTCTATCTACGCATGCATCACGCATACTTCAATTATTGCGCATGCGCATTGCAATATTTTCTCTCCCATGTTTTGTTTTTTTTTAAATGACTCGCACAGTATCCCGGGAACCGAAATGCTTGTGACACAAAGGCAGCTGGCTTCAACATTAATGGTTGCAGCGACATCTACTGGACTGGAAGTGGTATTACACTTTGTTTTTGGCTGATGTTCGCCAACCATTCATGCAATTTTATTTATTCATTTTTTAAATAAATAATCGATTCTTGGCATCAAGAATCGATGCAGGAGATAATCCGCGAAAATTAGAATCCGCGATGCATCATCATCACGATTATTTTGCACCACCCCTAATATAAATATGACTGAAAATATAATCTAAAAATAAATCTCTGAGTTTGTGAAGGAAATAAATGTAATATTAAGATTTTTTATTAGTTAAATCTACGGTGGAGTTGACAGCTGATATACATTCATCCCCAACTTTAGTCTTTTTAAACTCTGATTGTCACGTCAGGAAATATTCCCATTCCTCTCACACGTGGGACTCGTCCAGGTCCAGGTCAACGGGGGAGAGAGGGAGAGGAAACCGACGAGGGGAGCGTCGAGGCGACTTGGGCGAAAGCAAAGGGGCAAGGAGCGGGTTCTCGGTGCCTTCGTCCTCGCTGAGCCGTTGCAGGGCATCCCCACGGGGCAGCAGCGCCGTCGTGTCCTCATCCCCGGGGCTCTCTCTGATGCTGGGCGGCAGAGGCGGCGGTGGAGGGGGGCCTGGGGAGGGGGCCGCACTCAGCACTGGGAGCGGAGGGGGGAGAGGGGAAGAGGTGCGAGATAGAGGGAGAGGGGAACAGGTACGGGAGGGGGGCGTGGGGGTGGAGGGTCGGGAGAAGGAGGGGGGAGGGGAGAGGCTGCTGCGGAGCCCCCACTGTTCCCTCCTCTCCTTGCTGCTCATGGGTGAAGGGAACTGAAGGGGTGAATAAAACAGCATCCTATTATCAGCACAGAGCAAAACTACTGATTACCTCCTACTAAATCACTGGGTCCACCTAGTGGGGACGCAGGGTAATTGCAAGGGGATCACGCAAAGAATTATTTGAATCTATGAACACATAAATATACATCTTATAGTAAATAAACACCTAAACAAATGACAAAATACACAATGCTTTTTATTTATTTGACTAAATATAATAAAACATAAATATAATACTATATTTAAGTTTAAAATTAAAATAAAGAAGTAGAATTTAATTTGTGGTGAAATTGTTTAGATGATTGATTTGAATTAATTGAAATTCTTTACAACGTTCAAAAAAAAGATGTAAAATAAAAGTGACATATTGCAAGTCCTGTTTTAAAACTAATCAAAACAACAATTATAAAAAAAATTATTTAAATGAATAATAAAAAAAAAAATTTAGGAAAACACTGTTTTTTATTTTTAGAAAATTATTTCTGGAACATTCTCTTACTAATAAAATAAAGATATTTATACAAATAAAATCAAGCTTAAGACATAAAACATATCCATATTACAAATAATGTTGATAGAATTAAAGATTAAAAACAAATCTGATTATAATTAATCAAAATATGCAAAATGAAAAAAGGCAAACTTTAGAAAATGAAGAGAAAACAAGAAAAAAAAAATCATAAGCTAACATTAAATATATAAAAACTTCACTATGACAAAAGTTCCTTTCAAAAGGATAGAATAGTGCAGAATAAACATATCAACTTTACTGTAAAAAAAAATACAGGAATAAATTAATAAATTTAAACATTTTCAAACATAGATGAACTTCTAGAGGTGAGTAGCATTCAGATTTACTCAGCAAGCTTTAGTTGAACATTTACTTTTATAAATTGTTTTATTGCACCCTACTTTCTACTTTAGTTGTTTAAATATTCAAATTCGTATGGACTATTGACTATGGGTATGCTGGTCTGACAGAACACTGGCATACAGAGCAGAAGGATGGGGCGGGTGAGCTCAGGTACGCCCCTTAGTGGCTGGGAGGAGTTAAACTCATACCCTTCCATGTTACATCAAGCATAATATCTAGAAATATGTACTATATGTATGTCAAAAATTATTAGACAACATTTAATCTTCCTTTAGAATATTACAATATTTTTTAGTTAGTATTTAATCTGCCTGTATCAAAATGCTCATTATTTTAATTGCGTTTATTCAATTTACAGCATTATAACAGATCGATGTTATCAAACCTTGATTTTATTGCCTTGTTGTTAATGTGTCAAGAAAACTTTCAAGAAAACTTTAATAACTGATCAAATGTGAGAAAAAAAAAATCTATTGTTTACTATTAGAGGTTATTTTTTATGTTTAATTGCTTTCCCTGACCATAAACCCCTTTCTAATGGTTAACTTTGGATCTTATTGGTCAAAATTGGCCTTTTTAAAATTTTTTTGAAGCATCCTACCTGTGTGTTTGCAGGCCCATGCAGATCAGCTTTGATGGTAGCCGTGGTAACAGAGGGCACTTCCAGTGTGGGGGACTTTGATGGCGCTGGGCTTGACTTCCTGCTTTCACCTGGAGGTTCTGTAGTACTGGGAGACGCCTGCTGGCCTTGAGTCTCCGTAAAGGTCACAGACCTCTTCTGGTCTCCATGTGCTGTAAACACACACACACACAGGGTTAAAATCTATTTTAAAAAATCAGAATCAGAAGCAAGCGTCTCGCTAACACATAAGCATCACCAAATTTCGTGGAGGTTCAGTGGAAGGACAGGGGGTCGGGAAGTAGGGTACTGGGTGGGGAAGCAAGACAGACATGCAGAGCGTCCTATTGGGTGAGGTTGCAGAAAAAAAAAAAAAAAAGGGGAGGCGGGGAGGGGGCGGGCTATTGCAGAAGGGTGGAGAGGAAGGTATAACGATAGTGTCTCACCTTCACAGTCCAATAAAGTTTCTTTATTTCGAAACATAAAAGCATGAGACAGAACAAAGTGACAAGAGTCAGTCTGGTGGCAAGTGGTAGAACATACAGCTCTGGGACAAAGACAGAGGTTCAAGGCGGGGGTAGTGGGGTGTAGGGGTGGGTGCAGGGCTCTATACAGGATGTTCGAATGGGAGGTTTGAGAAGAGAGTTTGGGTGACTCGGAACGATCTTCGCCCTGTCTTTGTCGTGTCATCTATGCACAGAGAAACACACAGAGAGCGCGGCGTTACCCAGAGGTTTGTTTTTAGGCTGGATGCTCCTTCTAGTCGTGGAGAGCCGAGCTCCAGAACGACCTCGCGGCTCAGTCTTTGGAATGGACAGCAGTGGGCGCCGCAGCTGTAAAACACCAATGACAAATGTGTTTATTGTCACTGTACTCAATCCTTTTAGATCATTGCCCGGAGGACACCATAACTTCTAGAAACATGAATCTGTTTGTGAAATATTTTTCTATGCTGGTTGGTGGTCCAACACGAAAAGATAGAGAACTTCAAATTGATCAACTCCAGCATCCGTCACAGATGTTGCCTTGCTGTAATCACCATAATCATTCCCGCCGCACTGCTAGTAGGCTTTCCGTCACATCGCTTTGCATTACAGCGCTTTTATAACACACTTGATAGGCATTACATGTTCATCAGTCACTCCAGTTGCTGGAATTGACCTCAGACATTAGACGTTTAAGCTAACTTTTTTAGTTTATCCTTTCCAGGCAGATGTTGCAGATTTGCAACAGCTAAATTAGCTAATTACTCCACATCCATATTTCAAGAGCTTTTGTTACTCAGAAGTACAACAGAAGGACTTAGTTGTGCATTTGCTGACTCACTTTCTACATGGCTGAGTCGTTGGTGTCACTGAAACAGATTTTCTAAGCACCAATTTCATGTATCACTACCAATTTCCATTATTTTGAAATCAATACTACATAAGATGAATCATGAATGTTTATAAATATGACATGCCAGCCAGTTAGTAGATTTGATCTCCTCTGGGTTTTTCACCAGAGGCATCTGATTTCAATGTTGTGGATTCGCAACGTGTGCCCAAACAGGTACCGATGGATGCTACATGCTTTATCTACTAGTTTGCCTATATTTTGAGCAACAGTTTAACAGAAAGTCGGCCTTCTCAAGAGGTTTCGAGATAATATCGGTGGAAAGTTTAAGAAAAAGCTTTCTCTAATTTTGTGAGTAACATTTTTTTTTCGCATTTTGTTTTGTTAATTTTTTGTTTGTGACATTCAAATAAAGTTAACGTTCAAATCAGATTCAGTCTTCAGTGTTAATTTACCACTCAGGGCCACTGTTGCAAATCTGCAATTTCCCAGAATTCATTGCATGTGAAGGTCTCTCTCAAGAAAAAGTCTGAATTGTATATATTACTACCCCATATGATCATTTTCTCCAAATATCAGATTTTTTCTGCAACTACAATTTAGCGCAGCGTGTTTAAAGTAGGTGCTTCCTTGTTTTGTAGATTCTTCATGACCTCATTTCACATTAGGGGAGGGGCTGTTACTCAAACAGCAGAGGTTATGATCATTATCCATCATTATTAATCAGATAATGGTTCATAAAAGTAAAATAAATTAAATGAGCTTGCTTTCAATACTAATTCCCCCTAATGAATTAAACTGTCTTTCAATGCGTGGTAGCATTCTATTTGAGATATAAGCTCGTATGGCGAATTGTAACATCGTTTTTCCCCAAAAGTTAGTTTTTAAAGTTGAATAAAAGCTGCCATTATTTGTCTAAATCAAAATTTTACATTAGTAGGGCCCAGTACTTACAATTTTGCCTGATAATTACATCAGATCTTGATCATCCTATTATGTCCAGTAACCATCATTATGGCCCAATCCCAAACTGCTCCCTAACGACTGACACTTAAACATCAAGTCTCACTCGCAATAAAGTCACACTAGCAGCTGTGGAAGGAGCCTTCATTAAAGGTGGGGGGGTATAAGCGAGAATGGGATGGCCTCTTCCCTCCAACAGAAAAAGAAAGGAGTTGTTGCTAAGGCGACACAGTAAGGACCCATGTAGCTGTGTGGTGCAGGGTGACATAAAATATAACATTTGCCTCTTTCTTAAAACAAATGTATATGGTCAAATAAAACTGTTTCAAAGTGGAACATACCTTTTGAAATTAATTACGTTTTTTTCTTAAATCTAACTTTTGATTTTTCGTCAGTGTGATGAAGATGCAGCAAACAGGTGGAACCTCCATTTAAATGCACGCGTTTCCTCTGCCACCAGGTGGCGGTTACACCGACTGCTGAATTCCACTCACCCTACCCACTACTTGGTTTGGGACGGTACTTATTGTGGCGCACCCTCCATGGAAACTCGCAAACGGGGGGTTAGCGCTTAGGGGCTGGTTTGGGACGAAATCTGTTTCACTATCCTTTTAGCCTGCAATACAAATTAGTAAGCTAAAGCTAGCTTCTATGACTACTCATATATAACCAAAATCGAATGTTAGTGTTAGGATTCCAGTTTGTGGGGTTTGTTTTGTTTCTTTGGCAGTTCCACTGTGCACCCACTAGATGGTGCTATTGTCCTCTGCTGGTCTGGAGGGGTTCCTGTTCTTCTCACCTCACACCTGCAGCCTATTGGGTCATCACTTCCTGAGGAGTATTTAAGGAGCAGACTGTCTTCTCAGAGTGTTTGCCAGTATTGGGTACTCTAGCCCTTCTGAGTTTACAGAGTCAACTTTGAGTCCTAGTTTCTTCTGAGCTCTTTCAGTGCTTACGCCTAAGCTGGCCCTTCAAGTCATGGAAGGGAAACACTCGTCACACTTAGAAAAGGAGACAGATCCCCTCATCTGCACGCCGAGCACTTCAGGAACCAAGTGTCAGTCAGTCTGCTCAGCTGCTCCTCAGGATCTCCATAGTCTGCCTGTCCGCCCTCCAACGAACTAAACCTTCTACACACCAAGCCTCCACAAACCTCACAAATCTCAGAAACCCTCGCCAACAACCACTGTGAGTCCAAGTTACCTTGTATTCAGAAAATCGGCCAGATTTCCCACAGTCCTTGAACTCACCACTCTGATCTCCTCCTAGAGCTTCCGCTTTCGGTTCACCTGACTGCAGGTTTCGCCTCAAGCTGAAGAACTGTTTTTCCTATCTCTGTACAGTTATCTTTCAGTAAACTGTTAAAACTTTCTCGGTCTCTGTGAGTGCTTCTGCATGTGGATCAAATATATTCGACCCGCCATGACAGTTAGGAGAAATCAGAAAAAGTCTTTAGTTATTAAAACAAGGAAAAAAAGCCCTGATATTTTAGTTAAAGCGTACTTCACCCTGAATTGTTAAGATAAACCCATTTGCTGACAAATTTTAGGTGTGCAGAGGTAGCAAGCTTAGCTTAGCCATACAAAGTTAAGACGTTGATAGATTTTTGAAAGATTTTCACAGCTATGGAAGTATATGTTTGAGTGAGTTGCTTTAATTTACCAGAACGTGTGGATATTTCAATGTATCCGCACGTACCGTTTAATCCAGTAACAGCATTTAACTGTAACCTTGGCAACATTGAGGTGGCTTTAAATTTGAGATAAACTAAAAACACCTTACGGATATAAACAGACATTAAAATAGCACTCCATGAATGTATGGGGGGATTTTGTTCCATTATTGTTGCCAGCAAAAAAAAAAAAGACATTTTGAAAAATGAAATTTGAAAGAAAAAAAATAAAAAGCAGAAATTAAACTTTGAGAAACATTTTATAAAAAATATAAATAAATAACTTCCTTGCTAATTTATCACATTTAGTTATTTAAAATATATATGAAAAAATAATTTGATTCATATTATACTATACAAAATATATGTTTTATTTAGATTTTATATATTTACAAATGAGTCTTTTTTTTACATTTTAAAATGTTGGTTTCCAAAATTGTTTTATTAGTATATATATTATACTTTTGGTTTCTTTTTTGAAATTTCTGTGTGACTCCATATTGGGTTTTACTCATCACATTTTCTTCACTTCAAACCCAAGAGAAAACAATGCCCATGCAGACCAATAGAAATGTGTTTTCACTCCACACTCCAGAGGAGTAAGGAGAATGTAATCCGTAAACTACAATTTAAAAGAAAGGAAATTTGTAAAACTCAATCTGAACAATAGAAATTTGAATTTTTTTTACTAAAATAATCAATTGTAAATACAAAAACGGTAAAAAATTAATAAATAAATAAATAACAAAACAATATTTGTAAACATAAAAAAAAAATAAATAAATATGACACTTATTTTGGAAAAACAAAATCTGAAAATTTAGTCTAGGAACTTTTTTTCTGATTGGAGCAGTTTTTCAAATTTATTTATGTATTGAATTTGTTTTTTTAAATGTAGGCTTACAACAATAGTGGAACAATATCCACTCCATATAACCAAATTTATACAATTTAAATCCAAAAAACACTTGGATTATGGGGTGAGTTACACTTTAAGTTAGTGAGTAATCACCTTAAAGTGCCTACGGTGATATTTATGGAACAATCAAAATCTCAAAATGTCTAAGAAATATTATATTTCATGGCAAAAAAAACAAATTTTAAAACTTTTTGACAAAGATTGACAGATTTTTTGAGTTCAATTTTTACTGAACCAGGTCCAACATGTTGACTTCCATACCTGTCTGAGTCCACGTTTTCTTCCTAACGGGGCCTGGAGTAGAAGGTTCTGTTGTCCAGGTTCACTTTGAACGCTTGCAACCCTGGTTCCAGTCAATCGGATCGTCGCATATGTATATGTCATTCACGCACACACGCACAAATAAATGTGGGAAAGACACAAAAATACATCAATGTGATAGACCCAAATAGACACCGCAGCACCATCAGCGCTCGCTCACCGAACCCACCTTTGATTACAACAAGATGCTGCTGCTAAACTACTCATCACAACACACACAGTATGCTACAGAACAACAAAATCACATGTGCAGAAAAATAAACAAGTGCTGCTATGCCTTAGACGCCAAATAACACAACAGGGGGGGTAGTAGGGGCTGAAGCAGCAACATTTTTTTCATTATGTATTTCATATAATTCATTTAACATATCTGCAAGAGATTTTCCCATTTTCTTTTTTTAAAAAGTTGCACAAAAAGGTACTAAAACTATTGTTATTGAGTTGTTGCCACCCCAGTTCCCCTTTTGCCCCTACAGATTGGTATCCCAAACAGGACGCCCAATTTGATCAGCAAGAAGCCTGAGAGACATGTAAACAGTATGAGACACCATGACATTATGATGGCACATCGACTGGAAAAGACCCACAGCTGACAGGAGGATCAGGGCTCCTGGATCCCATTTGGGGGGGCCCTTTAGGTTTAGGGAGCGAGAGGGAAGGGGGCCTGGTTAGAATAGCACACCAGATGAGCTGAAAAGATGAGGGTCAGTGTGGAGCTCAAAAACAGGGGAGGGGAGGGGGAGAAACAAGAAACGCTGGACCCACATAGAAAGAAGAGACAGGTGAGTAGAGAAGTGGAGGGGGGGTGGAGTGGGCCAAGGCGATTTGACTAGATGTGGATGAGTGATCGACGGCCAGCAGAGGAGGCTGTCCCAAAGCCATGCCCCCTCTCAGTGGCGGACAGATGCAAAGATTGCACCAATGGGACACACACAAAGATTGGGCCACTGTACCTAGAGAGGTTACCCTCCTGCAGAAGGCCCTGGGACTCATCTAGCACATTTGGTTCACTGTGAAAAGGGGGGAGGGAGGGGGGGAGAGTGGCAGTTTAGGGAGTGTACTTGAGATCCATCACCAACCCAGGGCCCCCTTTGTGTCTAGGATGTAAAGGTGGGGGCGTTTTGCTCTGAAAAGAACCAAAGCTGGAGCAGATGTTTAAAATATGGCCTGAATAGAAGTCAAGGAGCAGCTTCATTCTTTAAAAAAACAATAAAAGGGTTATAAATTAACAGATATATACACAGAAAAATATGACTGTGGTTGTGGGATATGGTTGGGTTATAATCCTGCATGTCAGAATCTACATTTCAAACACAAATAGCGTAAAACATATTTCTTTTTTTTGTCCTATGATTTTACATTATACATTTTTACTGCCTATTAAAGGGATGTATAATAGTACGACGGAGTTGCAACAAGAATAGTCAAAATTACGAGAATAAAGTCATAAAATTACAAGAATAGACGTAATATTATGAGACTAAAGTCGTAATGTTAAGAGAAAAAAGTCCTAAAATTATGAGAAACAAGTTGTATTTTATGACAACTCCTACAAGAAGCACTTTCTTCACTAAAATGAAGAATGTCGAGCATCATGAGAAGTTATACTTTGGCTCTAGTTTGACAAATAAGGAAATCTTTTAACACACCAGCATCAAATTGGGCAGAATGTGAAAGTGGACTCAGGTAGCTGTTTGGTGGTGCTGGTCGGACGGAGCTCGAAGCTTTCCTTCTCAAACGGGTTGTTGTATATGATGATTTCATTCTCGTAAATTAGAAATATATTCTCGTAATGTTACGACTTTATTCTCGTAATCTTACGACTTTATTCTCGTAATATTCCAACTTTATTTTCGTATTATTACGACTTTATTTCGTAATATTACGACTTTAATCGCGTAATGTTACGACATTATTCTCGTAATGTTACGACATTATTCTCGTAATGTTACGACATTATTCTCGTAATGTTACGACTTCATTCTTGCAATATTACAACTTTTTTCTTGCAATGTTACAATTTTATTCTCAAAGCAAAAAATTAAAAAGAATCTCTAACCTGGCCCTAGTATTCCATCGTTAAATAGTATACAAACAATCATAAGTAACGTAGAAAGGAAAAGAGAATGTTTTTTTTTTAAATAATTACCTATTAGAGAGTGTTGTGTACGATTTGCATCTATTAGGGAATCAATGTAATCAAATAATTCCCTTTGGTGTTCCTCAGGGATCTACACTTATCCTCCTGCGATTTTAGATTTAAATAATACATCCAACACCTCTGTTCCTCCCTTCATGCCTTCTTAACTTTTTCAAAGTCTTAATGTAAATTATACATATATAAATATCTCAATGCCAATGTATTTTATTTGACACATAAATGTATACTCTAGCATCTACAATACAGTCCATTAGCATGCCGATGCAGATACATTGTTGAAAATATCTTGATATAATATTGAAAGAAAAACTTGAAACGTTTTATTAAACTATATTTGACAACGTAGGAAACAAGTGTGTTTTAAATTAAACTATAAAACACTTAAGTTAAGACCATATCAATGTTTTATAAAAATTACTTAAAACTTAAAAAATTACCCGAATGCTTTGTGTATGCTACGTAAATTTACTTAAAAGTGACAAAAATTGTAACTAAACCACACCCTATCGATCAGTTGCCTGATTGAAAATAGCATTGTTATGCTAAAAGAAAAATGCTATGTTAACATTGTGGAATCCCACAAGGATGAATTTTCGGACTCGAGTTGTTTCTGATATGGATTTACAACTTAAAAGGCCAATATATCAAAGATGTATAGAAATCTTTAATAACAAATAAGGACGCTTCTAGTTCTTATCCTCAATTGCATTAAGTTAACCAAGAAATTAAACAAGAGAAAATTTGCTAAATTTCACACACTGAACATGTCTATAGTGTGCTTATTTGCTTGTGCCTTGCTAGGATAATACCTTTGACTGGGCAGCATGGTGGTGCGGGGATTCTCAGGCTGCAAGGTTGCAGAGCCGGTGGCGTGGCTGGAGAAACGCCGCTGAGACATTACCCGCGGCAGGAAAGCCTCATGCTCGCTCACAACGCTGGGAATACTGATAGAGTCATCTATGGTACATTGGGACAGCAAGATGTCTGGTTTAAAAACTTGTAAGACAACAACAAATAATTCATAAGTAGGAGTGGTAATTTTTGTCAAATTAATGTTAAAACACAAGTGATGATTGTTTCAGAAATAATCAAGGCGAAACATAAATCAAAAGCAGTTTTTCTGACTCTCTTCGTCGTCCTCGTCAGTGCGGCTGAGTGTATCCTGTGATGGTTGGCGCGATGGCTGGCTATCCTGCTCCCAAACTGTGCCGGTGCCCGTATTGGAGCGTGACATGGTGGCCAGACTGAGCCGGTACGCAGATGTAGAGGTCCCAACAGTGCTGATGGAGGTCTTTCCTTGGTACGCTTTTGGAATTGAGAACAAATACAAGTTAATCGACCAAATTGATAGGCTTTGAGTGAAGAGATGTATAACACCTTAACTATCTAACCAGAGCCACTGTGTACAGCCTCTTTGAGGATCTTGAGTTCATTGTTGAACTCTGCAAAGAGTGAGCTCTTGCAGAGAGGTCTTGGGATGAAGCGTCGCTCTAGCTGGTCAGCAATGTGGTGGCGCGCTGTAATCTCCTCCTGGGAGTCAGCTGGTTGGGTCAGCAACTACAAAACATGTCAAATATTGGCAACCAGTCAATGGAATACCCCAAAGAATGTCTTGTCTGTAAACATCTGAAGATTAACAGACATTAGCCAAAAACTGATGGATTGATGATGTTGCACAGTAAGACATGAAAAAATCTAACCTCTACCCACTCTCTACAAAAACACACATCACAGAGACATATGCTAGCTATGAGATCCATTGACTGAAAACCAAACCTAAGTAAAGAAGGTAGGTAGTCCTTAACTTTAAATATTCCCCTCAGGGCAATCACAGAGGGTAAGAAACTGTTATCTAAACAGTTATTGAATTCTGATTGAGGAAAATCTTTTTATGATATTATTTTACCAATTATGATAAATTTACCTCTTGGATTTGTATTCTGAATTTGTTTGACCACATTATTTCAATTGCTCCATTTTAGCTGAAAAGCTAATTGGATGTTTGAGAGCTAATGTTTATGTTGAAGAGTTTGGAAAGAGGTCAAATTAGTTTAAAATTAATCTAAAGAAATTTGAATGTGTTCAAATCAATTTCTAATGCAAATCCAAAGAGGTAAAGAAAACATTATATGCTAAAATATAATTTCATTGAATGATTTGCCTAAATAGAAATCAATAACCCTCTGTCATTGTTCCTGAGGGAAAACTTTAGGGAAGGACCACCTAGCTTCATTAGCTAGGTCAAGAAACAATGGAGCTAGTAGCTAGCAGAAATGGAGGGACTTTGGCTACGTTTACACTGCAGCCTGAAGTGAAGTCCGATTTTTTTGGCCCATATGCGACCTGGATACGATCTTTTCATTTCAGTCTGAACAACACAGATCTGAGTTTTTCCGATGCGACCTAGGCCACTTGGCTATATCAATCCGATACGAATCAGATCTTTTCAAACGCGACCTGTTTCTGAAAGGCCAGGTCGCATTCATTCAACCTGAGCGCCATTAATACCCGACAAAGGTCACTATTCTGGGTCTTGCTATGAAGAAGCTGCAAGAAAAACAACAACCATGGCAGACGATCATGCGGAGAGCAGTATTTATGTTTAACCATCTTGAAAAGATTGAGGTTTTATGGTTGGGAAAGATCGCTAGATGCACTCCGGCAGTACCATCCATGTTTACTTCAGTAAACACAGTACACGCTGGCCTGTGACGTCATTGCATCCTCGACTGCGCATGCGGGACACTTAGGTTGTATGACTCCAGTGAACATATAAGATCACATACAAGTCGCATGTATTTGGAAATGTGAGCGGCAATGCAAAAAAATCGGATTTCATAAAAAGACTCGTGAAGATAGACCAGCAAGAAGAGCGAGGTGCGCGAGAATGCTGGGCCCCTTTTTCCACCTGGAACCCCGCTCTTTTTGGCCCTCATGTCTCTCCATTGTCACACAAATTTGCTCGCACTTCCTCACCGCCTCGGCCGTATCTAGACCCACAGCTAGTTCCTGATTGTCCCTCTTGTGCGTTGTGGCGTGGAATAACATAGCTCAGACAGAGCTTCAAAATTCTGCATAAATCTAAAATATCTGCGACAAACACACTGCAACTCACTGCTGCAGGGAGTATAACCAGCCCTTAAGCTTGCTTTATACAACAGTAAACACGTGAAAGGATCCAGATTCATCCAAAACTCAAAATGTTCAGACCTGCAACATCTGTTGGATCTGCTTTGGAAAGGAGAGTTTCTAACTTTCAAGAAAGCTTAGGCCATACGGTGTTGGATTGGTCCAAGTCTCCTATTGACGATAAAGTGTTACAGTCTGTTTTGTTATTCTACAGGGTAAATGGAATACTTATTCAACATTCAGAGCTAACTGACCATGTTGGGTGTGTGTTCACGGAACAACAAATAACAGTCCAAATGCTATATTATTAAATAACATTAATTTACAACAGCATTGGATAGCATTGTTGGGTGCTTACCTTACATTGTATGAAGGGTCTCAGGAGAACGAAAATAGGGATGCGTGTCCGCACAATGAAATCGATGAAGTCCCAGAAAGCCAAACCTCCCACCTTCCTCAGAGCCATCTCTTTCACCTGCAGGCTCAGACGATACCACTGGTTTCCCAAAGAACGTTCGAAGCAAACCAGCACCACCTTCAGAGCTACAGGAAGTGGAGTCGGATAAGCCAAATAATTTAATTATAAACCGTAAAAGGTTTTCATGATGTTGTCTTACCCAGATATGCCGCCTGGCTAGTGGACTCGGCTAATCCCTCTCTACGCAGATCCTTTCCAGTGTCTCCAGGCGTAGAGCAGTGAGCCGGCGAAGCGTCCAACATGAAGTTCTTGGTGCGGGAGGTGGAGATGATCCGAGGGGGTAGCAGGATGTTGATGACAGTCTGAAGGAGAAGGAAGATCTCTGGCTGCTCAAGGTGGGGGCTATCTGCAAAAGGAGGAAAAAAAGCAAAACCTATGCATTAGGATTATTTTACTATTCATGTATGTGCTTGTTAAACCCTAATATTACCTGCCTGTTATCTGTGAAGACTAATTCTCTTCCAAGCAAGAGAAAGAAATGGGAGCACAAGGACAGGGTAGATTATACTTCTGCAACCGCACACATCAAATGTTGCTTGCGTCTGGTCGCAAACCAGTTTTGCTGGTATGCTTCTGCACCATCGGTCTGGAATTTTTTGGGACGCACAGTAGTTTTCCATCAAAGCACAAGGGGGAGCCTATTCGGGAACCCGCGAGAACTTCGGCGGATGGTCACGAGAAGTTCTTCGGCGGCGCCGGCGGGAGTGTTTATTTTCCAAAACAACATGTCTGAGGCATAGCACAAGTGGCTGTACTTCCGAACCTCCTCGATCAACCTTTCTTCGCGGTTATCCATTGCTTTTATTACTCCTCGGTTTTTAAAAATGGTGTGCCCCGGCTTTGAATCATGAAGGACGACCACATAGACAGCCAGAAAAGGCATACCAAGGACCAATCACAGCTGCTTTTTGTCTGCACACATCCGCTTGAGGTCTGCACGGGTTTGCGACGGTCTGACATATAGTCAGGATTATTTTGAGGTGCGCGACGATGGTTGCAGAGCCTCAGCACGGGGTACACGGGGTCGCGCATATAGACAGATTTGACGGTTCCAGAGGCTATGCGTCAGAAGTATAAATTGGCCTTTAGTCTTAACAGAGAGCTCTGTCATTACGCATTTGAATTCAGACAACATTGTGTATTATTATGGCTGGATCCAGTGAAGTCTCCACATGTACAGACACGGACATCCCAAGTCTCCCGGAAGTTCTGTGAGTCTCTGTTTTGAGAATCTGTTTTTTTTTATGTGATTGAGAGCGTGCAGACAATACAATAATTCCCACACCATATGCGGATTAGAACTACTTCAAATGCGAAGTAGGCACAGCAAGAGAGAGGGGGGTGTGGGGAGGAGGTTGCTTGTGAAACCTGTGCGTATCCTTCCAAAGGGATGCTCTGTTCAACGGGCGTTCCAGGCGACTGGGTGTCAAAAAGTGCGCTGATTGGATTAGTCAGAAGAATAAGCCAATAAGTTTTGGTTTCCTCTCTGACAGGCAGCTATGCATCCTGTGAAATAGCAGGTTGTTTTTGAAACTTTGGATGTCTGCAAACATATCTATGATGAAATGATATGATGATGAGGCTGGGTGTGATACTGGAGTTGTATGAAATGCTTTAACTGTTAGTCGAGGCAGCTGCTGACTCTCTGGTCTGAGTGAGATTACAATTCTGTAAAGCCTGTTGTCCTGTTTTCTACTCATTTTCTACTCATTTAATACATAAACCTTATAAAGTGTTAAAGTGTTTGTTCTGAACGATCTCTTCTCACGAAAGAATTGGGTAGAGAAAGCTTAAAGGTTTAAACACAGGGCTGTCCTTTATAAATTGGTGTTTCCAGCCTGACCTGAATGTGGAGAGCCACTAATGGACCAACCTTATAGCTGCAGCCGCATAAGCAGAGGTGAGGAGATTCCTTTTTTACAAATATCTCCAGTGCTTTGGGGTTGGTTCTCTGGATTCAAGACACTCAACCCCCCACACAGTCCCTCAGTTGCTGCACAATGGCAGCCCACAGCTCCCAAAGCGGATAGGTTAAATGCAGACAGTTAATTTCGTTGCTTTCTACTTGTGACAGTGTAATGAAAATAAAGTTGAATTGTAATTCAATATTTAGTTACTTCATTTGATTCAAAGATACTCTAACACATTCTTCCAGTTGCCTTTTAGTTAACTCTTCATTGTGTAAAATACGTTTTTGTAAGTTTATTTTATTTGACCCTAAGTTATGTTTTGACTGCCAAGTAGAACGTGGTAACTTATACTAGCTGAAAATACACTTTAACATAACATATGAGATACTACTACTTCTCCTCTAAACTTTGTATACAGTTAAACACAAATTAGCCTAATATGTGTTATTATGCACAAAGTGTAGCTGTGTATCAAGTTAAATAGATTGTAACAGAGTTGAATGAATTATAACCTTTATTGGTGTTAGAATCATTAAAACAAACTAAACACTAAACACTAGATATGTATTATTTCATTATAAAATAATGAATGTACAATAAATTCATACTTAAAATTAAAATTGCAGCTTCCCCCTCCACACTGGAAAAATGATCTAAAAATAAGTAAAAATTTCTTAAATTGAGTGTATTTACCCTCAATTTGAGTAGATAAATGAGGTGGTTTGCCAATGTAATTAATATATTTACTCTTAAAATAAGATAATTAGATAAAATGCACTTGAAATGAGACAATGCAAGTGTGTTTTCTTATTTTAAACGTAAATTGTCTTGTCCCATTGGCAAAATGTCACTTTCACCTCCTCAATCCAAGAACAAATGCACCTATTTTGAGAAAAAATTACTTATCTAGATTTTGATTTTTTTCAGTGCAGTCCTGTTATTCTATAAAAGGCTGCTTGTTGTAGTTTACCTCCTGAACAACATATACCCTATAATAACACCTAGAAATCTGGACAGAGGGGAATAGAAGTAAAACATGATTATTGATGAATGATCTCTATCTCTTCTTTTCTTTAATCTCTCTAATCTCAAACAATTATCCACTGGGGGGAGTGGATCAGCCTGGTGCAACATATATGGTACAATGAGATTGAGGTATTAATTAAAGAGGTCACAGAAAACATGTTGACAAGAATCACTCCATAACAGAATGGTCAAATTAATATTTAGTTAAAACTAAAATAACCCAGAAGGAATGAAGTATTTTTACTCTTTCAAAATAAAAGTAGTGTCACGCTATATCATTAACTAATGTCATAGTGGCAACCTATAGGCTGATAAATTACCAAAGGGCCTCAAGAACATTTAAGCGTAAAGTATTTGAAAATTAACGGTAATATGTCCGAATAAAAGGTGGTAATTGACCAAAATATTGTACAGTGTTGAAGGTAACTGAGGGAGGTATTTAAAAAGTTCTATTTTATCAATAATGCATGTATTTTTCTTTGATTTCTTTTATTTAGGTCAAACTAGACTGGTATTTTTTTTATTTAGCAGAAATAACTTGATGTTAATGGGTTTTGTTGTTTTTACATGTATTTTATACTGTGGCTGAGAAGTTAGAAGTTAGATGTAAATTTGTTTCACTATAATGTATTTTTTTTCCTCTAAAATGAAACTTTCTCTCACCTAAAATCTAACTTATTTAAAATGTGAATTTGTTTCCTAAAATGTAAATTTGTTTGCTAAAATGTAAATTTGTTTTTAAAAATTTTAACTTTTTTTTCAAAAATACATTTGTTTCATAAAATATAATTTTTTGTTTCTTCAAATGTTATTTTGTTTTTATTTGTTAATGTGTTTTTGAATTGTAAATGTGTTTTGCACTTCTCAGCCACCGTAATTTTAAGATTAAATATGTCAATGAGGAGATGTTTATTTGGATAGACACCACATAGAAAATTGTTGAAAATTGATATTTTTTTCATATATTTTGGTTTTATTTTGCATGGAAATATGGATATTCCGATTCCTCGTTCTTAAATAAATTACATTTTTGTGGTTTACTTTATGGGAAAATCTTTGAGGTGAGCCGGTTGGGTGTGTGGTGAGTTGGGTTCGGGGAGCAACCCTGAAGCACTTTGGCTGTATTGTTGGTTCTGAAGTGAGTTTTTTTGCACCTTTAAAGGCAGAGAGAATACACAGAGAACTAATTTCAAGAGCAGATTATGCAAAAAAAAAAAAAAAACAAACAAAAAAAAAACTCTGGTTTCACCCTGAAACTAGAGAGAAAAAGTTTGATTGAGAGAGTCGTAACATTCTTACCTTTACTTCCAGAGCCCACAGTCAGAACAAAAGGAATAAGCAGATTAAGCAGCATCCCCTCTCGCCTCTCCTGATTGGTGAATGGCGAGATCACATGACTGAGAGGGAAGTCGTCCTTTAAGGCCTGAGAGGCAGCGAAAAGGAATCTAATAAATAAAACATTTCTGAAGGTTAAGCTTGATTTCTAATAAGCCTGTCGTACCTGAATCTGAAGAGCGACGAGTCGGACAACGGCTGTGCTGAAAGGAAGGGGAGGAGAGAGGTATGGGCTGAGGTGGAGGAGGGGGAGTCCATCTGCTACACTGGAGGGACCAACCACACCCATCACCTGGTGACAAAAGGTAACCAGTAGTTATTTACATAAGATGTGATTACATCAAGGTTTTCTATGAGCATCTTGAAGTATCACATCTGAATAGCTTGATGGAAACTAAAACAATTATGGTGTAAATTTTGCTCCATTATTGTTTAAAGCATAAAAACATGTTTTGCAAATGGAAAAAAAAAATGAAAAGTTACTCTCGAAAAAAGGTTTTCAAGAGTAACTCTCTTATTTCTTTTTAAATTTTTTGCATATTGATGTTCTCAGGATTTTTTTTTTCTTTTACAGATTTCATACATGGAGCATTTGGCTTAAACTGAAATGATTTCAATCTACACAAGTATTTAATTCATAAGACTATATCTGAAAAATTAACATAAAAAACAAAATATGTAAAAACAATATAAATAAAAGTAAAGATTGGAAAAAACTTGCATTAAAAAATATGAAGAAAAATTTATTTGAAAATGAAAAAAAGCAAAACCTTTTCATAAGTTAAATTGATCACTTCTTAACTGCACTTTTTATTTCAGTTTAAAAAAAATGTTTTTTGCTTATAAAGATCAAAAACAAAATTCACTCCTTAGAAATCTAAAAAAAAGTCACTAAAAAGTTTTTGAATTTTCAAAAAAGAGTGAATAACTTAATGAAATGGAATTAAAGGAAATAGAAATACTCTTTTAAAGAGGTGAATTTACTAATAATGTCCTTCATTGTACATT
This sequence comes from Cyprinodon brontotheroides, assembly GCA_018398635.1. Taxonomy (NCBI): domain Eukaryota; kingdom Metazoa; phylum Chordata; class Actinopteri; order Cyprinodontiformes; family Cyprinodontidae; genus Cyprinodon; species Cyprinodon brontotheroides. Next base: position 2,673,556 of record JAGKQL010000066.1, on the reverse strand, counting down.
TTTATTGCTTTTTTGCCTCATGAATAATTCTATAATTACAACAAATAACACCTAATTTATAAATTATAATTCATAACACACATTAAATTGTACATTAAAGAAGAAAAGCATAAAAAAAAAAACTTTAACGTTTTTTCTTCAAGATGAGTATATTGATAAATAAACAATACAAGACACAATACATTGTTGCACACCTCAAGGGTGTATTCTTGGATCCTTGTGAATTCAAGAATTAAATTCAGAGAAAATATGACAAAAAAGACATAAATAATCAAACAGAAAAGAAACATACACTCTTATTAACTGTTAGCCAATTAGCAAACAAGCACAAATAGTCCCCCCCCCCTTTTTTTAAAAATCAGTACAGTAATGTTAATATTGCAATTAAACTCAACCCCATTACCCACTATTGCTTAATTTCTGCTTCATCAGGATCAGGGTGAAGAATCTGCGTGTAAACCAACAATCTGAATTTCTAATTTTAGACAAAGTTAAGTGGCAGAGATTCACCAGAGTGAGGATTAGATGGAAAATGATAAGTTTAGTATTTGAGGACAAGAATTTGTCGCCTCCTCTGCTGTTTCCCGCACTCAGCTACTATTAATTTGTTTTGGTACATTTCAGCTACCATAGGATCAAATTGATAGAAGTAACACATATTCTTCTTATCTTTAAACCAATTCATGATTATATTAAATCCTATATTATTTCCCTAGAAAAATACAATGTTATAATATGTTACTTTTATTGTTTTTTTTTATTACTTTTGTAACCCATTCTTTGTTTTGTTGAGATTATTTTACAGTTTGAGCAAATTCACGATAAAGAAATCCTCCAGAACAGTTTACTTGTTTTATTTGCATACCAGGTTGACGCAGACGTTAATCAGAGAGCGAAGGTGTGGGAGGAAAGAGATGATTGGCTGGCGCTGCAGCGTCAGACAGATTCCCTCGATCAGATTGCTGGCCGCCTCCCATTCCACTTGTCTCCTGGAAAACCAGGCGGTTTAACCGAGTAACAAAAAGAAAAAAAGAACCATTAAAGCCACACAATGTTTAACTTTGAAATTTACAATAAAAATCTCTTATTTGATCACTTACCGCTGCATAACTCCACATATTCTTTTTAATTTAGTTCAAAACAACATGTGTGGACAACGACATCAAAATTAAACTACAAAAACAGCAACAGCTCCGAACGTCTCAGATCAGTGTTCCCTCTGAGCTCCTCCTTTATCATATAAGCCCTTTTCTTTTCTTTTTTCTTCAAGGTATCTTCAGTAAGCAGAGCCTTAACAAACCACAAGAGGCCAGAAAATGTAATACATGGAGCATTTTTAACCACTTTTTTTTAAGTCAACCTCCTTGTATCTTTGTTTTATATCGATCTTTATTCAAAGTACAGTTTTCATCTTTTAAATAATTTCAAATATCTGTGAAATTTCACATAAACATGAAGAATTCTGCAACCAGTCTTGCGTCATTGACAGCATAATGCTGCCATCGCTATGCTTTTCTGTTGGTTACATAATATTAAACATCCTCCCCTCCATTCGTTGTCACTGTCTATTCGCTGGTGCTTTGGGGGGATATCTTTCTAGGTTAATGGGAAAGACTAGAAAGTGACACTAGTGTTGTAGAATCCAACTACATGAAGGCTGACGGCTGTTAGCAAATGAAAATGTCTATATCCTGTTGCCGTGCGGCAAAAGAAAGAGATGTATGTTTGGAGACCAAAACATTTTGTTGGCCAGGAAATAGTCGGTCACCATTGACAAAGCGGAGACTGGAGCCGCAATGACTAGCCTGCAGCTCTGATTATGAAAAAAAAAGATACGCGTCAAAGCTGCGTTTAAATGAATATAAACACTGCTGTTTAAACAACATGCAGTTTACTAAGGCTGGCAGAGGGTGTTAAAGCATAAAAACAGGTAAAAAAAGAGATTGAATTTAGAATAAAACCATTTCAAAGAGGGCCTTCCATTTTGGAATTAATCATGCTTTTTTAATATACTAACTTGTAATTTTCTGTCAGTGTGATGAAGATATAGCAAACCAGCAGAATTTACATTTGGCGGAACGTGTTTCTTTCGCCATTAGGGTTTCCCAAATAGGGCGTGGGCGTCGTGACGTAATTACTTTGCGTGGCCGCCATGTTGATGGACTTCTTTACCGTTGCTACCCAGACTACTGTCTACGACTACCGCGTACTCGTGCTCACAAAACAGCCGTGTTTTAATTTGATTCAGTTGTCACCTTAAGTCTGATTTCTACCATGGTAAACCTATTGGCGTGAAATCATGCTCTCACAACAACCATGCTGTTATCTTAAAAAAGGACATCACACAAAGGTTGGGATCTTTTACACGGGAAAATAATAAAAACGGCAGCAGGAAAAAAAGGCTCAAATATGTGAGGAAACCCAGAGGGTTTAGGGAGGATTGGCAGTTAACATTACACATAGCAGCTAGTTAAAAAGTACATTACATACCGCGAGAGTGGTTGTTACAGCACTAGCGGTTAGCGGTTACTAAACTAGCAGGTTCCAGAGCCCGCCTGAGCACAGCTTACCTTTGTACCGACTAATGTGTTCCCACTGTTTGCTGAACTGCACATGAGACTCCAAGGACTTGTAGCTTCGGAACTGTTTTGAAGTATAGGCGCTCATACCACAAACAAGGTAGCCAAAGACGTCTGATATACAAAACTGTAGCAAAAAGTCGTCGTCGGTGCTCCACTCATTGTTTGGAACTTCATATCGATCCAAATTAATAATAATGCTGATTTTGTCAACATACCGGTCCGTGGCTTCTCTATTTAATGTTTCCCGGTGAATTCCAGATCTTTTTCGGGATTTTAACATCTTTTTTCTCTCTACTTCTACCTCTCTTCGTTCAACAACATTGTATCAAAGCTATGTTAAGGTTCGCGTAGCCGTCAACATGGCCGCCACGTCCCACAATGCAACGTGGATCCCAAGCCCTATTCCCGGAAGCCTGAAACTGATGCAGACTCGCTTTTTAAGGGCTTAATGTTCCACTAGCCCTACCCACTACGCGGTTTGGGACGGTACTTAATGTGACGGACCCTCCGCGGGAATGCGCAAACGGAGGGTTAGTGCTCAAGGTTAGTATTTAGAGGCCGGTTTGGGATTGGGCTGTTGATTTACCCTTGGTCCAACACACCTGAATCAAACGGCTGAGTTACCTCCTCAGGATGTAGTCAGGTCCTCCAGAGTCCTCTCAATCTAAGTACTTGATTCAGGTGTGTTGAATCAAACGCACATCTAAAAGGTACAGGATACTGGCTCTCGTGAACTAGAATTGCCCACCCATTTGAAGCCTATTATTAAATAAGTGCAAAATGCACTTAATTTGGTTCTGTTCTGTAAATATAAACACTTATTAAACTCCTTAATTGAGCACCTAAATAGTGCCCACTTAGGCTACGTTCACACAGCAGCCTGAAGTGACCCAAATGCGATTTTTTTTGCCCCTATGCGACCTGTATCTTATCTTTTCATGGCTGGCTGAACAACACAGATCCAATTTTTTTCCAATGCGACCCAGGCCACTTGGCTATGTGGTCCTGAATCCGATACGAATCCGATCTTTTCAAATGCGACCTGTGTCTGAACGGCCAGGTCGCAATAACCTGACCTGAACGCCAGGTAATACCAGACAAAGGTCATTATTCTGAGTCTTGTTTCGCAGAAGCAAGAAGAAAAACAACAAGTATGGAACACTAAAATGCGGAGAGCAGTCTTTTTCTTTAACCATCTTGAAAAGATTTTGTATTTAAGGTTGGGAAAGATCTCTAGATGTGCTCCAGCAATACCATCCAGGTATACTTCCGTAAACACAGAGTATGCTGTCTTGTGACGTCATTGCGTCCTCTACTGCGCATGCAGGACACTTGCTTGTATGACTCCAGTTGACACAGGAGATCACATACAGATATATTTGGAAATGTGAACAGCAACACAAATAAATCCGATTTTAAAATAACAATTGGAATTGAGCATCGAGGCCTGCAGTGTGAACGTAGCTTTAGTCGTACTATGATTGTTTGGATTGTTGGATAAAGCACAGAGAGCTATTTCACAGCAACTGCACTGAAACAGAGTGGCAAATAGTCTGACAGCATATATGGACGACATAAACCGTCTTTAAATCATAGTTTTACGTTTTAGCACTGGAAAATCGTGTTTCATATGTTCATTTGATCTTTTATTTTTCTATTACGTTCCTGTTTTTCTACACCTTCTAAATATATTTGGTTATCTTTTAAATAAGTTAAACAATGTGAAAAAAAAAATCATTTATTCTGTCAGTGTTTAATACAGCTGGTAGAATGAATAGTTAAAATATATTGCATTTCTTTTTTTTTACTCAGAATATATTACAAAATATATATATGTAGTTCTTCATGTTATAGAAAGATCCTTTTGATACAAGAGAAAATCAGCTTTTTATCAAATAATCATTAGTTGATCGATCGAATGACTTTAGATTATTTCATTATTCAATAAATTACAGCCCTAATTAAAATAGCATATTCCTATTTATGTGGTGTTAACATTTTGAAGACCTCAGAAAGGTCGATGTAATGCCTTTGCATACCAATTACGGCCTTATATTTAGATTTATTAATTTAATGCTTATTAAGACTTTTTAACGAAACATTTAATAAAACCAATTTTCTTTCTTGAGTCCAGGAAAACTACAGATTTTTGAATATTACAATCACTTATTGTCACAAGGTGAACATCCCACTGCTAAGAAGGAACACTGCGACCAGTTCACTGTGAATCCGTACAAAACACACCAGAGCACCGGACACTCAGCCTGCGCAGACACACACCAGAAGCAGCCACTTACGGTACAGCAATCCACAAAGACACCTGGAGGCACGACAGCGCCAAGAAGCCGTCTATCTACTGCACACGGCACCACCGTCACAGAACGATTACGGCGAATGACAGAGAAAGGAGAACATAGGTTCAACAGACCTGGTGCACAGTGCCTGTGGGCGAGCGCACCTGAGCGTGGGCATCTTGTGGATCTTGTTGAACATGCGGTCCAGCCTCTTGAGGATGAGGATGAGGGCGGGGCGCACGGCCTCTGACGACCAGTCGGTGATGGGCAGCATCTCCATGATGTAGCGACGCAGGCCCCTGCTCTCCATGGTCAGCGTGTCGTAGGGTGCCAGCTTAAGGAGAGCGTGGGCAATTTCCGCCAGTCTGGGGTGGAGGGCAAAAAAAATGACAATCGAAAAATAGTTTCACAAGAAGTTTGTTGAAATTTAAAGTTAAAAGTTTGGTTTCGATAGAAGACAGCCGGCATTGATCATATATATTCATTAACTACAATAGTAAATGCCAGGAAACAAGCAAGAGTCTAGTAGCTAGTAGCAGTTATTCAGATTCAAATCGAAAGTAAGGGATATAATAGTCTGTATATTAATGAAATTAAATTCTGTTTATTTCTATAGCGCCAATTCAATCACGTCATCTCAAGGCACTTTTACAGTTCACTAGATCATACTGTCTAATTGATTCAAAGTTTTCTATCTAAGGAAAACCAGTTGATTTGTATCGACTCATTGACTGTAGAACGGCAATCCTCACACTAGGCATGCTTGTAGCGACAGTGGAGAGGAAAAACTCCCTTTTAACAGGAAGAAACCTCCAGCCAGCAGAACATCAGGCTCGGTGTGAGCAGGCCATCTGCTGAGGCCATTCCACTGGGGGTTCAAGGAGATAGAAGCAGAGATAACGCCAAAAACAGCTGTAAAAAGGGAGGCCCTGATCCAGGAAACACACAGCCAGAAGAGCGACGCTCCGCGCCAACTTCCATGCCAGAGGATGAAGAGAGTAGCACATCCAGCCAGTCACAGTCAGAGAAACAGGTGACTACACTGGAAAACAGGCTCGATCTTCCAACATATATAAACATATTACTGTATGCAGATGACATCCTTATTAATGCAGGGAATGAACCTGATCTTCACACTTTGTTAAGTGCTGGTTATTTCTGGTCTAACCAAATAAAAGTTAAGGATACATGCGCTGGCTGCATTTTCATTAATCATCAAGTTGCAGAAAATTATAATTCAGGAAAATACATTTGCTAAGTGTAAACACTGCAATAAAAAAAAACAACAACTAATTTCAATCACAGGTTTTTATGCTTTGGTTGCTTCCAAATTATTATATTTGCAAAATGGCAATGGAAACAGTTTTGTTTCACATCACACGAGTCAAATGACTGGTGCGTTGAGACGAGTCACGACCTTACTGATTTTTAAAAAGATGAAAAGGATTGGAATTAGTTGGAGGCAGATTTGGATTCATGAGGAGACAGAGTTTTTTTTCCATTTGGTTCATGAAGATGACAAGATTTCCATCCATCCATCCATCCATCCATCCATCCATCCATCCATCCATCCATCCATCCATCCATTCATCCATCCCATCCATCCTACAGTTACTAGGCAGTTCAGCTACATACCTCATGTGGGATTTGATGTCCAGTAGCTCCAGCGCAGTGACCCGTGGCTCTCCAGCAATGTTCTGCAGGATCTTGAGTCGAGGGCCACAGTGTTTATAAAACTCTGTGCAAATGTTTAACAGGGACTCTCGTGGCCGGCGGAACTCCTCCCTGGCGAGACGCTCGTCCAGCTCCTCCCTCGGCATGCCCTGACCCTCCTCCAGAAGGTGGAGATTGTCCCTGTGAACAAAAAGCTTCATTAGTTTGTTCTTTTTTTTTCTCTGCCTGTTAAGATTTTATTTGTAGCAATACAAAATACCATCCCACCTGGTGTTGACGCCTCCGGATATAGCGTGGTTGGCTGTTGTACCTCCCTTGTGGCCTTGGTCGCAGCGGGACATCTGTGGGGCGGTCATTGGCCTGTAGATGGAAAAGTAAAGCATTTAAAGCCACGGCAAAATTCCAACTGGGACTTTTTACAGCTGGAAACCAGACCTGGTGAGAGCCTCAGAGCTGTAGAGCAAAGCCTGTAGGGATGTGGCCATTGAAGCGATCGCTGCTATCTCGTCCCTGGCGGCAGAGGCGGACTCCATTGTTGCAGTGTTGCTCTTAAGCTTCTGAAGGAAGCAGGGAACCAAAGCTTCTAGCACCATAAGCATCTGAAGACTAATGAAAGACCTGAATCAGGACCTGTTTGTTGCAGCAAAAAAAGTTAAGGAAAGGGAGTTCTGCTTTACCTCCTGAAGGATTCTGGCGCATAGGCGACAACAGTTACACATAACTTGATGGCCTCACTGATGGAAAAGGCTAAGTCTTCATTACCGTAGCAAAAATCTGTGAGGGAAAAAAACAAGTCTGTCTGACATCATTGATGAAAGCATCCTGGGAACGGCTGGTCAGGGTTTTTGTGTAAAGACTTCTAATTTGTTAAGGCTGAACCTTTCAGAATTTATACTTGTTATCATATGTTATCCATTTTTATACCGGCCGCATTAAACACTGACTGAATAAACAAAAAATATTTTCTTACAAAAAAATTAAACTACACATATTTATAAAACATAACAAAACAGGAAACTATTAGGTTCATGAACGAATCAAGATAAAAAAAATATGTGAAACACTTCTGATCTCCAATGTAAAATGGATAGCAAAAAAATGTAGTCTAATAAAGCATTAAATTGATGATGAAATGTGTAACATTTTTTTTTTTTTATGAAGGATAAATTATCACTCTACAGTGATATTTATTAAAACAAGGATGTCTTGTTTATGTATGGTAATTTACATAATTATCCACTATGAGAAACATCTGGTTTATGGAAACTGGGGGGGAGGGGACATGATTTATGTGTAGATTGTTGACGGGGTGTGGTGTATAGGTAATGCTGGCAGCGCGCGTCAGGCCAGGTGGTGAACTGCGCTCCTCCAATTAGCGTGAAGCGGGGAAAACTGATAGATCATCTCTTCACCGGTGATTCTCAGCAAAGAAGTTTAAGTTTTGGTTGACTGGAGTGATCGGGAGGACTCCTAAAGGAACTGCGACTGGTGATGACAGATGAGCGGAATGAGTCTTATGCTTTATTAATTGGACTGCTGCGGCACATTTTAATTTGGACCCGAACGGTTTTGATTATTGAACTTCTACTTGTTTTCATGCGGGAAACTGAGCGAATACGCGGAGTTATTTAGCTGTGGACGCCCTATTTTTTGTGTTTTGTTTGGGGGGGAACGCTATTTTTGAGAGGCAGTTGATCTTTTCAGCATTTGGACATTACGGGATTAATTTGATCGGGTGGTTTTGAATTGAATAATAATCAGGCATAAAGAGGATATGATTGTTTGTTTGTTGTTTTTTGTATTAAATTATGTAGCTTTTCTACAGCTGACACTAAATAACAAAACTCCCCAAAAGACCCCCTTTGTTTTTGTGTAATATTGCCGTTAACCTCTTAATATCCACCTCATTTTGGGAAATTCTCGCCTATTTTGCATATCCGAATGGAAAAGCAAATAACTTAGGAACTGTGAGCCCAAATTACATGTGTGACACATTATTTGAAAGCTAAAACCCTCTAGTTTCTGAATATAAACATGAAAAGTGGGTGAGTAAAACACCCAAGCTGCATCAGAGTTGTTTTTTTTTATTCTCGAACAGCAGTTATAAAGACATGCTTGCTTGTTGTGGCTGCTTTGTCATGGTACATTTTGAAATGCTGCTATATCTGTGTTAATTGTGCTTTGGTGCTCGCTGTGTCCATAAAATGAACTAGGTGGTTGAATTGTGGAGAATCTAAGCTTCCCAACAATGCCTAACATGTCTATATTGGTAAAGATTTTAACTGTGTAATTTTCATGCATTCTGAGTTATTATTTGTAAACGCTTTAAAACGGGTTTTGAGAGGTTAAAGGTGTTCAATGTTCCATCTTAGTGTTCTATGTGTCAAAAGTGTGAGTTTACCAAGAGAACGGAGAGGTTTCTCTGCCTTAACCAGCTCTAGGGCATCCAGGGCATCCTGGGTCTCCCCCTCTAACGACACCAGCAGGTCAAAGAGACACTGGGCCGACACTCCTTTTGATAAACCAGTGCTGGTGCTGGTCTGAGAGATCAATCAGAAGATCAGAGCTAGAAGAAATCACAGGCGGCAATTTTCTGATAAGTTCTTCTGGCTGTTCAGTGAAAGCCTCACAGTGAATTCCAGCAGTGGAGCAACACTTGCAAACAGCTGGAGGATGAAGGGCTTTCGGTGAAGGATGTAGAACTGCCGGCAGCAAAACTCAATGCCCTGTCGCAGCAAAGGGTTGCTCTCATAGTCGGCATAGACCTGTAAAAACACCACAAAGACAACAAAGCATTTATTTCTAAACCATATATTTGGTTCTGCATGCTCTAAAGCATCCTAACTGTACTGAACTTCTGCAATTACGCTTTTACAAAGGAAGCAAAAAGGATGGAAGTTCACCTTACTTTGCATTAGGGCAAAGTGTGGGCAATGCTAATACACAAATAACCTTTGACCTGAACCGTCTCACAGTAGTTATGGTTGTTCAATGTCCTAGGAAAGCACTTCTATATCCCTAACCACCTGGGCCAGTTCCTCCTGAAGAATCCCAAGTTGTTCCCTGGCTAGCCATGAATAGACCCTCATGGTTTGGGTCCTCTTCCTGTGGTAGGTGCCCGGAAAAACTCACCAGGGAGTCGTCCAGGAGGCATCCTAACCAGATGCCAGAGCCACTGCCAGTAGCTCCTCTTGACGTGGAGAAGTAGCGGCTCTACTCTTATTCAATCCTCAGATCATTGAGCTTCTCTTCCAATCTGTAAGGTCCAGACACCTTGTGGCGAAAACTATTTTTAACCAACTAGTATCCGCAATCTCATTCTTTCAGTCATCACCTAAAACTTATGACTGTAGAAAAGGGTTTGGAACAAAGAGTAGTCGATAAACCGACACACTGATACAGCACCCCCTTCACTGTAGACACACCAATCTGCCTATCAATCTCACTCTCCCTCCCATAGACACTAAATACTTAAACTCCTCCACCCAGGGGCAGGATAGCGTCCCCGACCAAGAAAGGGAACCCTACCCTTTTCTGTGTCAAGACCATGCCCTCGGCTTTGGAGGCACTAATACTCATAAGGGCTGACTCACACTCAGTTGAACTGATCTAAATAGGTGGTGTTGTAGATCATGGCCTGAAGAAGCCAACAGGCCCATGTCACCATTTCTAAATCCACCATAATGGATCCTCTTAATACCTTGTGCCTAAATATTCTGTCCATAAATATGAATAGAACTGGTGACAAAGGTGAACCTTGGTGGAGTCCAATTTTCACCGGAAATGGACTGACTTACTGCTGGCAAATGCAAAGAAGTAGAGGTGTACAGTAAGATCTACATTCGAACACCAAAGCAGCAATAGAAACCCAAAGAGACTAACTTTTGTATTGGATTAGGGCAGTAGTGGAGCAACACTACCGCCCGAACAATCTATTACAACATTCTGACATTGTTTGGTCCAGTCTTCACTTTTTGCATGGTGAAAGCAAACAGGGCCACCTTCCCTGGATCAGAAAAGCAGGGTAAATGCATACCAGTGTTAAGCTCTTTATTTAGTTTATGCTTCTGAATCTGACTTAAGGTTGCATAAATCCCAGACATTGCAAATTATCAGAGTTGGGGAATTACTGTCCAACAATTAGGCACAGCTTCATTCACTCCTTCAAATCAAGAATATTATCCACAGATCTGGATTTATTGTACCTGGAGCATAGTAGGAAGGATCCACTGGTATCCGCTCAGTGAGAAGAGGTGGTTAAAGTGGACGGCTGTGTTTATGGCGGTGGCCGTGTACTGCCTAAGGAGGGAGCTGTCCTCCGGGTGAAGCAGCAGTGCTCCGTTGAAGACGTTGAGGAACAGCATCATCTCGTCCCCCCAGGGGTACTCGCTGGGCATGCCGAGAAACATCTCCTCCAGGAGCTTAATCCAAAGCACTTTGTGGAGAGTGTCCAGACCAAACAGCTCCTTACCTGTTGGGGACAAGGAAATAGTGGTGAGGTTACCGTATTTATGTCTGGTGTTCACTTGCACAATGACAGAACCAGTATTTTACCTTGTGGCTCGTTGAAGAGGGAGAACTCTGCATCAATAGCAGTTCGAGGGAAGGAAGGAAGTCTCAGCAGGTCTTCTTGCAGCAGGGAGACGTGGGACTGCTTGTGTACCGCTGGCATGTGTTGGGTAAGAGATATCAGGAAGAGGACCCGACCAACCTCCTCCATTTTACGGGTGAACACCTGAGTAGGTGCATATAAGATGCCTTTATCCTTTCAAGATGAAACTTGTTCAGTGAAGAAGTTTCAGACATAAACTGTTACCTGTTTTTGGATAAGTTCTTGTCCTTTCTCGGGCAGCATGTGGACTAGGTTAAGTTGAGGAGAAACTGACCTCCGGAAGGGATAGATGTCTCTGACATAAGTCTGGGGAATAAAAACCACAAAGAGGCTTCAATCAGAGGCAACCAATATCTCCCTCAGTTTTTCTGAAAATGTTTCATTACCTATCCCTGAGTCAACTGTCAATTCTGGCAGCTTGCACCAGAGCAATGTTTAGTTGGAATATCTGTGCTTTTAAACCTCGTCCCCCTAAGCACATTCCAAGTCAGATGCAAATCAAAGACCCAGCCATCATTCTCCAGGGTCGTCTGTATGTGTTTTGTGTTCGGTCAATTGATTAATGAAATGTGGGCTTGTATGAGGTCTACGGAGTGAGCTTTCAAAAGAATTGTAAATGCTTGGATGCTGAAACTGCACTTCTTTCCCTCTGTTCATTGATGGCTTTCTTTTTTAACAAAGATTTCTTCCTTTACCTCTCTTTCAAGCAGTCTGTCCTCCATCAAAATTCTGAACATTCTGCTAGTGTACATCGAAATTTTGCCCGGAGCTTTTGTTTGTTTGTCCTCCGATGTAGGAAGACTGCATTAGTGAGGTTCTTAAATGCAACAGCTGCTGCTAGAATCTTTTTTTTTTTGTTTATTAACAAAGTTGATTTACTTTAATAAAGATTGAGGACGTTTGTGTCTACACAAGTCAGTAAGTCTTTCAAAACTGTAGGCTAAGATTTGAACTTTGACTTCTCAAAGTCAGACACGGTCAGTGCCCACCACGGGATTGTTCAAGTCTAGGGTTATCAAACGTGATTGCATCACGTTTGATAATCCTGGACTGAAAGGTATCAAACGATTGTTCAAGTCCAGGGTTATCAAACACGAGGCCAAACTTGGACTCATGTTTGGCTGTATGATACTTCGGCAAACAGAATGGTTCATATTTGAGCCATGTGTGCAGGAAGCTTGACCATGCTAACCTGACTCCGCCAGATGGATTTGCTCTGCATATCCATCTGGAAACCTTCGGGTTGAAGTAATTTTGGGAAGGGGCGAAAATACTGGTTAGCTGATTGGCCTATGTTGGTGATAGACGGGCCAAATAAACCAATCAGATCAACGAAGCATATGACGTAACGGAGCGACTTACAACTAAGAGGAGCCAATTGATAGGTCAAACTCTTGCCGAAACCAGTCAGGAGAAGAGCAAAAAACATCTTTTCCTCTGAGAAAAGCCTCCAGAGCAGTGTTTTGTTCTTCTTTCAGTGAAGAAATACTCTGTAATTCCGATAAAACTTGCTCGATAGCCACGCTTAACGCTAGTTTCATCAGCTGAAGCCGCCATGTTCTTTTTAGACCGACCTGTCACGCTTCTCTTTGCGTCACACCTCAATCCGCCTCAAAAGCCAACGCTGATTGGACGCTCGCTTGGTGAACGGCTCCAAATTTTCTTCAAAGGAGAGTCTCCAGATTAGCGAAAGTGAAATCTTGAAAGCTCGCGAGATCAGGATTGTCTCACGAGGCTATGGCCATGCTTGCTGGCATGCAAACTCCTAGGCCGTTTCTCAATATGCGTTCTTGAGCATTCTCAGTGTGCTTGTGTACTCATGATACGCCATCAGCCTCAGCCCGAAGTACTAATGCCTACCGAGAACGCCAGATCGAGAACGCGATCAAATCTCCTCGATGTTGTTCTCGCCCACGCCTCTTTATCGAAAGCATGCATCAGAGCAGACTGGTAAGTGCGTTATTCAGACTGACCGCTTCCCCAGAATGCTTCAGCTTGACCTGCCTTTTGATTCGAGACAGCCACAGTGTTAAGTTAAACATTCCCTTTTCTGCTGCTGTTGTTCTTCAAAAAGTACGTTTTTAAGAAATTGTTTGAGGCTTATAACATTATACATTTAAGCCTCCCTGTGTGGTCTGTTTACAGAGTTAGTGAAAAAAAAAAAGTCCGAATTAGCTGAGTGACCAGAGTGACCAACAGACCTCCGAGGGTAACGCAGCCAGGGCTAAAATTTACCCGTCTGTAGTGCACTTCCTCTCGGTCTAGTTATGTGTGAACTACAGCTCGTTCTGATGGCGGTTTTGTGGTTCTGTAATTTTTTATGTGTTTTTAAGCTTTAGAAATTAAAAATATTGTTTTCAAAATGTTTTGTGTAGGGAATAAATAGTTTTGACTGTTAAAGAAATGCTAAACAACGTTGCCTGTGATGACGTCACGAGTACGCTTCTGCTCCAATACACATATGTGCTTGCGTGCTCGCGTTCTCGTCAAGTCCAATCTTCCTGCGTTCTCGCCAAGAACGGACTTGACGAGAACGCGAGTATGTACTCGCGTTCTTGTGAGTTGAGAAATGCCCCTAGTTTCCTCGAAGATGTATAACCTTCAGCTTTGCAATATTACAAACCTGACCAATGGAATTGTTTTCCACTAGTATTTTAGTTTTTTTTATCCTGATGGGTTCTTCCTCCCATCTCCCTACCTATTCCCATTTCATACCTCCTCCCTTATTCCCTACTCCTTCTCTCCCTTCCTTCCCCATTCCAATATTCCCATGCAGGTTTTCTTTTTAAACCTCATATCCTCCCCTGCAAGGACATGGTGTGAGATACAGTTTTTATCGTCATCTACCCTCTATATTTGCAATCATTATCCTTAACCTAAGGGCAGCACCTTTTAATAGCTGCAACCTCAGGCACCTGGCTATGTATGCTTTTGTATTGTGTCTCTTGAATGGGCTGTAGGGGAACAAATTTTATTGTGCTCTGTACAATGAAAATAATGGATTTCTGATGATGATTCTGATATATTGCAGGGTTGGAGGTTCTATTCAGAAACCTTACATAACCATTCTGGTATTGTAGGCATGATTATGGTTGACCTGCAGTATTATTAAGTAACTTTGCTCTATTCAATCTAGCTAGCCTGGGAAAACCAGGTACTTGAAATAAAGCTGCTCTATTAACAAAAAGTTTCCTTTTCGGCAATAAAGATATGGTCAACTAATTTAATTTTCTGACCATTTATTTAAAATGGGGGCAAAATATAATGGCTTTCACAATTTTTTTATGTCAATAAAAGTTCTGTTTTTCTATCATGTTTTAGAATAAAATCTGATAATTTAGTGAAATATATCTGTAATAAAATCAGGTAAGAGAGACGTTAAAAAGGTTTATTTTTAATAAATGATTGTTCAGTTAAGGTAAGGCAGGGATAGAGTTTTCTATTGTGTAAAAGGCACAAAAAAGAACATTTAATGAAAAGCTTAGTAAAGACTCGCATGTAGTTCAACCTTCATAAATAATCGTGGAATAGATATGGATTAAAAATATATTTATAGGTTTTTATTTTCAAGTTTATACACATTTTTGCTAATATTCATTTAACCCTGTGTTATCATCAGCAGGACCTGTCTGCCAACAACTGTCCTTGGAGATGTGACCACATTGCGACCAATACCTCAGATCTCCATGAAGTTTTTATTTTAAGATTGCTTTTAGCAGGCTTGGCCTTTATTTGACAGTAAGCTGAAAGCAAGAGAGCCAAGGAAGACATGTTGCAAAGGTCAGCAGTACTAACTCTGATCCTGCTGATATTTCAAACTCCAGCCAAAAGCTATTAGCATTTTAGCTTATCTTGTATAGACTAACAATAAAATTAAGTCGTTTGAACCTTTATCTTGAGTTTCATCTTTACTTTACACAAAGTGATAGAGGGTGAATGTTAATCTCTCTAAAAGCTGTCTTAACTAAAGATAACTTCAGCGTTGAAATATAAACACCTGCCGTTTATTGTTTGCAAGCAAAATTTCTCACATGAGTTCTAGAAGATAGAGCCTCTGATCAGGTTTCCATGTCAGGGGAACTATTATAGGACAGTCTTTCACAAATAATCTCATGAATGCCTATTTACTCTAGATCAGATTAAATATTGCCCTTTTGCAGTCTGCCGATGCTATATTAACCAAGATATATGATTTGTTACGTATGATGATCACTGAGAGTGGTAGAGAGAGATGTAGAAAATGTTAACTGTGTACTCTATGTTAGATGCAAGATGGCCTATGAATTTCTGTTACCTTATTTGTATATTCTGTGGTTTGGGGGGTTGTATGCAGGAAGCTACAGCTTTAAGGGTGAATTATACTTCTGCAACCGCACACATCGCAAACCAGTTTTGCTGGTATACTTCTGCATCGTCGGTCTGGAATTTTCTAGGGATGCACAGCAGTTTCCCGCCAAAGTGCTAGGGGGAGTCTATTCGAGAACTCGCGAGAACTTCGGCGGATGGTCAAGAGAACTTCTTCGGCGGCACCAGCAAGAGTGTTTATTTTCCGAAACAACATATCTGAGGCATCCTACAAGTGGTTGAACTTCCGAACCTCCTCAATCCACCTTTGGTTGTGCACAGAGACAGATATGACGGTTGCAGAGGCTATGCATCAGAAGTATGTATTGTCCTTTAGACTTTTTAGCCAGATTGATCCTGAGAGGGCACAGTTTTAAGCCAGGCATACACTGTGCAATATTTTCAATGGTTGTACGCATCCACAGCTCAAACTGTAAGACGAAACCGCAGGGTTTAACAGTTCCCAAAGAAAGTTAATCTGAGTTCTACCTTGTTGTAGTGAATGAGGTTCCATCTTTTGTCCATCAGGAAGTAGTGAGCAGATCTTGCTTCGGGAATGTTGAAGAATTCAAGGCACTCCTGGTGAGACGAAGAAACCACAAAGTTAAATTAACTGGAGAATTGTTCATCAGCATTTTCTAAACAGTTTTCTACACCCATTTCTAAAAGATGGCAAATAGTTAATGAATTCTCGACCCATAGTGCAACTCTTACAGACACATTGTGCAACCATTTCATTGTTGTAAACATCTTTATGCTGGACTATGCTACAAGCACATGGCTAGTTTGGTGACTATCTTTGCCTAATAAGCATAAAACATCCATAAAAAATAATCTCTTTGGTCTTTACCTTTAGTAGGGCATCAAACTGGGTGTCTTCATGGACTGGCAGCTGAGTTGGGATGTCACACTCATTCTGGCCGTGTACCACAAGGGTTTTGGTTCCTAAAGCGACCCCATCACAAAATAGATCATCATAAACCAGATGTTTTGAATCGCCAAAGAGTTTAAACGTCAGTGTGCTGACCTGGCATGGACGCAGTGACCAGCAGTTTGACCTCACACTGCTCCTTCTTCATGGTCTGCTTTAGGTCTTTGAAGAACAGCCCCTCCACGTACCCCACCACCTCCCACAGGAAGGTCAGCGTGGCAGAGATGGCGTCCATACCCCACTCGCAAGGAGTGCGCACAAAATACATGATCAGCCCCACCTGGAAGAAGAAGTCTGGTTCAGAAAAAGTTTTTTTTTTAATATAATATTTATCAGAGTTTGGATATTATTTTATGTTTTACCAGGTAGTTAAAGAGGATGTGAGAAGTCTGCGCAGGTAGATCCCCGATGTTTAGCAGCAGCTTCCTCAACATGTAGATCAGCTCATCCTGGAGTAAAACCACAAAACAAGGACATCTTGTAAAGTAAGTTTAGTTTCAATTATTGATAAGAGAAAACCGCTCCTGATTCATAAGCTGCAATCACTCCAAACAAGAATACAGTCAATTTTACATGTGGTCCAGCTTGACTTGGTCGCTTGACATTCCACCGCTCACCTACATTAAACCTGCACTGATAATGCAGATAACATGGTTGTCATGGTTTTGGTTCTGTTTAAGTTTTCTTTCTGAGTTTTCATTGGTTTTCTTTCCATATTGTGTTTTCCAGTTGTTTTTGGTTGTATTTGAGTTCTTGTTTACCCTCTGTTGCCCTCTTGTGTCAGTAGTGATGTTATGAGATGAGGTGTCGGGTAATGGAGGGGGTGTTTCCAGGAAGCGCGTGTCAAGATGAGATTCATTTAGGGGAGGGGCCAAAATTGATGATGTCCAAAGCCTCGCTACCCTGAGTTTTTTACAAATTTGTAAAAAGAGCAACCGATTAAACTGAATGTTACAAAGTTGACACTATTATATGAGCTGTTTTCACCGAGAAATGATCAGTAGCAACTTGAAAATTGTCAGATCCGCCTCTCTGGCTGCAATGCGCGCTCCCGACAGGGGGAACAGAAGCAGAATTTCGCACAAGACCGGTTCAGCCTCGGAGTTTATACCCACCCTTTCCGGTTGAATTCCTGAAATTATAATTTGTTTTGGGACTTGTTAAAGTGTTTCGAATGTTTTTTATTTGTTTTCTTAAAATGCTATTTGTTCTGAATTTTTAAAAGTGTTTTATTTATTTTTATTTTTTAAATGTAAATTAGTTTTCTGAAATGATAATTTGTTTTGGGAACTTGTAAAAGTTTTTTTTTTAATGTAAATTAGTTTTCTGAAATTATCATTTGTTCTGGAACTTGTAAAAGTTTTTTTTTGTAGATTTTGTAATGTTGGTTTGCACCTGATGCCTCGATATAATCGACTCCCTATCGGTATCGGGCCTGTATCGGCCTTAAAACTGAATATCGGACATCGACCACCCCACGATATTTAACCCAATATTTGATCAACTTCTGAGTTTCTAAAAGTCTAAAAAACAATTCTTCTTCTTCCTCTCAAAAGTTTTTTTTACAGACTTAAAACTTCTAAAGGCTAGGGAAAAATATTGATACATTAAAATATCACAATATCTTCATACGCTGATATATTGCCCTTTAAAAACACCATATCAATCTCTTTACTACTAATGAAATATTGCTAAGTCATCTTTATGCTACGAAATCCCATAAAATTCCGCGAGAAATTTTGCCATATTTTTTATATTTTTGATATATTGACGCTGTATCGATCTATTTTACTAACAAAATCTCACAAGAATTTGCTAAATATCACGAGAGTTTGTAATATAACGATGAAATTTCACGAGATTTTGAAAAGTAAAATAGATCGATACCGCTGCTTAAAATCAATTTGATATCAGCATATGAAAATATATTTGAGTATATTATTTTTTCAAAGGGTGTCAGAAATGGATAGCACAAATCTGCTATTTTCTAATGACTACTTATTTTTGTCCAGCTTTGTATCGGTATACGATATCGGTTATCGGGTACATGGGCTCTTTTAAAATATCGGCATATCGGATATCGGCCAAAAATCCCAATATCGTGCAGCCCTAGTTTGCACCTTCCGGCCACCGTGTCAGAACCATAATGAGCCATATCTGGAGTTTAAATCAGCTGTGCATCATTGATAAAAAAAAAGGAAATATCTTAAAACGTGTGGTTTAACTATTGTCATCAGCAATCGTCACCATTAGCATTTAGCTTTTTTGCTACGATGTATAAGAAATAAAGCTTAATTTTTTTTGCTGTCGATTGTTAATTTTTGTCTCAAAATGCTCTCCCACCTGTCTGTTGCTCACTGTGAGTTTCTCCAGGAAGTGGCGGAGAACCAGAGCGGGATCTTCAATAAGGCAGTTCCAGAGGATTTGCTGTGCGACGGCGCTCACTAAAGAAAAATAACAGTAAATGTTAAGTAGGAAATCAACAGCCAAGAATTTATTAAATAAAACATGGAATAAAATTTGTTCCATTATTGTTGCAATAAAAAAAAAAGTGTAGTCCTGTTTCTCTGACTGTGACTTCATCCTCTGATTTGGGAGTTGACTCTGAGCTTGTCTTCCTGGCTTTGTGTTTCCTGGACGGGGCTGCCTTTTACAGTTCCCTTTATCACTGCTTCTGTCTCTTTGAACCCCAGTCTGCCTCGGCAGATGGCCGCTCACAGTGAGCCTGGTTCTGCTGGAGGTTCACACAGTTGCTACAAGCATGCTTAGTGTGAGGGATTGCATTTGAGGCCAATGAGTTGATGCAATCAACTGGTTTTCCTTAGATAGAAAACTTTGAATCAATTTAACTGGATGATCTGGTGAACTTTAAAGTGCCTTGAGATGACATGTGTTGTGAATTTGCACTATATAAATAAACTGAATTGAATTCAATTCCATTTTTTTTTCAATTGCATTTAGAGAGAGTATTTTTCCTTCCCTTCTGGGGTGATCTGTAAAATGCTTTTCGAAAAAAGAAATATGGGGATAAAAACAACAGAAAAGTTACTTTCAAAACCTTTTTATTATTAAAATGCTCAAAGTTTAATTTCTGGATTGTATTCCTTTTTTCAAATTCCAATTTACAAAAGTCGTTTTTTGCATAAATAATGGGAGAAAACTCCCTCCATACCTTTCTTCTTCACAATACAAAACAAAAATAGGCTCTGATATGCTATAGTTTCTCCTATTTTAAAGACCCAGTGTATAAGGTTCACTGCCATCTAGTGGTGCACTACATGAACTGCAGTCGACCAAGAACTGCATTCTGGTGCAAAAAGCTGCAAAGTTCCTGTAGAACAGAAAAATTTCTAGTTTTAGACCTACCAGCCACACCATCCTCTCTGACTTCTCCATCTTCCATGAGGTGGACTATTGGTAACACTGCGGCACAGATGCATGCTGGGAAGACAGCTTGAGGCGGTTGAAGCATGTGGTGAGTAGGAGTGTGGTCTGTTGTGTTTTCTTCATCTGTTTAAATGACAAACCACTAAAAGTTATCAGATTTTCTTTAATATTTAACAGACATGATCATGAATTCATTGCAGACATTTTAACAGTGGCAGGATTTACACCTGGGACCTGAAAACCGCCAGAGATAGAAGCAAAGTAAGGATTTAAAAGAAGGAAGGGAAAACGGTAGGACGCAAGGAAGCAGGAAACAAATACATGAAGTAGCAAGGACACAAGCAAAAGAGGAAGGATACAAGAAAGGAAGGAAAGAAGACTAAATGTTTTTTTTATTATCTTCATACCTTCTGCACTCGCCATGGAGCGGACGGACCAGACCGAACCTCGGCGAAACGAGTAATTCCTGTGAGAGTTACTGGAAGCGCAGGACGGGCTGACGGAAAGACGGCGGGCTGTGAGGTTCACCACTTCTTCTGCTGGCGGGATCAATGTGGAAAAACAACAGGCAGTCAGAGAGCCGACCTTTAAATCCACCACCTGTGCAGCCTGCAGCTACCACCTTCTTCCTCCTGCTCTGGTGGAGGGCTGCAGGTGGGCTCATAGCAGGCCTCCTGAGCCACTGGGATGGCCGTGATGATGCTAGCCTCGCGGCCTAGGCGCCGCTTTTCCTCCTCTTGCTGCAGATTCTTCAGGATGTGCTCGGCTCGCTGGTGGGAGCGCGACACGGCTCGCGCGGAAAAGGATTTCTAAACAGAAAACAGCCCCAAGTAGGTTCAAACCGTTCTGGAAAGCAGGCACAGCTGTTGTAAGAAATGTTTCTTTTTCTTTTATATGACTGGAGGAGACAGGACAGTAACTCCCCTCCAGAACACTGGCCTCAGACCCATCCTGAACAAAAAAAAGCATTGAACAAAGTTTAGGGAAGCACCAAACTGTCAATTCCCCGCACTTTAAAATCCTCTAACAGTCACTGAACGCACCATAGCTAAATGGCTAACTTAAGCCATATAGCTGAACATTCGTTGTTTGCCATCTTGACTTTTGAAGTTATAATCAGATTTTATTCTGTAATTTTTATTTTAAAAATATAAATAAATAAAACTTGATTAATCTAACATTAATATCCTCTTCTATTTTATTAATCTTCCTTTTGTTTCTAAATACAGTTACCGCCATGTGGAATGGCGGAATGGTGTGTTCAGGGCTGTATGCGTTAGTTTCAACCCAAAAATAGTATTTGTTCAGCTTTGGCCTGAACTGCCAGGGCGGAGATTTTGAAAAACCATCTCTAGTAAAGGTCACAGCTACAACTTTTTTAATCCAAATAGCTCATTTAAAATAATAAAAATAATACACCCACAGTGCATCAAGTGTGGTGCAGGACAAAAGTGTTGATTTTAGTGAAAGTATATAAATAACTGTTTAATATATTTTGATGGGTCCAAAATATATAAATGTTTACTTCTGGTTAAGATGCCAAGAAAGGATTCGGTACCAATAGGAATGCTGAGTTGAAGTCGGATTCAAGTAAAACAAGCTAGAGGCAAAAGAAGCGGGAAAATCGGTCAAGGTTTTTTATAGCATTGGTGCCGACTTAAAGGGATCCATTTTCAAATTAGTAAAGATATCGTAAGGTGATTAATTTTCAAAAATTTAAATATGTTTTAAATAATATGTTGTTACACAGATGTCACCATGTTGCTGCAATGCATTCTGGTTAAATGATGTATGCTAGCTCCTGTAGCGCTAGCTCCATTTTGTCAAAGCAGAATTAGTAACGTTAAACCTTTTCAGTTTGAACTGGAATACATTGAAACTCATAACATTATAAAGATTGAGAAATTAAGGAAGTTAGCCGAAGAAGCTGGTGTTTGTGTGGTTACTGCTATGTGCTAAAAGATGCTTAAGCCGGGCTTGCACTGCGATTTTTTGCCCTTTTCGGGGCGACTTTCCAGTCGTGCGAGAATTTTCCGACCCGCCCAACTTTCAGCCTGATCGTGCGTCGTGTAGCGTACAGGGAGTAATGAGGGGAGATCAGCCTCTCACGACCAACTCCTGATTAGGAATCGTAAGGTCGGAAGAAAATCGTTCAGTGGGCATGCGCAAACAAGGGAAGTTAGTTCTGTAAAATTGACATACCATAGTAGCCAGGTTTGCTCAGCCATGTATTTGTCCAAATACGTTATCGCCTTTTCTTTTTAGGGCTTTCAGCACAAAATTGCACAAATTGCCAAGGCATCGCGTTTCTCTCTAGTGAGCTTCATATTCCTCTTCTACTCATTTGGCTTCCGGATAGACGAGTCAGAGTAGCTCCATCTCACTGCGGAGCTAAGTCCCATGTGGTTTTTAGACGTAGAGTCGTGAACTCAAACTGTTGGACGAAACCGCGGGGTTTTGTTGTACACTTTTGCTGCGTGCAACGATTGAAAAAATCGCACAGTGTATGCCCGGCTTTACCCAGATATGGAGCTATGCTACAAAGAGCCCCAGTTTCAAACTGAGACTGTTGACGGTTAGCATTGGGAAAATCTTTCACGAATGGAGAGGCTTCATTGTCACCGTAAACATTATCTTCCGATTTGATTCTTATGTTAGCTTCTGCTAATTGTGTTAGGTATAACTAATATAGTAAACAGTAGATCACAAATTGATCACATTTGTTTACTTCAACAAATATCTCATATATAGCTCATGAAAACTTTGGGGCGGTGATGCAATGTCTATATTTATACCTTGCAAATGTGTAAAAAAACAACTCTGGTAATGTTAGCTGTCCTGTTGTTCGTAGGTTTTATTTAAGTAACACCTAACTCATTCATTAACCCAGCAGGCATTGTGCAGGCGAAAAAGATGGTGACCTCTATGAGTGGAAAATATAACAAAGGATATTTAATTTTGAAGTAGTGATGTGTTTTTTACACGTCACAAGCTGCAATTTTTAAGCTAACAGAAAAATTATAACGTATTTAGGCTGAGATATTCAATGAATCGTGGATCCTTTTGAGTGAGCAAAAAAAAAGGCAAGTAAATGTATGGTTGGGTTAGTATTAGCATTAAGGGACCTACCCACCGGCAAACAGAACGGAAACAGAGTGGGTGAGCGTGAGAACGCCACCTACTGGTCGGGGGAGTTAAAACTTGTAGCTATCACCTTTAAGGACATGTTCGTAGGGACAAACTGGGTGAAAGTTACTGTATCCCTCAAAGTGCTTTGGTATCTCTCCATACAGAACCTCTAAACACATGATACAATCAACATTCAGCCATTCTCGGTTGATGAAACCATGCATGAACAGCACAACAGTAAACACATCTGTACGCCTGATGCATGCTGTTATTTTTTTCCACTCTTTATTCAGTCAAAGCAAGTGCTGGATGACTTTCCCGACGATGAAAGATGCAGCACAAGATAAGACCAGTCTCCTCTCATGTTCTCGTTGACCTGAGTTAACAAGATGCATCAGCCCAAACACTCAGACAGAGATGCCAACTTACTATGGTATGGACTGATGGAATTAATGTGGGCAACTAAAAACAAAGACAGTTCATAGATACGAATTATAGTATGTAATGTGTGCTTGAAAGGTCGTCATCAGAATCAAAAGAGAGTTTGGTAAATTCCTGTTAAAAAAATGTAAAAGTAACCCATCTGTGCGTACAGACTGGTCTTCGTTAATAGGGTCCTGGACGCTGCCAGTGGTCTGGGGCACCCAGGGGGGGTCGAAGATGGGGACGCAGGGCATGCCAAGGATTGGAGACGGCAGAGTGAAGTTGATGCTTGGCGGAGGGATCTGATAGAAACAGCACAGAAGTGGTCAGAAAGATTGGTTATCACATCAATGCCTTTTGCACCATTGGTTTACATTTTCATCACTGCTGCACTTTATAAATAGAAATGTTCATCTTCACTGCTAAGCTGCTGCTCATTCACTGTCGAAAAGCTGCACGTAAAGGAATTTCGTTTTGTGTACACTCTGGGTACTCCATACTTTGAAGATCTGCTGGGCTCCCTCCTCCATCCGAGGCCACACCTGATAGCGGAAACGCCACAGTGTGTAAAACTTTAGGACGGAGTTGATGCGCTGACAGGCCTCCTGGTGTTGGAACTCCGCCATCATCATTTCGGTCACTGCGTCGGGGACCTTGACGGCGCAGAGGAGGAACATGGCGGCTGAAGGGATGTGGAAAGGGAAAATGTTAGTATTTGTATGAGCTGAAGGGCAAAGCTTTCACTCCAGAGTTTCAACTAACCAGCTGCAGCCGCCATATGCTCGTCAACGCTAAGCAGCAGCTCCCAGGCGGCGGGCTGAATGTCTCCATACATGTCATCAGTGAGAATCGGGGCAGCCTTTATCAGCAGTGAAAGAGGAGCTGGGGACAAACTCATCACCTGGAAAGAATCACTGATGATTTGTTTTCCTTCTTTTACTTGATTTTATTGTTGTAATTGTTATAAAATAAAATTTTGATTGAGTTGAAACTACTTGAGAAAGCCAGCTAACCTGGTTGCGGATGTACTTGAGCATGCCGGTGTCCTTCTTCCCTTCTGCGTTGGAGTCGGTAGGTTTCCTCTTCATGGAGGGAGTCCTCAGGCAGGATTTATCTGAACACTACATGGAAAATCACACTTTTTAGAAAGCCCACGCCGTACTCTGACCTTCAATAGCACTTGCTTTTTACCTCCTTGTTCTTCTTTGCGCGTCCACCAGGGGCACCAGAGGCACTGTCCTCTCTCAGGCTGTCCACCGTCTCACCGTAAACGAGCTTGATGGCGCGGACAAGACGGGCGCAGGAGCGGCCGTGATGCTGGTAGCAACGTGGGTGACAGAAGTCTACGTGTGTGCAGATGAAACTCTGCTGGTTACACAGCAGAATCATTATCTGTAAGGAAACAGAGACGGACGATAGCTAGGGAGTCAGAAGGAGCCGCGGAGGATATGGAGTCAATTTGGTTCCTTTATTTTGCAAGGAACACAAGTTGTAAATGGAAATAAAAAAGAAATAAAAATAAATCTGGAAATACAACACTGAAATTTTAATCAAAAACGGTTTCGATAGTCACTTTACTATTTTCCTTAATTTTATTTAAAAAAAAAAATAAAAAACACTGAAAAAATAAAATCTAAGAAAACAGCCGAGTTATTCCCAAACCCTTTTTTCTCATTAAGCTTCTTCCTGGACTGATTTTTTTTCTTAAATTCACATTAAGAAAACATGTTCTTTACAACAATAATGGAACAAAGTTCACTCCATAGAAGACAGACAGTAGGACCATCAGCTGAGGTTGATGGACATACATGGAGCCAGGACATGTTGCGATGGTAGTTGTCTTCAGCTCCTCCTGAGCCCTGACCCTCAGGCTCAATGCTGGGTTCACTGGTGCTGAAGGGACTTCCTGCAACATTAAACATGAAGACTCATTAAAAATGGAAGAAAACTGCCATACACTGTATAAAATCAAATAAAAACTTTAGAATGCTGAAATCAAGAAAAGATATCACATAACAAGTTATTTAAGGAAATTTTATCTAAACTATCAGATAGAAATACTGAAAATAATGTAATCATTTGTTGAATCAGAAGAAAAACTGGCAGCAGGAGAATACGTCAAAAATGCAAACAAAGTAGATAAGATGCTAACGCCTATTACTTGAAACAGAAAATGGGGTAAAAAAGGGAAAAAATAATAAAAAAAAAAACTGAGAGAACGGCAAACTTACCCTTAAAAACCCTTTTAGAGTAAATATTTTTTTTCAAATTTTCATAACTGGACTGAATTTTTTTTTTCAAATTTGCATTTTAAATACATCTTTGGTTGCAAATTCACTCCCAAACATGTTTACAAAAACACTTTCTGCAGCTGTTTTGCTCTTTAAATTCAGCATATCTTCTTTTTTTCAGTTTAACTTTGGGAACTTTCAGTGTAACCGGTTGCATTGAAATTCAATTTAAATCAATTCAGTTTATTTCTATAGCGTCAATTCTCAACACATGTCATCTCAAGGCACTTTACAGTTCAACCAGATCATACAGTCAAATTGATTGAAAGTTTTCTATCTAAGGAAAACCAGTTGATTGCATCGACTCATTGACTTGAATGCAATCCCTCATACTAAGCATGCTTGTAGCGACAGTGGAGAGGAAAAACTCCATTTTAACAGGAAGAAACCTCCAGCAGAACCAGGCTCAGTGTGAGCGGCCATCTGCTGAGGCTGACTGGGGTTCAAGGAGACAGAAGCAGAGATACAATGTGCTGGACAAAACCCTGGGGAAGGGAACCCTGATGTCTGTCAAAAGGCTGACATTAAAAATTATTATTTTAGTCTAGCCTAGACAGCCCTCACTCGATCTTTGAATATATGAATCGACTTCTAGGAATTAATTAGACTTTATTTAGAATAGGGAAGTCTTTGTTTTTTTTTTTACACCATATTATGTTGAATAAGTGAATATTATATCCGATTGTATATATTAATCCACAAAAAATACCAACATCAAACAGTGTAAAGTACATATTTTACTTAACTAATTTAAGTTGCTTCTTCTATGGTGTAAATTAGAAAAAAAACACATTTCAAAGTGTTTTCCCCTCTTTGCTTTAACCTCTAAAAACCTTTGAAGTGTGACATCAGACAGCAGCTTTGTACAAGTCTTCAAGCTGAGCCTGGTGTTTCATCTCAACCTCACCGATGTCAGTGACGGTGTCCCTGCTCTGCGTTTGTGACAGCAGCCCTTCTTCGTTCTCCGACTCGGAGTCCTGCCGAGACAGCTTGGTGCTCTTCAGGCTCCCCGCACGGCGGATCGAAGAGAGGGACCCCCCCTTTTTCACACGGAAACTGCGGGCCCCTTTGATCTGAAGCAACCGAGCGCCTCCGATTCGAATCTTCCTGACAGGTGCTGGGAAGCGACAGGAGTAACAGAGATTACCTACCATCAAAAGGAAGCAGTTCGATAAAACCAGCGCTGCTGTAGTCTCACCCTGAGCCTCCTGGGTCTTCTTCTCCTCTCCCGTCGTGTCAGACTTCAGAGTGTGGCTGCTGCTGTTGAGAGAGTCATGCCCATCTTCATCATCCAGGATTCCCGCAAAGCTGATCTTCCTCTCGTAGCGATGGCGGCCCAGCTCCGGGTCCAGACGCAGACGGCAGCTGTCCAGGTCCTTCATCAAACACATTGATGTAGCTCAGTTGTGTTGATATGATAGTATGGAGTGAATTTTTCTCCATTATTGTTGCAGGGCATTCAAAAATGAAGATTTTAAAAACTTCTTGACTGAAAAACATTTGGACTAACTTTGCTGACTTCAGATTTTATTTTTTCAGATGATTATTATTTTTCTTTTTAATTATTTGTCACATTTTTTTTTATTTTCAATCAATTATTTTGAAATATTTCCTATTTTTCTAATTATTATTCATTTTGTTTTTGCAAAATTCAAATTATTTGAGTGTAAAATGTCAGAATTTGCTTTTCAAATTGCATTTTTAATTATCCAAAGAGAGTGCTTGAAATAAAGAAAACCTTTAATCTGAAGGAGAGAAATTTGAAAATATAAAATCTAAAAAAAGAAAAATTTTATTTTGAAAAAAAAATTATTTGAAAACAACAAATAAAAAAAATCAACAGAAAAACAAAGTTATTCTCAAAAGTTTTTTTTATTATGATTTTTAAGATTTTTTTTAAGTTTCATTGCTTCAAATTCCAATTTTTTAAATCAAAATCGTTTTCTAAAATATGGAAATTATCATTTAAAAATCATTATTTCTTTTTTTTTTACTTTCCATTAACAAAATATTTATTCTTTTTAAAAAGTTTTTTCAAAGAGAAAAGCATATATTTTTTATTTTCCATTTACAAAACACTTTTTTGCAACAATGATGTAACAAAATTCACACCATACACAGGCTTCTCCTTTAGAACATTAAAAGAATTACCGCAAGCTGCTCGGTTCGAGGGCGGGGTAGGCAGGGGAACGTTTCTCGCAGGAAGGTGGTGATTTCCAACAACAACTGACAGGCGGCCATCTTTAGAGCAAAAGGGCAGCCGCATTTTGTAGGATTAACCGTGTCTGTGGATAAAAAATTATTTTAAACTTGCAAACAATAAAATGTGCATTATAAGTTAATTCAGAAATGTTGAATTTAAAATAAAGCAAATTTTTCAGAGTATAACACTGACAATGCTTTCCAGAAAGTAGTCTTTGCAAGTATACTCAAAGTATTCAAATTAAAAACTGAACAAAGAAGTATACTTTCAGTTTACCTTTTGTGTACTAATCAATGATATACCCAACTAAGTTAATGTTCTTGATACATGGCTTATGGTAAAAGTCTATGCATATACAAAGTACCTCATACTTTAATTACTTTGATTTCTAGATTGCATTTTTTTTTTCAAATTTTACTTTCACCATTTTTTTCCCCATTTCCATTTGCAAGACATGTCTATCCACTTGCAACAATAATGAGTGCAAAATTTACTCCATACATAGTCAACCTGATTGAGGGAATGTGAAAGCATTAATTTGCCTCTTCAAGCATTAATTTGTAAGCCTTTCAACTTATTCTCAAGATAAATTTAGGTATGTACTTAGAATAGGCCGTACTAGGTCCATACTTTGACTAGGCCGTTCTAGGTCTTTAATTTGACTAGGCTTTACTAGTTTTTGTACTTTGACTAGGCCGTACTAAGTCTATACTTTCACCAGGCGGTACTAGGACCGTATGTTTACTAGGCCTTACTAGGTCTATACTTTGACTAGGCTGTACTTTGACTAGGCTGTACTAGGCCGTACTTTGACTAGGTTGTACTAGTCTGTACTTTGACTAGGTTGTACTAGGTCTTTGACTAGGCCATATTAAGTCCCTACTTTAACTAAGCCGTACTAGGTCCATATGTTGACTAGGCCTTACCAGGTTTGTAATTTGACTAGGTCTTACTAGGTCCATATGTTGACTAGGCCTTACTAGGTCTGTACTTTGACTAGGGCGTAATAGGTCTGTACTTTTACTAGGGCGTACTAGATCTGTACTTTGATGAGGGCATACTAGGTCTGTACTTTGACTAGGATGTACTAGGTCTGTACTTTGACTAGGGCGTAATAGGTCTGTACTTTTACTAGGGCGTACTAGATCTGTACTTTTATGAGGGCATACTAGGTCTGTACTTTGACGAGGCCATACTAGGTCCTTAGTGGTTCATACTTTGACTAGGTCATACTAGCTCTTTACTTTGACTAAGCTGTACCAGGTGCTTAATTTGACTAGGCCATACTAGGTCTGTACTGGTCCGTACTTTGACTTGGCCGTACTAGCTTTGTACTTTGACTAGGGTGTACTAGGTTTGTACTTAGAAAGTGTTCTGATGTTCCTTACTGTCCTCCAGATAATCCTCTTCCTCATCTTCTTTTCTCATTCTGCGCTTAGTCTCTTCGTCATAAATATAACCCAGAATGTTGGCGGGACTTTCGCTGTCTGAGTGACAGAGCTCACTGAGCCTTGTGCCGATAGCCTAAGAAGATAAAACACAGACACTGTGATTGATGGTTCATTATCGACAGTCACCTGGACCATTCCATGTACGTTAAACTCACATCTCCCCACTGGCAGAAATGTTTGGCAGCGTTCCACTGGAGCTTCTGGTTTCTTTTGTTGCCCACTATTGGCGACCGACCCCTGGATAGGCCCTTTTTGGTGATGTTAACATGGTGGCCCTTCATCCACTCAGGCCAGTTCCCACGGTTACAACGGTGGACGAATCTGGCACATTCTAGGAAAAGGGAAGCACGGGCCACAACTGGAGCCTCCTAAAATGAGAAAATAAGTAAAAAAAAAAAGTATGAACAGATTGATTTTGACATTTAACTCTACATTCAGAGTAAGGAGTACCAAATCTAAAGCGGCAGCAAGGATGGAGGCATCGGGAATGGTTCCTGGCTCACAGCAGTTTAGGAGAAACTGAAAGCGCTTCATTCCCTGCCGGATCGCGCCCAGATTCACCACGTTCTTGTTTTTCATGGCCTCTTGACTAGCTGCTAAACGCTCCTGAAAACCATGAGGTCCTGGAGAACGAGATGGAGATGAAAGGCGGTACAAAAGAGCAGGTGATAAGAACTTTATCAGAGGAAAAACTTCAGTGAGGATTTCACGTTGTATAAGGCAAGATGGCTTTCTGTTACATTTAACAATTATTAATGGAAAATGAGTGAGAGATGATACAGCCACATGCTGAGCTTACACTTGAATAATATATTTATTTTCTTTTGTTTTTAACTGTAGGTAAGTAGTATGGCAAAGTATAGCTGCCAAAGGATGCTCAGTGATACTTTTGTTTAAATAGCATCCAAAGAAAATGACAAGTGTGAGCACAGCTTTACGGAGATCAAGCTGTATGCAGACGATACCGTCTTTTCTTAGGCACTGGAAAATACCACCACCACATCACCACAGAAGAGACAGAGGGAGCACCAACAGCATCATGCTTGAACTGGCATGGAAATATGCTCAGCAGCAGAAAGATGGTCTTCAAGAGATGAGGTATTTAGAAACAATTCCGGGGTTTCAAGAACATCTGGTGCGTCCTTTTGGTAAAAAAGGGGCATGCAGAACAACACAAGAACTTATTATAATGATGTCTGGTTATTTTGAGCTTTTTAAAATATGACTCCCACAGAAAGGTCCAAAAAGGGAAAAAATACAAAATGGAAATATTTTCAGCGAGAGCTTTGACTTTTTTGAAAAATATAAGTTTAAACATGTATTTTCTGCATCTATTGCTTGATTAGTACACTTGTGTGTCGGAAACAATTAATTATATTATCCTTGATCATGTTCATCTAGATTCACATGCAATCGACTCACAACACGTTTTCTCCTTTGCAGCATTATGGATTATGAAGTCAGTTTTTTGCCAAACGTGCACACGCATAATAAATACTCATAAGATCTGTTTTATTTCAAATACACGCATGTAAGCTTCTCTACACTCGCATTTTGAATTTTTTATGCATGCAGATTTAATACCATGGTCCCGGTCTTTTCTTTTGAGTTTTCAGCTTCACTTTGATATGTTTTT
Organism: Cyprinodon brontotheroides; assembly: GCA_018398635.1. Taxonomy (NCBI): domain Eukaryota; kingdom Metazoa; phylum Chordata; class Actinopteri; order Cyprinodontiformes; family Cyprinodontidae; genus Cyprinodon; species Cyprinodon brontotheroides. The sequence continues at coordinate 2,642,599 of JAGKQL010000066.1, read as the reverse complement.
CTTTGTTTTCCCGTTTTAATTCCTATTTTGTGGTGTTTTCTGGAAGTATTTAAATTCTCAGGTTTTTCTTGGTTGTCCTCTTGTGTTGTTCTCCTTTTCCCCAGCTCCTTTCTAGAAGCCTCTGTTCACACCTGCTCCCAATCAGCTCATTAGTCTCGTCTTTGTTTAGTCTCCTATATATACTCTCCCTGTGCAGTTCCTCAGTGCTGGTTCCTCGTGTTTTTTTGGCTTCCCATGTAAGTTTTCCCATGTTGTCTGGTTTTTTGTTTTTTTTCAGGCTACTTTTCTTGCTTTTTATTCACCCAGAAATTCTCTCCTACTCAATTGTGCTCTCATGTCAGCTTTGCCACCTTTTCTTGAGTTTTTACAGCACTAGTGGTTCATTTTTCTGTCAATAGGCTGGCAGGAAAGGGGGTATGAGAGACATGAGGTGGAGAGACATGCAGTCAAAGAACCCTGTTGAGCCATGCCAAGGACTAAGGCCTCTGTACATGGGTCATGCGCACTAACCTCTGCGCTACCCACACGCCAGCTTCTGTCACTTTGAGGATGGCGTCAACCTCACAAAGTAAACTGCCTGAGATTGGCTACACTTCAGGGAGATATTATTATATTAGATCATAATATACCAGAATAAGTAACAGACCTCAGTAACCACCAAGACACACCTGGATTAATCAGCTTGTCCAGTATGGAAGGAAAGATAAAGAGCTGCCTGAATATCAGGAAGTAGCTGTGCATAGTGGGAGAAATGAATCTGCTTCTTTGAGATGCGGAGGCCCCTGATGCGATCAGTTGACAGTAATACACATATATCATCCTTTACCCGGAGCTTTGACCATTACTTGTTTTTGCTAAATGTTACCTAATTCTCATGATAGGTATGTAGATGTGAACAGATGAGTATTTGCTGCACTTATTTGAAGACAGCCACAGGCTAAATGTTGGATAAATGTTTGGATTTACTTTCTGGTTTTTCTTTTCCCTCTTAGGGGACAGCAGAGCTCTTTAGGCCCCACAAAATTGAAAAGCCCTGGTAACCCATCCACTCCCTCCCCTTTCCTCCAACCCAGACACACAATCCTAGTTTTCTATTAATAACACTATCGATTTATTCATTTTACTTAAGTTTATGAAATACTAACAGTTGAGAGAGGCACGTTCCTGGCTTTTATACTTGATTTTTGTTGTTTAAATATGAATAAATATTTAAAAATGAATGCAACCATTACTGTTCCAGTTTCTTAATTTCTTCTTGGTGAGATGTATTTCTTTTTATCTACAGGCTGGAAATGCCCCAAGATATGATTTCAGAAATCTGGTCACCTTATTCAAGTAAACAGTAGTTTACATGTCTATTTTTTTTTTTTTTTTATAAAATTGCTTTATGAGTATTATGTGTGTGCACTTTTGGTACAATTCTTACTTCATAGTCACCTTATCCTCTACACTTGTCCCCTGTTAAATAAATACAAGTGAGGGTCATAGGGGTCACTAGAGAGCAATCAGATCCCTAGTTGTCTGTTCGTGTATTTCAATGGGTGCATGAAATATTTTATTTCTTAGGTAGGAAGGTGGCTTTGGCGAAGTAGGTTTTCGCCTCTAGAGTTCAACTACAGCTTTGATAAACATAGCGAAGCAAAGGGAACATACTGGATGTAGAAAACATGTTAACGAAGCAAAGTTAGATGACTTGATGAAAACATAGTAAAACTAATTAAGTCAGTCAGATGATAATGAGCTTTTCTATTTTTTGTTCCAAATTCATAACAAGTGAGTTTAAATGTGATTATAAGGGAGTTGCAGTTTTATAGATACAGGTTTATATTTTATTTTTTTTATATATTTCATCTCCTTACTAACTTTCAGGCAACATATTTATGTTGCTTTTTATTTGAGATGCAAATAAATCTTAAATGCTAAAATTAAAATATCAATTAAAATAGTTTTTATTTATAATCAGGTATTGTGCGCTCCACTTTTGGACAATCAATCCTTTTGACTGAGAGGGGTGCTAATGGTACGAAAAAATGAACGAAGGGGTACATAAGGCGAAAACGGTTGAGAAACACTGCAATAGGAGGCCAGTTAAAATCCCTTTTCACTTTAACTGTGTAATAGCCCACTTACTGTGGCCAAAAGTGTGCAGATTTATATTTTCATTAGATCTAATAAAGGTAAGTTGCATCTGATGACCCACACAGTGGAATCAGATTTTGGTTAAAAAGGGGAATCATTGCATTGTTGTTCTAAACTTTCTGAAAACTTCTTGTAGCGAGACCTTATAGTGATACTGTATGATCAAAAAGACTATGATGATGAGAGGACTAATTCAGCAGCCGGAGGCTATCCAGCAGACATGGGAAGACGGAGGATCTGGTGAAAAATAGAACAGACCACCATGACTCAGCAAAGACAGGACAAGACACGACAGCACTCGGACAAAACGGAGATGGGCGGGACAGAAGGAAAGAAAAGAGACGAAAGCAGGATGGATTGTGGGACATCCCAGGGTGGGGGAGGTCTACCATCTTTCTCTTCTGTGTGGTGAAGCTTGGATGGATTCCTCCTGCCAGACCTCCATTTACCGAGCCGCTTGAAGAAATTCTCCTCCTCGTCCCTGCCGTACTCCGGCCCCGCAGCGCCCCCTTCAGACAGCTTCACTGCACTTGTGAACTTCACCTGATACAGCAACATAAAAATATAAATCTGCATTGTAAAGCCAGATTATGTTTCGCTTATCAGAGAGCGATAAATCATTTGTATGGAGTGAATTTTTGTTCAAGTGGTCAATGGAAAAAAAATGCCAACCAGAATTGCATCTTTAAATCTAATTATTTTATCGTATTTATTTTCTAATTGAATTAAATATAAAAAAATGTATTAAAATTTTTCAAAAATATTTCATTTCCATATTTTCTATTTTTTTATTCTAATTTCTGTTTTTCAAATGGAGTTATACAAATAATTTTCTTTACACTACTAGGACAGTCTTGGCCTAATTGAACTTAGCAACAACATTTTTATTGGTGAAGAGCAAGTGTTTGTTTTCGGGTTGAAGTTAAAAGAAGGTGATCTGTATAATGCATTTTGAAAAGAATGTAATACGTAAATTGAAATTAATTTTTTTTTCAAATTTATATAATTTGTCAATGGCTTATAAAAAAAAATCAAGCACTTTAATTGTAAATTCTTTACATGTTTATCAACTCCTCAAAAAACATGAAAATATGTAATTCGTTAAAGAAAAAAAATATCTGAGAAAATAGCAAACCTATTCTCAAAATTTACAAGCAATGCAACAATAATTGGACATAATTTACTCCATACCGCTGAGCTTTCTTACAAAGCTCTCATAGTATGATTACAGGTTTTGGACAAAATTATGACCACAAATCTACAAAAAATATAAGACACAGGAACAAGATCTTTATATCTAAAGTTACAGATAAGAAGGCTGTTACTCCTGCTGACCTTTGAGCTCTGTCTTATGAAGGACAGCCGATCCACTGAGCTGATGTCCAGCAGGTCCTCCACACCATCGGTCAGCCCAGACAGGGAGGAGCGCTTCAGCCAGTTCCCTGAAGAAATCCAGAAAACAAACATCTGATACAGCTAACAAAGACATCGAACTTTGAATTCATCAACTGCTTAAAATAGAAATATAAGCATGCGGGGTCAAACTGAAAGGAAGCGGAATTACACATAAGGATACTTCAGGTTCCTTTTGGAAAATACATTTTAAAGCATGGATCAGATATTTGTCAAATTTAAGTGGTGTTCCACAGGGTTCTCCCCGTAGCCTCTTTACTTTTTATCATCTATTTTCCCTACTTGAATGTGACATACATGTAACCATTTAGACTGAGAACAACACAGTAAAGTACCTCAATAAGTATGTAGTTATTTCTGAAACTATACAGTAAATCTCAAAGGTCATAAAACTAAGAGAGGTTTGCTAATGTTAAAAGAAGAGAAGCTTTTAATGCTCTAATATTTAAACTGATTAACAATATCTTGATAGCGGTGGCAGTTTGGGATCCACCAGTAAAATGAAGGGTTTACAAGACACACAATAGAAGATTTTCCATCTAATTCAAAAATTGTGAATTGCAAATTTGACAATTATAAGTGGTGTTCTACAGGGTTCACCCCTCAGCCCACTAAAATTAGGCAAGGTACCACTGTTATGAGAGGCAACAGAACTGCTTGGATGTGCCTAGTTACCTGAACAAACAAATTAGTCGGGTAAACATTGTCATTGTTTAGCAAATTGATGATATATATATATATATATATATCTATATATATATATA
>JAGKQL010000066.1:2620584-2638183 GCA_018398635.1 Cyprinodon brontotheroides | reverse complement strand
ATATATATATATATATATATATATATATATATATATATATAACTATGTCTTTAAATACGCTCTTTTTATTCAATCTTCTTATATTTAAACAAACTGGTAACGTTTTCTTATATCTATTTTAATGCTCAAAAGACACTTCTTTTCCAGCTTTATGGCATTTTTAGAAGTATAGCATGGGATCATATGGTCATAAAACAAATGATTGACAAACTAAAAGGTAGGTTTAGTCATGCGGAACATGTATAGATAAATAAAAAGAAAAAAATGAGCTAAGAAAATTTATGTTTTATATTTTAACAAAGTTGATTCCAAACTGGAGCAGCGTGCACACATGGGGTACACATGACAAAGACAAGCAGACATGATAAAAAGAAGATATGAGGATGGATCCATGTCCACATACGTAAAACAGAGCGAGTGATTGGAAGGCGGGCGGTCCTACGGCATGCTAAGGCACACAGAGGGACAGACAGAGGATTGAAGAGATGTAATGATCCGACCTTTCGGGATGAAGGGATGTTGGACAAACAGTACAGATATCAAACATATGGTCATGGGAGAGCTAACTGCTGCTGAAATCAAGAAAACTTGGTCATTTGCTTTAAGATAAAACAAAAAACCTTTGTTTTAAACTAGACTATCAGAGAATGTTGGACTTGCCTATGGGGAGTTTGAGTTTCTTGCGGAGCGAAATGCGTCGGGATCTGGAACGAGAACGGCGGTCGGTGGTGGTGCCAGAATGCGCCGTGGTGCACTCCGAAGTGTCCTGCTCTGACTGGCTGCTGGTGTCGCTGGCGGCACTCTGGGACTTGAACATCTTCCTCCAGAAGTCCTTCCTGCCAAGGAGGGCGCCCGGGATCTGTTCGTCACTAGCCGCACGTAGAGGAGAGGAAGCAAGGCAGGTTTTGAACATTTGTTCAACACATGTATGGAGGGAAATTTGTTGGATTATTATTGCAGGCAAAGAACAGGTTCTGTAATTGGAAATTTGAAAAAAAAAAAAATCCAATTAAAAAAATCTTTCAAAATTTTTTTTGATTCAAACTTGTTTTCTCATATCAAGTATTTTTTCTTGTATTTTTTTCTTTTCTTTTAGAGATTTTTCCTTTTTATTTTGCAATATTTCTTATAGCTTGTTTTCTTTAAGTTTTTCCTCTAAGATAAGGTTGTCTTATTTTTGCATTCTTTCTTTTGGAAAGAATGCAATTTGTAAAAACTCAATCTGGAAAAAAAAGTTTATTTTAAGAAAAACTATTTGAAAAAAAATTAGGTAGGATACATACATTTGAAAATATATATATTAAAAAAACACTCTTAAACGCTTGTTTTATTTCTGGGTTTCTATTTTTTTTTTTATTTCAATGTACAAAATGTGTTTTTTCTTGCAACAATAATGGATCAAAATTCACTCCATACTAAAGTTAAAAGAATAAGGGTTACATAAAAGGGAAGCACAGAGTTGGAACTGGCAGCCGGGATTAACAGACATTAACACAGATGATGTTTTATGGAGATGCTGTGAGGTGAACACTCACTGTTCGGGGGTCTGGGGGGGTCTACTGGAGATGCAGCTGCGACACTCATCTGCAGCACTGGAGACCTGACCCTTCTCCCCGGACACACCCGCCTCAGACCTGTGCGAGTACACACACATACACTGACTCTGGCCTTTGAATAAGACACCAAATGAGTTAATTTGATGTGGTGAAATGAAGTGTAGAGTGAGCCAGGGTTAAAATATATGGCGTGAATTTTGTTCCATTTTTGTTGCAAGTAAAGTACATATTTTGTAAAAGAAAATTTGAAAAAAACATTTTGTGAATGTAAATGGGAAAAAAACTGCAATCCAGAAACTAATATTTGAAAAAAAAAAATTCCAATAGGAAAAACAAACTTTCCGCTTTTCTCAAATTAAATATATATTTTTTCAATCTTTCCACAACTTTTTTCATATTTGATTTTTTTTTTATTTTTTCTTTATTTTACTAATTGCAGTGTTTTCGATTTGGGTTTACTAGATCATATTCTTTTCACTTATGGGGTGGGCTTTCCCCTGGAGTGTGGAGTGAAGACACATTTCTATTGGTCAAGCAATTTGTAACACTCAATCTGCAAAAACACATAAAAAAATATAATTTGGAAATATACAATCTGTGAAGAAATGGAAGAAATAGAATTTGGGAAACAAAAGATACAAATGTGACAAATTAAACTTTCGAAACATTCGTTTAAAAAGAACATTCTGAAAGTTTCATTTCTGGATAAATTTTTTTTTTTACTTAGAAAACCTTGTTTGCAACAATATTGGAATAAAATTCACTCCATAAACTGCTTAAGCAAATAAAAAGGTTTAGCAAATCCTAAAATAAATTGAGGCATCTTCTACTACTATCTGTTGAACGTTCATAACTTAGACAAAAGTCGCCAAAACCCTAAAAATGCTACCACTTTTAGCTTCCTATTTGTTAGTGAGGCTTTTTTTCTTTATTTTCTTTATATATATATTTTTTAAATCAAACATCTTTTTGTTCAAAAAATGTTGATAAACAATAATATTTTAATTAAGAAGTTCTTCAAGATTGTCATCAAATAACCAGCAAGAAATACCTTTAACACATTGAGTGTTACTGGCTTTTTACGTGACCAGTTTCCTTTTCGTCTTTCCATAGGATTTAGAGAAATGTCCGATTTGTCCAAAATTGACTCGTTTCATTTACTATTTGTTGATGAATGCTCTGCAACAAAAGGTGTCTAGTTTCTAAACCTTTGCTTTATACAGATGATGAGATTGTGTCTTAAACCCTCTTCCCACTGGCTAAAAAACCTGTTTAAACCTGTAAACAATGGGATTTAATTGCAGCGAGACACGACTCACTGAACCGCTTCAAATGACTCGGTAATTTGGGAGATAACATTGAGCGCGACGAACATACGTAACAAGATTGCGCCAGTGGCATTTGATCTATGAAGCCAAAACAACTCTGCTTGCATGCGAGGTTCACAAGCAGAGCTGTCGTCGTGAATATCATCGCATAGACCTCACACTGCAGATATATTAGAATCTGTGCTTAAATGTCAGCCAAACCCATTTGCACAGGAACAGATAAAACCTTTCAATAAAGCACATATCTTCCGCCACATATCTGACTCAATAACCATTTGATACAACAATTTTCATTCATTTCAGACATAACTATTCACTTATTTGTATTATATTAAACTTCACTTACAATATTCACCACTGTTTGGCGCCATTTACCTTTTTCCTCAGAGCACGGAGCAGCCGATTTGCTTGGACTCGCAATGGATCATAGGATACCCAAGACTACATAGGACCTTCAAAACGGGCAAAATGAAGGATGCATTTGTCGGCCGCATAACGGGAAGTCTTCCGATCTGAACAGGCCTCGGTGCCACGCTATGACATCATTGGCCGAATAATCTGGACTTCAGAGGAAGCAGCCGCTCAATTCGAACCCAACAAACGTCTCCTTGAACCCCAGTTGGTCTCAGCAGATGGCCATTCACACTCAGCCTGGTTCTACCAGAGGTTACTTCCTGTTAAAAAGGATTTTTTCTCTCCACTATCGCTACATGCACGCTTGGTGTGAGGGATTGCCAAAGAGACAATGAGTTGATGCAATCAGCAGGTTTTCCTTAGACATTAAATTTGAACCAATCTGACTGCTACTAGCAATTAATTGAACTGAATAACACTTTTCTAATTGCAACTTTTCTATTTGCAACTTTTCTCAGTGCGAGTCTCTCCAGGTTGAAATTATTTTAAACATGAGAACATCGGAATGATGACAAAGACAAGACATTGACATAAAGAAACGTTACTAAGTAGTGATGAAAGACATTCACTGTGATCGGATAAAAAGAGGTCTGTTTACATTTACGGAGAGGAGTTAGCATTCATCAGAAAAAACATGATGGTAATTATGGAATGAATTGTGTTCCATTATTGTTACAAGTGAAGAAGATTTTGGAAAATAAAAAAAAAAACAAAACAAAAATTTGTAAATTTTTTGTATAAAGCAAACGAGTTCGGGCGAAACAAAATGGGGCCTGTTTACACAGTTGTAGTCTTTCGCTTCACTCTGTGTACCCCGACGCCGAGGTGCTAACGCCTCTGTTAAACACTTTTAAAAACTCTGAAAATGGAATACTAAAGGTGGATTCTTGATTCTCACGCCGGAGTACACAGAGTGAAGCTTAAAAAGACTACAACTGTGTAAACAGGCCCCATTTCCGCTTCCGGTGGCAGGCGAATATTGACTATTCCTACAGAACTCAATGGGATTTTACAAAAATGCTAAATAAAACACTACAGGAACGCTTTTTCTTCACGAAACTTTTTGGAACGCCATTGAACAGCGCTGACGACACGGTGAGTAGCATATTTTAAAAAAGAACGCTTAAGGTTGTTTTAAGGACATTATCGGACATGCTCTATGCTAAAGCCATTCTAAAGCAGCCAGGGGATTCTAAATGAGCCAAAAAAGCAGAGACAGGAGCAATTGTCAAACTTTTTTGGTGTCGATCATTCGATTTCATCCTGACACTTAAGCAGAAAATGGGCTTAAAGTGTAAAACCGAACTTCATAATCCATAAAATTAAATTTAAGAGACATTTGAAACAAAAGTTGAAAAAATAAAATATCAAAAATTTTTTGAAAAAAATCTGTTTTGATAAAATAAAGCTAGAGAGTACTCTAAAAACCTTTTTTTGATTATTACATTTTAAAAGTCTCATTTCTGGGTTTCTCAAAGTTTCATTTAGCAAACATTTTTGTTGCTTTCAACAATATTGTGCGGCAAGGTGCGTAACTGCCAGGCAGGATTTGATCCCCAAACTCCCAAGTGAAATTGATGCGCACTGACCGGTCAGCCAAAAGGTTATCCCCCTGGCCAATTGGCATTGTCAGCCATAGTGGCAAATGGAACAAAATTCACTACATAGCCACTCAAAAATAGTTCTAAGCCTATGCTTGTCCACTACCTCCTTGGTCCGAACTGTTTGCCATCCTCCTTTTCATCAGGTTTCTTGGTGGCGGTGACCTTCTCGGCACTGTCTAGGAGTGCACTCAGCGCCACCCGCCGGAACACATTTCCATGGGCCTCTTTTATAAACTGAACCAGCTGGCGGATATCACAGTACAAACCCTGTGAAGGGAAAAAAAGAGCTATTGATGAATGAAACGGTGCCCAGATTGAAAGAGCTCCTGTGTCACTGAACGTGTGCATTGATGACTGAAAGACATCTTCTGCCTCCATTTATCTGATTACTACAGTGTGTTAAATTCATCTTAATGTGTAATTAAAGACATTCTAATAAGTGGAAAAAATTGCACTAAACCAAAACTTTAGCGACCCCCATGCAGTACCTCTAGACCACCTAGGGGTTGCGGACCCCCTGTTGAAGACCTCCGCTCTAGACATTATCAAAACACCAAATTCAGCCTGAGTGATAGGTGTTTTTAGTTTTAGATTAAATTTTACCTTAAAAAGTTCTAACCAAATATGTTTTGAACATCACAAAGTCATCCAATAATCAAACTTTGATGCTTGCCAACATTTAAATCAGAAGCACGTAGAAAGAGAGAGTGCAAGACGCCCCTGATGAGTGTTTTTTAGCTAAAAAGTAAACCTCATAACATCCACTCAGTCGGATTATGATCCTACTTTGAAACATTCTTAGTTTTTCCAAGCAGCAGATCCTCGTATACAGGTAACAAGGGTGGCAGCTACGACTAAACCACCCAGGCACTTGGGGATTTCTCGCTGCCAATCATAGCGGCTGAAAGTAAAACACTTTCATTTTGCTTGTTGGCTACTTAAAAATACAGTCTCCTGGGTTTCTATGAAAAACTTGTAGAGTGTAACCATCATCTTCCAGGCAGCTCCTGGATCAGCTTCTACATGCCGGTTGACATGCCTTGTTGAGCTGCAACCCATCAGCTCCTGCTGTGCCAAAAACACTTCAAAAAGTTGTAGTTACTCGAAACATCCTGGAGGAACTTATGACAACAAACATCTACTTTGCTTTGCTTTGAGATCTGTTGTCATACCTTGAGCTTGTAAAAGTGCAAGACTAATAATTACCATCAGCAAATGTAAACAGGAAAACAGCTAAATAAATCTATCAGGCCGAGGTATCTGATCTTCTCAGAGAGGACTGGGTCTTCTATTTAGAGGAAGTTTTACTGGATAATGTTGGTGTGTTGGCTAACCTTTGTATATTAGCAAATGATAGATGATTTGCTAACTGGTTAGCTAAAGCCGGGCATACACTGTGCGATTTTTTTCAATCATTGCACGCGGCTACAGCTCACACTGTACGACAAAACCGCAGAGTTTCACTAGAGTGAAATGCGCTGCCTTGGCAATTTGTGCAATTTTGTCCTAAAAAGAAAAGGCGACAATGTATTCTAAGACATGACTGAGCAAACATGTCTGTCAGTTTTACAGAAACAATTCCATTTACCCGCATCCCGGCCATGCTTCTGTGTTTACATCTGAGAGGAAGAAGAACAAGGAGAATCCTTGTTTGCACATGGAGCGATTTGGCCACAACGGTTGGGAAAAAAATCAAACATGTTTGAATCCTGATCAGGAGGTGGTCGTTAGAGGCTGCTCGCCCCTCGTTACCCCCTGTACACTACACGACGCGTGATCAGGCTGAAAATCGGGCCGATCGGAAAATTCTTGCACGACTGAAAAGGGCAGAAAAAAGTGTAAGCCCGGCTTAATGTGGAAGGCTAATATTAGCCACTTTCACTAGCCATCTTAGCAACTAAGGACACACTGATGACTAAGATGTTTGGATTTTGGATAGAGAAGACAGATGGTTGGAAAGAGGGGTGGAGGAAGCCATCTTTTGTTAAAAGTTGTGAGAAGAGAAGAGGAGGGTTGCTGTTTCAGCTTCCTAGCATCGGCAACTCTGTCCCGGAACTCATTCTGAAGAGGTTACACAAGCAACTCATCATGATTCAAATGGGAAAACACCAAACCCACACAACAACAGTATTCAACAACCAAACAGAATGAAAGGTGGGTCTTCGATTTTTATTTGACTTGTAATGTGTTTAATAGGACAGGACTCCAGGTGTTTGAAAACAACAGCGCTCCAACTACTGATTGCTCTAGTTCGAGCTGACAGAATTGACAGAGAAATGTCGCCGATGTCCTCAGGAGAACGGAGCAAAAGGTGGTAAAGTTTTGTTGCCTCTGAATGAAGTTATTTTTGTGGTTGCCATGACCTGGATGAATGGGAATTTACAAAGGGCCATAATTACGGTGCAAATTGGGTTCAAAGGCTTTGAGGTTTAAAAATATGACACAAACCCATAACTGGGACCGGAGATAGCGAAGATCTAACCCTTCATCCCTTAAAAATCTCTATATCTGTTCACAAGTATTCACAAGTCGAATATATATCAGAACCCAAATGCCTAGAGCAGATGGAGCGATGGTTTCACGCCTCACTCACCAGGTTCTCGGGGCTGTGCAGCTCGTGTGTAGTTGAGGCGCAGCGGGTGATAAGGGACTTAAACATGCAGCCCACCACCACTGCCTCCATGTTCTGCGCCAGCGACTTGTTGTCCCCTGTGGCGAAGTTGTTACCAAAGCCCGCCTTGTCTGGAAGCAGCAGGAAGGCAGGAAAAGACCATGGATGATTACAGGAGGTAGTTTAGTCATTGGGATGAGAGGGTAAAGGGGACAGTACTGACCAGCTTGAGCATTGAGAGCCCATACAACAGAAAAGAGCCAGGGGGAGCGGGGCAAAGGAAAGGGGTTCATAAAGCAAATGAGGAAGAAGCAAACTTAAAAAGATTTTTGGGGAGAAAATAGGGAATACATGCAAGTGACTGATGCCTGCTTCAAAAACAGAGTAAGTCTGCGTCCATTTAGCTGAAGCCAGATTCAACCACACAGGTGTCAATTTAGGAGTTGCAGGCGAGTTTGTCACTTTCGAACAGAGTGAGGGGTGCAGCGATGAAAGCGGTGTCTAGGGAAGGATCTGATTGGGTGAGTATAGCCATCGTATTGCTTATGTTATTAACTGGTATTAATCATCAATCGTGTGTATCTACCGATGTTTCTTTTTTTCGCCCTCCTGGACCTCTCACCTGCACTGCCGTACTCTGCAAGAGAAAAGAGGCGGGGCACAAGTTGATTGACATCAGGCCAGCACAAATACGTAAGGTGGTCATGGCACCCCACCTCCGCCAGGAAGTGACCCCAAGATGCACACAGTCGAAAATAAAAACACAACAACAACAAGAACTGAAGAAGGTGCCCTGTTCACTTTCATCAATAAAACACTCATCGCTTCAGTAACTTGCCAATTGCAAAGTATTTTGTACAAAAATGATGGACGGTTGCAGCAAAAGTACAAAATATTTGAATGTCTCAAAGCAAAACTGGACAACTGGGTCTCAATTCTCTGTAGCATGGTATTGTCATCAAAATTAAGACTATTGCACACCTCAGAGGCTATATCCTTTCTGATGCCAGCTGCTGATCTGATTAATGAAAGGCTGGCACTGCCAAAAGGACAAACCTGCGCTGCCAGGTTTGGAAAATAAGAAGTTGGAGCTGGTGACTGAGAAGGAGAGAATTCTTCTGGGGACTAGGATGCTGGTCAATCACTGGACTTCCTGCTGTTCATTAGAACAGATATATTGGGGTCTATCCAAGGCTAACTCCAGCCTTTCCAGCGCTAACACCAGTCTATCCAGGGCTAATGCCAGCCTATCCAGTGCTAACACCAGTCTATCCAAGTCAAACGCCAGCTTTTCCAGTGCTAACACCAGTCTTTTCAAGTCAAACGTGAGCCTTTCCACTGCTAACACCAGACTATCTAAGTCAAACGCCAGCCTATCCAGCACTAACACCAGTCTATCCAAGGCTAACTCCAGCCTTTCCAGTGCTAACACCAGTCTATCCAAGGCAAACGCCAGCCTCTCCATTGCCAACACCAGTCTATCAAAGGCTAACGTCAGCCTTTCCATTGCTAACACCATTCTATCCAATGCTGACTCCAGCCATTCCAGTGCTAACACCAGTCTATCCAAGTCAAATGCCAGCCTTTCAAGTGCTAACATCAGTCTATCCAAGGCTAACGGCAGCCTATCAGTGCCAACACCAGTCTATCCAAGGCTTACGCCAGCCTATCAGTGCTAACACCAGCCCTTCCATTGCTAACACCAGTCTCTCCAAGGCTACCGCCAGTGCTAAAACCAGTCTTTTTGGGGCAAACGCCACCCTAACAAAGGCTAAAGCCAGCTTATCTGTGCTAATGGACAGAATAGGAATAGGCAATCCATCGGGTGGCCAGCATAGGCCTTTCCAAAGGTGAATATTTTTTTACTTAGTTACAGGCTCAGCTTGGTTACCGATGCCAGCCTGTCATTAATTAGATCAGTAGTTTGCATCAGATTTGACAACGCCTACGCTAAGAAAGCAGAGAGCTCTGGGTGGCTAATTGTCTCAATTTTTATATCACAGTTTTAGTGCCAAAATTAAGACTTTGTGGCTATAGACTATGCCATGCTTTGGCATCCACAATTATATACACAAAGCTAAAGTTATGAGAAATTATAGATAAAAGTGGTGGAATAGCGCTTAGTTACCTATGCCGGCCTATCACTGATCAACTCAGTAGCTGGCATTGGGTGTGCAATAGTCTTAAAGTTGCTACCATTATCACATCATAAATGTTGGCGTAAATACCACACCATAGAGTAAAACCATGATTTCGGCACTAATGCAATGGAAGAAGCTGCGTATTGGCAAGTGTACGGAATGGGATGAGTAAGTGAAAAAGTCAGGATTCAACTTATTCGGGTTGATGAAGAAAAAAAAATAGATGCATGTAAGCAGGAGGAAAACATCAAAAACGACAAGCAAAGACAAGTGGAAGGAGGACAGGGAAAATACAAATATATTCACACAGGTAGGGCTGGGATGTAAAGTCAAGGTGCAGGGTGAGACAGCAGAGTTGAAATCTAGCTTTTTAAAATTATATATTTAACTTTTGATGACACATTCCTTTACAGAGACTTTCATCGTGAGCCATAGGAACATTAGTTGTTAGGTAATCAGCTCGATTATTGTTACAAGTGAAAAAAAAAACATTTTGAAAAGGGAAATTTGGAAAAATATGTAAATGAAGGACATTTTTTTCTTATATAGCCTATTTAATTTTTTCAAATAAAAATTTTCTGAACTTACCTTTTTTATATTGCACAAACGCACAGATTTAATTGACAACAATTTAGTTTTTTTTTAGTGTTTTTATGACAGCATCCCAAATGACAATTTTTGCTACAAAAACATTTAACACCAATTTTGGTTGATTCGATTTATAAAGTCTTATTATCAGGCTTGCAATTGCAATATTTTTCCTTACTGTATGCTTACTTTTTCAGTCCCTTACTAGGGTTCCCTCTTCCTGACTATTAGTAGAGTCCCTTATGGTTTAAAAAAACTTTTAGGATTTTCAACATCTAATCATTTGTATCTTTTGTCTCAACTTAACTGATCGACAAGCCGACATCCTTAAATTTTCCAATCTTCTCAATTTCAATGTCAGCATTGATTTTTTTTTATTTAACCAAACCTATTTTTAATAGACATCCCAAACTGCAGGTTTTTACCAATTTTATTATTCTGAATAGCATGGTGAATTTTTTAATCTCACTCATAACAACCTTCTTGTCTAAAACCAGGGTTTTTATGTGACTATAACCTTTAAATGTTCCTTCCTGTGTTATTTTTTAAACTGTTAAACCTTACATGTAGCTTTTACATTAGCAAATTTCTCTTTAAGTTGTCCTTATATACACACCGACAACTTATGCATCTAAACTTGTAACATATTTAAATGTTTGAATCTTAAAATGCCAAAATTCAAGTAAAAATTTTGTAATTATTATAAAGGTTTCTTTAAGAAATGAATGTAGATTTGAATGGCTGTAGGCAGGAAGGATCTCCTGTAGAGGTCTGTCTTACAGCACTTCTGGAGATTCCTCTGATTGAGTACACTGTTCTACATGTATTCTAAGGTCTGGGCCTGTTTGCTAATGTTAACATTTTCTTCAGCAGGGGAACTATTTTTGGAATAAATAAAACCATACTGTCTAAAAAGCATTGCGACGTTTTCTTTCCTATTTATTCCCTTACAATTGTTCAACACGTAAAAATAGCTTTCTCTCATTTAAAAGTTTTTAGTAAATAGAGGAAATTGACTCTATGAGAGAGTGATTTGTGTTGTATTCTCTGAGCATGTCTACTTGATGACTTTCTTGTCATGACTTAATTTTTGTAATAGTATGACTAAATTCTTGAAATGTTCAACTTTAATAATTTCCTGGTACAATTTTACCCTCATAGACTTAAATTTACAGACACATTTACGACTAATTTCGTTGACATCAATTTTTTAATTTTTCTCACCTTAGCACTATAACCTCTGAATAAGAAAGTGGCGAATGGTTTCAGACATTAAAAACACTTAGCATTTTGCTAATGGACGTTTGCTACATTAAACATTGTTTATGCTGGTCTTTACTGATGTTTGTGGCCTTTGAGACAGTAAACATACTAATAGTTCCAAACTTTACACATATAACCAAATGATAATAATCATGTTTTTAATGGCATAGTGTTTTTTGTTACTAACATTTTCTGATATGAGATTTAACATCAAAAGCTTAAGAATGCAATTTTATATTCTGCTGATAATGTTTTCAATGAATCCATTGTCATAAAAACTTAACATGAGGAAGATATTACTTTTCATTTTACAAAATATGGGTTTGCATTTATATTAGGATATGTGTGGGCTTAGACCTGAAAAGTCTCAGACTAAACTATCTGTACTTTACTTGTTTTGTCAAGCAAAAAGCACGGATTGCTAGCATTAGCTCATATTTGCATTATCTAATTTTTAATAATAGTCTGTCTTTTATTAAACATGTTTCTTCCAAACAAGTTAAAAACTTTATATGTTGTGATGTTTACTGCAGTGAACTTTGTTTATTTCCGCTCTTTTACTAACAAGGAGTCACAGTTTTGGTTCTGTTATGTTTTCTTTTGAGTATTCAGTTTAACTTTGCTCCTTGTTTTCTAGTTTTTGTTGTTTAATTCTTATTTTGTTGTGTTTTCTGGTTATTTTTAGTTTCCAGGTTTTTATTTGTTGCGCTCTGCTGCCCTCTGGTGTTCTCCTTGTTCCCTAGCTCCTTTCCTGTTTTGCTCTGTTCACACCTGCTCCCAATCTACTAGTTAGTCCTCTCTTTGTTCATTCTTCAATAAATACACTCTCTGCTCAGTTCTGATTCCTCGTCTAACTTCCTCCAGCTCCGTCTCTCTGAGTCTTCCTCCGCGTGATAGTTTTCCCCCCTGATGTCTCCATGGTTTCTGGTTTGTTTGACTTTCTTTTCATGTTTTGATTTTTGGATTCCTGCCTCAGTTGTTTGCTTACTGTACATTAAATTATCAAGAAACTCACCTCTGCCTCCCTGCCTCTGCATTTGGCTCCTTAAACCACAACCAAATCCTGACACATGGTTTCTTTTGTCAAAGCTAACTTCGAGAACTGTGTCTCAAACACATTTTAATGCCATATGAATATGCCTGCATTTTCATACCTTGTCAAAATACAAGGTATCTATTTATTAATTAGCTCTTGGGAAGCTGGAGATGAATTGGCACTAACAGGTTAGCAAATGGTGAGCATGCTAACATGCCTGCTAAACCTGCATGTTAACATGTGTGCATGTTATATCCCTAACGCTCACAAAATCTGCTTTTTTAAACAGCAATAATTTTTACTTTACTTTCAATTTGTTCCAGTTACTGTATGTGGTTTGAATGTAAATTTTTTCTCTTTGGCTGGGGGAATGGGGGCTTGCGTCCCACTTGGATACACCACATACTCACTGTCAGTAATGGGCTCCATGCAGAAGCCCAGCAGTGCGTGCAGGAAGTCCACAATGTTATTGAGAGAGTCTTTGTTGACATACTCGCGCATCGTTTGGCGAAACTGCACCTTGTCCAGCTTATAAAGATTAGTCAAGCAGTTTTGGGCCTAAAACGAAATATATTTAGAGAATAATAGAAAAGGGTATTTTTTGGATATGTAGAATAATATTCAAAACAAAATAGACAGTAAACTGTTTCAGAAGCAAATGTTTTTCGCGACCAAGTGTCCAACCTGCATCCTGAGCCGATCTCCTGATAGCCCTCTGTGTCCCTCCCCGCATCCGTAAGCACAGCCCAGAGACTTGACTATCTTAATCAGCATGGTTAAAGCCAGGCGGTGGGTGCTAAAAGCAGAACCCTCTTCCTCCTTTTAAAGAATCGAAAGACGAAAACAGAGCTTTAGATATCACAACTGACATTAAACTCAAGAAATTCACTCCGAAACCCACCTTTTTGTCATTATCCTTGTTATTTTTCACATCATCCTTGCTCCCCTGCCCGCTCCCTCCTCCCTCCCCTCCCCCACCTCCATCTCTCTCCCTTGGCTCCCGGAAATCGCTCCCCCACCCTGAGCACCCCCTCCAAGGCTTTTGCCCGCTTGAGTCTTTGGCACGAGCCTCCTGGTTTTCCTTGTTATCAGGCTTGGAAAGCCTCTTCCCCATCCCGGGGACTACCCCCAGCTGCAGCAGGCAGTCAATGATGTTAAGTGCCACGTCGCAGATCCTGGAGCTGATGTCGTGACTGAGTACGGCGTAAACAGCCCGCAGGACGGCCTAATAATAATAAAAAAAAAATGGTAGATTGCATTTAAACACCTGGTCAGGTAAGATGCCGGGGTAGTTTTGGTTAGTATACTCACCGTTAGGTCCAACATGCCATTTTTCAGCACAAAGTTATTGGTTCCCTCTATGTTCTCGCCCTCTTCCAGACAGGAGTAGTTGATACAAGAGTCGGTGAGGCTCCGGGGGAGGTTGGTGCAGGCCAGTGGTTCCACGGGGATCTCGGGCGCAGTGACCGGGTTGCACAGTTTCTTCATATGCTCGGTAAAGAAGTCGGCGTAGCCCACGTTGAAGGACGCAACGGTTGTGTTGAACGCTGCCATGGTGATGGTCGAGATCTGGGAACGGACTTGAGGGAAACAGTGGGATAAGCAATGTTTTGACTCAAAAACATGGGTGGATATTAAATAAAAGTGAGATTGCCAAACATTTGTGCAAAAATAAGGTTTTCCCATAATGAATTTAGAATTTTTTATTTCTCCATTCAATTAGGCTTCTGTTTTTGTTTTATTTTCAAAGGATTTTTGCTTTATATACAGTATTTACCCCTTTTCAGAAGGCAAGGCTCTTTACAAGTTAGCACTTTAGAGTTTAAAAACATTACAACATTGATGTGTGTACGCCTCAGAGCCTGAAATGTCAGTAAAAACAGCCAACATCTCCAAGGGACAACGATTAAAGTTTTCAAAACTGTCTTTTTGATGTAATTTTTAATCTATGAAAACAACTAATGTCTTATTCTTTTCTCATTTATAGAAATTCTTAAAGTTTTTTTTATTTTTTCGTCCATTAGACCTTAAATGATGTTGTTTTCAGTAAGATGTTCTTATTCAAATAAATTGTACTTTTCCCCTTGATTTCGAGACTTAATATTTTTCTATCTCAAAATTTGGCAAAAATGTTTTTGTTTATTCCTGGAAGGGAAACTACAGCTTTTAAGTGGTAATATTGTTCATACATTTTTAAATGTTAACATATTATTTTTGAGCCACAAACTAACTGAATGTTGCCCATGTCAAAAAAATTTTATTATTGTTATTTTTATATTTCAGCCAATCAATTATCTATTTGTAGGTAATTAATTTTCTTAATTAATTAATACATTTAAAAACTATACCACACATTTTTCATCAACTTCTTGTTTAAATAATTGATCTTAGAGTACAGCAAAGAAATAATACATATAAAAAAATATTTACAAGCAATAAATTAATAAATAAATTAATAAATAAATGAAAAGGAATAACAGATAATGACTCACCAGGCACTTAGAACATTAGATAACTTTTAATTTATATTCATCTAATTTACATGGCTGACAGAGAAATAGAAGTAAATGATTAAAATGTTCATAAATGAAAGAAAAACTACAAAAAAAGATTGCTTAGTGCTTGGAATTTGAAGTCAGACTCAAACAAGACCTTGTTTTTTTTGTTTTTGTTCTTTTATTTAAGCATATAAAAGGTCTTAAACTTTTTTTAAAAATGGTAATTTGATGCAAATAACAAACAAACAATGAAAAATGAAAATGACTGTTACAATTTTGAATCAAAGAAAACTTGGTCTCCAAATAATTGCATTTTTTAATTTTGCACTTTTTAATATCAAAGATAGAGTTTTATTCTACAAATATGTGCCATTTTGCTACCTTTAAATCAGCTACTCTATTAGGGCAAAAATTAACTTCTGGTCATAATGAGTCTTTTAAAAGTGGCATTTCAGGGCTTCCGTAGAGTCATAACTAATACAATAAGTAAAAGGCAGAAATAAAATCAGCATTTCTTTTTAGTAAAAGATTAAATTACTAGGGGGAATTTTCCTTTGAAAATCTGTTAGAGTTATTAATGCTGCTTTTCATTTATTTGAGTTAAATGCCAGCCATGTTTTTTGTGTGAATTAGCACTGCGTAAATAATAGACTTTTCACATGACACTGCAGCAGTCGTCAGCGGAGCCCCACATTTCTACTCCACTTTGAAAGTAACTGTTTACTGGTCAATAAATATAATTCTTAGACTTTTTCTATATTTTTAACCTAGAAAAAAATTGATAGAACTCCTGCAAAAAGCAGCAAGATCTAATAGATGTGAAACTTTAACCCCCCCCTTTCCAAATGTCTCTGAGCTGATGGCCTCACCTTCCTTCACCGTGTTGTCGCTGTGGCTGTTGGAGTGGTCGGGCATGTCTCGGAGTAGTGAGTGGTGGGAGTGGGAGTGTTTGGCGCTCAGGCTGTCGGCGTCTGCAGCTGTGTCCGTGCTGCCCCTGCGTGTGAATTTGCCTGGAAAGCAATGCCCACACGAGAGCGTTCAAACACTCGTTTTTTTGTTTTCAGAAAAACCTGGACAGCAGATGCTGCTTGAAGTAGATGAGCTGGAAAATTTGCATCTGTGACCTGAAAGGTTTCTCAGCAGCTCAGAATGGGAACATTATTATTGTAGAAATAAAATGGGTAAAATTATGTTAATTATAATGATATAAAAAAAAAAGGCTATTTATTTAACTTGCTGACCGATGTTAAACTAGAATGCAACACTAATGGCATTGTTGACATACAAAAAATGCCTACAGCACACATTTTAGACCTTATTTAGGGTCTAACAATGTTTTATATAGCTCAACAACCTGAGACCCATGAATACAAGGCCTTAAAAAGTCAGTTACCCTCTACAGGGAAAACAAAAGGTTCTTGAGCCTTTAGGAAATTAAAATTACAGGTTGTCGGAGCTTATAAGCTGAACCTTCTGACTCACCAAGCCAAAGGGCAAAAGCATTATCACCTACCCATGATGGTAGCCTGCCAGCCACCGCGGTCCAAAGCCCGCCGGTCGTCCCCCAGCCCCGAGAAGCTTCCGAAGGAGAAGGTGCTCCGCGTGGGAGAGACGTCCAAATGGTCGTCATGAAGCAAGAACGGCACACCCATCCGCCGCTGGCGCTTCTTCCCAGTGTGATGGAAGGGGATGGAACCTTTTCTCTCCCTGTCCTCCTTTCGGTTCTTGAACTACGCAGAGAAATGGCGACGTCAGTTTGTATGGTCCTCATTTTCCCCTTAGCAAAAGGAGAATCTCTCTCTGGGTACAAACCCACCGTCTGACCCTCACCTTCTTGAAGATGTTCATACCCAGGTCAGAAGACAAGTCTGGCACGGCCTGTCGACGCAAGTTGGTGAGTGATACTTTGGCAAAGGTCTCTGTGCTCAAAGATTTGCCTTCTTCGTTGCACTTCAGACTCATGTCCTGTGAAACAGTAAAAAACATTATTGGAAAATATGAAATCTGTAAAAAAAAACTTATTGGGAGAAAATACATTAGAAATAATATAACTTCAAATAAAAAAACAGTTTTTGATTAAAAGTTTTTTCTTCTTTTTTTAATTTCCATTTACAGAATATGTCCTTAGCACTCCATAATAAAACACCTGTATGGGGAATTTAACCTGGTGGAGAGTCATTTCTTAGGAGAGTTGTTAACAGCTGTATTAATCAAAATTAATACAGAGTACCACCTAATAATAGAAGTTAATATAAGCAAATACACTCACCGGCCACTTTATTAGGTACTCGTTAACACTTAATTTCTAAGCAGCCAATCACATGGCGGCAACTCAGTGCATTTAGGCATGTAGACATGGTCAAGACAATCTTCTGCAGTTCAAACCGAGCATCAGTATGGGGAAGAAAGGTGATTTGAGTGACTTTGAACGTGGCATGATTGTTGTTGCCAGAAGGGCTGGTCTGAGTATTTCAGAAACTGCTGATCTACTGGGATTTTCACGCACAACCATTTCTAGGGTTTACAGAGAATGGTCCGAAAAAGAAAAAACATCCAGTGA
>JAGKQL010000066.1:2501845-2617584 GCA_018398635.1 Cyprinodon brontotheroides | reverse complement strand
CCCTGAGGAATGCTTCCAGCACCTTGTTGAATCTATGCCACAAAGAACTGAGGCAGTTCTGAAGGCAAAAGGGGGTCCAACCCGTTACTAGCATGGGGTACCTAATAAAGTGGCCGGTGAGTGTATTGTCTTTTTTTTGTTTGTTTTTTGCTACATCATCTCATATTTACTGGCTTCCCTCTGGTCTTTGAATTCCTTAGTGGGAGTCAGCATATGTTATTTTCAGGTGATTTTATAAAGAAACTCTAGAAATGACACCTCAGATCCGCGACTAAAAAGCAGAAGCTATGTTGTAGCAGCATCCCTGTACAATGATAGTGCCACCAACACATTTTACATACACTTGAAAAAGTATAACCTTCCTCAAACTAAAAAAAAAATATGTCCAGATATCACATCTAACATATTTGACTTCACAGAATCTGAATTTAATCAATTTGTTATGACCTGATTATATTATGCTGATGTAAACAATAATACTGCACTTGACACAACTTAAAATCTTTGCTGTTCCAAATGATTTTCTGAACATTTCATTTGATGAACCAAACTGATATATTGACATTGGACCAACCTAATATACTTACTTTTAACTAAATTAACAAGAATTAAGGTTTGTATAGAAACCAGTTAATTTAAAATATAAGCAAATTAAATTTTCAAATATCATCTGACTTTACTTCATTTCCATTTCCCATCTGACAAATTCTATACACCCTGGACAGGTTGCCAGTCCATCGCTGGGCAACACAACCATTCACGTACACACTGACACCCAAGGAGAATTTAGAGAAGCCAATTAACCAAACAATCATGTTTTTGGACTGTGAGAGAACCCATACATGCTCAGGGAGAACATGCAAACCCCATGCAGAAAGATCCCGGGCCAGGAATTGAGCCCACAATCTTCTTGCTGCAAGGCAGGAGTGCTAGCCACTGAGCCACTCTGTCATGGTCTAGGACTTGGACCTGATCACGTGGTCTGACTGCATGCAAAGCGCAGTTCACATTTGACTCGAACAAAAAAAGTGTAGGAGTTACTGCGCTTATCAGAAAACTTTTGTCCTTCTCCGTCTTAAAAAAGCTATAAATGACCAAAGTCAGAAGATGTCGCTGTTTGTTTGCAGCCAAACTGTGCTGATTAAGATCCTCTAAAGTGGACCTGCTTGCCACTACCTGAGTCTTGTGAGTGTTGACCAGCGATGGAGTTGCGGCCACCATGGAACTGCTCCGTGGCCGTGGCAGAGGGATGACCAGGGGTTCCGGGGTACGTTCGGGTCTCTCCTCCATGATCTGCTTTAACCGCTGCAGGTAGTACATGAGGGCCCAATGCACGCCCTCCTCCGTCCAGTGGGGCTGAAGCAGGCAACGCAGCACCGCAACGTCAAAGTAGGTGGCGTACCGCGCTCGATGGGCCAGAGACGCCGGCAAACCAGCAGGAGCCGAAGTCCTTGAAAGCAAAAAGATTAAACCTTTAGCATAAATTAGCCCTTTGTTAGGGTGTCAGCAGAATGCTTGTTGAGATGATTGTTTTTTTTCGGCCATCAACACTTTATTTTATTAAGCTCAAATGAAACTAGCTCTTATATAAGGGAGAAACAAAAAAAAGTGGTTAAAAGGTTAAGAGGCAAAAATTATATGAAAAAAAAGTTCAGATTGGAGACAATTTCATAAAGCGAGAATAATCGCCCTTCTGGGCTTGACAGTTGTTGGAAGACGTTAAGCATCTTGATCAGACGTCCCTAGTTGGTTGGAGGAGACATAGAGGATATGATGCCATGACTGTCTCCATGTCCAGAATGAATAAAAACCAAAAGAAACAAGAGAAAATGAGAGTTTTCCTTCAACTCTTCAAATTAAACCAAATTTCTTCATCTATCTTAACAGAATCACCACCCCAGTCTATGGCGAGGCGACGGCTCTGAATAACACAGGCTCCGTCCACTCCTGAGAAGGATTATTCACAAGGAAAACTGATATGAGATATATCAGTTTTCCTTGTGAATAATCCTTCTCCATATTTCTCTATAGCAAAGGAATAAAACCATAAAGAAATGGTCATGCAATTGCTCTAAGATTAACAGCCATCATTGCTGACTTTTCTAAGATGGTTGTCATTTCGCCCTGATGTTGTGTTTACACACACCTGCTAATTCCGTCTTAAACAAAGCCATTTGGAAGGGTGTAATAAGGGTTTATATGGGAAAGGTTTAATTTTCCTTATTTTATTCTATCTTATCATATTATATTTTGGTTTGCTCTATTGTAAAAAGTTGCACTACAAGAAACGAATTTCCCACAAGGGATTAAAAAAGTAATGATTCTGATTCTGATTTTGCATCTTGTTTCTTTCTAACTTCAATTCCCAATTTTAAAACATAATAATGGGCTTGTTACGGTCATTGCAGATTTGTTAACTAACACTGTCATATCTCCCACATGCATGGGGTAATTATGCATTGTTGCAACTCGCCGATTTAGTCATTTCTTGCTTTGTCTCCCAACAGAAGAAGCTTTCCATTTAGGTATTGTGGTAAGAAGCTACAGCTACTGTCTCTCATAATCAGGGTCATTGCTTTACAGTAGATGTAATAAAGATGTAATAGAGTATATTCAAATTATATTTCATACCGTGCATTTGCTCACTTATTGTAATCATAATTAGAGTTTAAATTATCAGTTTTATTTCAAACAAACCCCACCAGCTCCTGTCTGTCTTGCTGTGAAGCTGGCAAGTAGAAGTCTTGGTGGCCACAATGCAATGCGCTGCTCTCAGTAGTGAAGGGAAAGTAGAGACGACAGTTTAGTTTTACCAGCTTAGCAACTTTGTTGCCATATTATGGGACTTCTCAGATGCGTTGAGCAACTTTTTGGATCTTTTCGTGTTTCAAAAAAGCAGCTAGAGCCAAATATAGTGCATTTTTTCTCTGTTTTTGGAAAGTTCAGCGACTTCACCTGAATTCTTTAAAGCCAAGCATACACTGTCCGATTTTTGGTTGTTTTTGAGACAATTTTCCAGTCATGCGACAAGTTTGGGGATCGGGACGAACAAACTGTGTGTCTTGCAGTATTCAAGGGAGTCAAAGAAGGTGATGTCATGACGAGCTCCTTATCAGAAATCTTAGGTCGCAAGAAAATCAAACCTTTAATATTTTGGTCTTGGCTAATGAGAGAATCGCATGTTGAATCGGTCATACTGAGACTGAGAACTCTTTCCTCTGAGATTTTGAGATTACCCATGATAAAAAAAAAATAGAAGTTTCTTATCTTTTTCTAGCTACTTCTTCTTATTGCAGGATTGTTCAATGTACTGTACGTTAGAATAGATATCTGATTGCATACACGCATTGGTTTATACAGAGTGAGGACATACAAACTGTGAATTTTATAACTCTGCGATTGATTTGCACAATCTGACTTTGGGCTGTGAGCAACGATTGAAAATATCAGAAATGTATCCCAGGCTTAAGGGCTGTTAATATCTTCCTATATCTCTCAGTGCTGTGTCACAGCCACAGAAAAAGCTGCTCTTGCTCTTTCCATACTTCCATACATGTTGTCTTAAAAGACACAAAAAGAGTAACTATGAGTCTCTCCCTACTGTACTTTCACAAACGTTAGTGGATAGGGCCTACAGCTTGGAATCCTGAGGTTCTGAGTTCGAGCCCCAGACTGCCACTCTGTGTCTCTGAGCAAGACCCTTAACCCGTGACTGTGCCCCACCGAGGCAGCCCATATGCAACATTGTGTGTGCAAAGTTCAGATGATTTCGCCATTGATTACAAAGCAGGATATATTTATAATGTTAATGTAGTTTTTAATCAAGTCCCTTTTTTCTGAAACGGTTACAGTAAAAAAATGACCAGTTTGAATCCCTAATTCACCTCGTAATGCGTGGCGAATAAATGAACTACCACAGTGTTTGACCACCACCGAAAAAAAAAAGACATCCTAGAGGAAGCCCTGAATATTGCAAACTTTTTCCCATTTTAAAACACAATAAGGCTACTGTCGTTACTACCTGGCATTTGGTTAGGACATATCTGATGCATAGATTTATTATCAATGGGTCGTCCTATGATTGATTTTGACTTCCACTTTGAGGATATAGTCAGAAGCCCATGAAGGAATTCCTTTCTACCCTGGCGCTGTGTTAATGCACACCTTCCTGCTGCTTTTCCCGCTGATGAGGTGAGATAAAGTGAATGATTATACCTTTAAAACCAGAGAAAAGATTGACACTATATAGACAAACTCCAATCCCTCTGACAGTGCTGCATAGACTATATACTGCGTAAATATAAATCATAGCGCCCATTACTGCCCTGACCGAGAATCTCATTTTTGAAGATGGGGTTATATTTGGAGAGATATTTAATGGGACAACGTATGACGCAGCTCGGTGTCCGTGGTGTTTAGACCCACTTCTGACAGTCTGACAACTCTGCTTCGTCTTGCCTCTTTTGAATTTTCGCATCAATTATATGTAAAAAAAAAAAAAGAAAAAGAAAAAGAAAAGCATCTCCTTCCTGTTTGATGTAAAGACTTAAGTTTTAACAGGAGTAGCTCCAGAACTGTTCTACAAAAAGCTATTGACCACTTTACCGGCATTTCTTTGCATATAACAATACTACCCTACTCCTGTTGAACAGGCCTTGTTGTCCACTCCTGCCACAATGCCTCATTAATAATACATCAAAGAAGGACGGAGAACAAGGGCAAAGTCCCCCTTCAGCATCGCAGGGAGATAGGGAGCCTTGGCATACGTGAGTTCACTATAAATAAGCTGGAATGAAGGTCAGCGGCTGCTGCAGAGCTCTAGTGTGGAGAAACGTATTGAAAACGGCGAGAAGGGGAGCGAGAGACGCAGGGATGCTGGTATAATGCCGGCTCCTTTTTGCTGCTCCTCTGCTGTTGTGTTAGGTTGCCACGGAAACTGAGTGACGACAGTCCCCAGCACACTAATCGTTAAGAGACGGAGGAGAGATGCAGCGGCGGTGAGATGGCGAGGGGGTTGCCGTGGAAACTGCCTCCACATCGGGAGTGCTCGGAGAGAGAGGCGCGGACCGTGGCGCCGCGGGACAGGGCCGGAAGGAACGCATTAATCACCCCTCTAAAGCTAGAAACAATCGTATCGGAGCAGAGGATAAAAATAGGAATCTAATTGTTGAAGGAAACACAGAGAAGAACTCAGAGTTGATTCGCCTTTTTTTTTTTCCTTCTTCTCTGCCAGAATCCTGCAGTCTTATTATAAATTCCAAGCACGGAAGAGATGCAGATAATCTGACTGAGAAGAAGGCAGAAGGTGTATGGATTGAATTTTGTTCCATTATTGTCGCAAGCAAAGAACACATTTTGTAAATGGCATTTTGAAAAACAAAAACAATCCAAAATTAGACTTCCAGGCTTTGGGATTAGTCCTTTCTAACATTTTCAGGTTTTTCTTATTTTTTCTTTTTATACCTAATTTATTTTACTGACTAAATTGTCAATTTTTCTTTTTTTTTTTCAAATTTGAGCAGTGAAGATGCATTTCTATTCGTCTGCATGGCTTTTGGCAAAAATATTTTTGTCGGTCAAGAGTGAATGTTTGTATTGTCCTTTAATTATAAGAATGTTTATAAAATTTCAATCTGAAAAAGAGAAATTTGAAAAAATATATTTTGAATATAAAACCTTTGGAAAAATAGAAAAAAAACACTTTGTAAAGAGTTTAAAAATAAATAAACTGGAAAAACATAAAAAAAAATTGGAAGATAAAAATATGTTAGTAATTGAAAAAAAAACAAATTTGGAAAAAATTATAAAAAAAAAAACAAAACTGAAAAGATACATTTGGAAGAAAAAAAAAGAAAAAACACAAAAATTGTTTAGTAAAAAAAAATTTGTAAAGTTACTTTTAAGAGTTTGCGAGAGTGATTGACCAGCTGACCCGGAATAAGCACGCAGATGTGTAAGACAATGACAATAAACAAAAGAGTTAGCCAGGAGTCAAACCTAGAATCTTCTGATCCGTAGTCAGACGCGTTATCCATTGCGCCACTAGCCCTAACTAGAACAAGAAGTAACCATCATTGTTCAAAACCCCGAATAAAGTCGCATCATAGAAACTTAGGTTGAGAATGTGGTTAAATACCAGGAGTGGAAAAGCTAACAAATGCCCCGTGTGAGGGTTGAACTCAGCCTTAGCAGATGGCCGCTCACACTGAGCCTGGTTCTGCTGGAGGTTTCTTCCTGTTAAAGGGAGTTTTTCCTCTCCACTTTCGCTACAAGCATGCTTAGAGTGAGGGATTGTATTTGAGTCAATGAGTCAATGTAATCATCTGGTTTTCCTTAGATAGAAAAACTTTGTATCAATTTGACTGAATGATCTGTAAAGTGCCTTGAGATGACATGTGTTGTGAATTTGGCGCTATAGAAATAAACTGAATTGAATTGAACTCACGACCTTCAGATTATAAGACTGCCGCGCTGCCTACTGCACCAACGAGGCCATGAAAACATGCATAGGGACAGGCAGATCAGATCTGTTCCTCCAGCATTCTAATGCAAGGGATTGTTGGTTCCAGTCCCATCTGCTGTGCAATCCAGTAGGTTGCTTGTCTGGAACCAGCCTATAGCCCAGTAGTCAGTGACCTGAAACAAAGCCTACAATACATTGTTTTGTTTTTTTAAACAAGGCCGCTGATATGGGTTTAGGCCTCCTTTTCTGAGCATATTTTAGCAGCTCTTCTTTGATTTTCCCCTTCCTATAAACGTGCACTGATAGATCCATATCTGTGCATCAGTACTCTAACATATTCTTTCTCTGAGGTCGAATAAAAAAGGAGGAAAATAAAGTTTTTTTTTATAAAGTAACTTTTTGTCAGCTGCTTTGCAGTATTGTCTTGGATTGTATCCTTTCAAAATTATTCTGAGACATTTTCACAATTTCAGAACCTTTTCCAAACATAAAGTTTAACATCTGAGTTGTCTGAGTAACACGACTCATGTAGACTCAGGGAGAATCTTACAGTTTGTTTTGTAGCAATCTTGCTCTGAGTTCAGCATCAGAACTGTATCACTCTAGCTGGAGTTGAGGAGGGAGGTCCATTTTGACAAACTGTCTTTTTGTTTCCCCATGTTGGCACCTCTGGAATCCCATGGTTATAAAGAATGGGCAAGGGTGTGGTAGCTTTTTTTTTTTGCCTGTCCACCAAGGAAATGCTTTTTGGAGAGTGGATTTGTTACTCTTGAGGATTGGTGCAGCATAGCAAAACTATATATTTTAATCCACAGATGTTCAAAGTTAAAATCTGCATGCAGATTGTTCCAAACTGTCCAAAATTAATGTTGTGATGTATGGCATAACAAAGCCAAACCATAAATAATTGATTTTGCCTTCCAATTCCGTCTTCTCTTGAGGAAGGCAGAGTGGCGCAGCAGAAGCGTGCTGGGCCCATAACCCAGAGGTCGGTGGACCCAAACCACCCTCTGCTATAAACTGTCAAGCTGTTAAGCCTGCTCAAAAATGAGCAGTGACGTTTACAGCAGCTGTTGTAAATATGTGTCTACTGCAATGTCTTACCATCCCCAATGCTACTCCTAATCAACTTTTCAAACTACTTGAAATGTAACTCCCATACTTTTACAAATTGTCCAAAACTTTTAAAATGTACTGTTCAGAACGATGCCAGATGCCAGAATTTGTTGGTTCAAATAACCTTTGGGGTGGATGCAAGTAGAGTGGTCATTTTCAGGCTAATAACACCTGCTTAAGTCTAATGTAAACAAGCATCTTTCACTGAACCAGGAAAAAAACAGTTACATGAAAATGTTTTTTTTATTTCCATACTTTTTCAAACTTGCATTTTTGGATTGCCTTTTTTTTTTTCCAAATTCCCATCCCCAAATGGGTTTTTATTTGCAACAATTATGTAACAAAACTCACTCCATAAAAGCACCCAACGACTGGGTGGGAACCCAGAAAATCTGGTTCCCCACATAATCAGTGGCCTAGCCAGAACTTTTACAGCACTAGTGGCTCGTTTTTATGGACAGTAGGCTGACAGGAAAGGGGCTATGAGAGAGAGGAAAGAGACATGCAGCAAAGGACAACAGACCAGATTTGAACCCGGGTTGATCCACATCAGGGACCAAGGCCTCCACAAATGGGTCGTTTGCTGTAACCACTGTGCCACCAAAGAACATCCGCCTGAACATTTTTTAAGGTGGAGGCCACGGAGGGACCAATGTGCAACCCATTGGTAGCTTAAGGCTTAAGGGTCTGTCAGTCCGAACGACCACCCTAACCACTATAGTGTATATAGGGCACTATATAGTGGTTACTATAAAGGCCACTATATTGTGGTTCCTATATAGTGTACTATATAGAGGGCACTATATAGTGGTTCCTATATAGTATATAGTGTACTATATAGGGCACTATATAGTGGTTCCTATATAGTGTACTATATAGGGCATTATATTGTGGTTCCCTATATAGTGTACTATATGCGGGCACTATATAGTGGTTCCTACAGTATAAAGTGTACTATATAAGGGCACTATATAGTGGTTCCTATATAGTGTACTATATCGGGCACTATATAGTGGTTCCTACAGTATAAAGTGTACTATATAGGGCACTATATAGTGAGGATTTCATATATTAGTGTACTATATAGGGCACTATATTTGTGGTTCCTATATAGTGTACTATATAGGGCACTATATTGTGGTTCCTATATAGTGTACTATATAGGGCACTATATAGTGGTTCCTATATAGTGTACTATATAGGGCACTATATTGTGGTTCCTATATAGTGTACTATATAGGGCACTATGGTTGTGGTTCCTATATAGTGTACTATATAGGGCACTATATAGTGGTTCCTATATAGTGTACTATATAGGGCACTATATAGTGGTTCCTATATAGTGTACTATATAGGGCACTATATAGTGGTTCCTATATAGTGTACTATATAGGGCACTATATTGTGGTTCCTATATAGTGTACTATATAGGGCACTATATAGTGGTTCCTATATAGTGTACTATATAGGGCACTATATAGTGGTTCCTATATAGTGTACTATATAGGGCACTATATAGTGGTTCCTATATAGTGTACTATATAGGGCACTATATTGTGGTTCCTATATAGTGTACTATATAGGGCACTATATAGTGGTTCCTATATAGTGTAATAAAGCAGATATATCCCAGATTGCTTTGCAAGAACCCCTCTCATAAAGCAACATGGGATTTGTTGTGGCGGCGACAAACAAAAAAGATGGAGCAGGCAGCATGCGGGGAGGTCGATTTACGTGACCTACAGGTAGTGAAAAGTATTAATTGTCTGAACACTCAGTTAACTGAGTTCACTATAAAGTTCACTATATAGTCCCGCTCTGTGTTGAGGGGTTAGGGGTGAGGGTAGACATTGGGACACTCTATACTCTCTACCTCTATACTGTTCCAACAGGAAAATGAACAAACATGACATCCATATTTTCCAAATAAAGACTAACAAGATTTTTTCCTAAGCCCATGTTAATAAAAAAAAGCATATATTGACACATCCATGCAGTCTAAATTAAAGACATAATGATCTTTCAGCTTTTCTGGGAAGAACATTTATCTAACACAGTCCACCCCTGGCTCCTCTTCTAGTTCCGCCCCTGCACATGATAACTGGAGCTTTTGGGGGGATTGCTTTCTCTCATTTCCAGACCCTCTCTGTCTCTGTTTATGTTTATGTTTTGTGTGAATTTGAATAATCCAACTGAGGTGAGGCATTTGGACATGTTAAAAAACATCCATGTGGAATAAAACTGTTTACATTTTAAATTTTGCATGGTTTTAGATTGTACGCCAGGCCGTGCCATGCCAACAACATGAGCCACATTACTTCAGCGTAATTACCCTGCTCATGTGGGCTGAGATCAGAAGAGTGAAACAAGAGCTTCTGTGTCTGTCTGATGAGACAGAACAGCTCGAAGCAGCGCAGCTATTAATATAAACTGCAGTTTATCTCACAGAAGCCTGAAGGGATCATTTTTCTCCCCCTCCACCAGCTCCAACTATTACTTAGATGGTATAACTTTTCCGGGCTTGATGGAAACAAATTGAAAAATTGCTGCTATGTCTGCTGGAAGACCAGAGGATCTGGTTGCCATGGTAATATTTGCCTTTTTCCTGGGAAGCAGCTGGAAGGCCCACCTTTAAAACAAACAGACTGAGGGAAATTTAAAACCCTGATTGGAAGAAGCTTCTGCAGCGTTTAATGATAGAGATGACGAGTGACAAATTCTTCACTTTCTGTTTGATGGTGAGATACTGCGAGTGATCACACTGTGGGGGTGAAGCTCAGGAAACTGTGGATGTGGAGTCCAAACAGAGGGAACGAGACAAAGGGACGTTGATTTAGATGGAAACGGTGTTCATCTAGAGGTCCATCCAACCAACATCCAACCAATATCCAAATGCCATCCATCCACCCATCCAACATTCATCCATCCAACAGTCAATCATCCAAAATCCATACATCTATCATCCACCATCCAACCATTATCCATCCAGTATCCATCCATCCATCCATCCATCCATCCATCCATCCAGTATCCATCCATCCATCCATCCCATCCATCCATCCATCCATCCATCCATCCATCCATCCATCCAACATCCATCCAACAAGTTCCATCCAGTATCCATCCATCCATCCATCCATCCATCCATCCATCCATCCATCCATCCATCCATCCATCCATCCAACATCCATCCATCCATCCATCCAACCACATTATCCATCCAGTATCCATCCATCCATCCATCCATCCATCCATCCATCCATCCATCCATCCATCCATCCATCCATCCATCCATCCAACATCCATCCATCCACCATCCAACCATTATCCATCCAGTATCCATCCATCCATCCATCCATCCATCCATCCATCCATCCATCCATCCATCCATCCAGTATCCATCCATCCATCCATCCATCCATCCATCCATCCATCCATCCAACATCCATCCAGTATC
Source organism: Cyprinodon brontotheroides (assembly GCA_018398635.1). Taxonomy (NCBI): domain Eukaryota; kingdom Metazoa; phylum Chordata; class Actinopteri; order Cyprinodontiformes; family Cyprinodontidae; genus Cyprinodon; species Cyprinodon brontotheroides. The sequence continues at coordinate 2,606,548 of JAGKQL010000066.1, read as the reverse complement.
CATCCATCCATCCATCCATCCATGCATCCATCCATCCATCCATCCATCCATCCATCCATCCAACATCCATCCATCCACCATCCAACCATTATCCATCCAGTATCCATCCATCCATCCATCCATCCATCCATCCATCCATCCATCCAACATCCATCCATCATCCATCCCATCCATCCATCCATCCATCCATCCATCCATCCATCCATCCATCCATCCATCCATCCAACATCCATCCATCATCCATCCATCCATCCATCCATCCATCCATCCATCCATCCATCCATCCATCATCCATCCATCCAACATCCATCCATCCACCATCCAACCATCCATCCATCCATTAATCCATCCATCCATCCATCCATCCATCCATCCATCCATCCATCCATCCATCCATCCATCCATCCATCCAACATCCATCCATCCATCCATCCATCCATCCATCCAACATCCATCCATCATCCATCCATCCATCCATCCATCCATCCATCCATCCATCCAGATCCATCCATCCATCCATAATCTAAATATAGATTAAGGATGGATATATATCTATTTATATATAAATAATATCTGATCTTCTTCAGCATCCTGTTATTCTACTCAAACTCTGTACTTTGCTAATTTATCAGATCCACATTTTGAACTGTGACCTGGCTGTCAGTGGGAAGATCCTTTGAAATGTCTAAAAAAAAAAAAAAACATAAAATCTGAACAATTTGGGACTGCAGCTCCAGGGTAATAGTGGTACTCACTTTTTCTTAGCGGGGCCTTTGACAGGCAGGGGCTGCTGGGAAGTTCCTCCTTTCTCAACCGAGTTGGCCGGACGACAACTCTGCTCACCAGCTGCAGGGGAGGAGGAAACGGACTGACTGGCCTCACAGACCACCTGGAAGCCCTGTGGGTTAAAGATGGACACATTAGAGGCAGGAAGGAGAGCAGACATGTCCTGGTGATTAAAGACATTGGGGGGGTTACTGTCATTATCCCAGCTTCCCCAGCTCCCGATTGGCTGGTGTTAATGAATACTAGCAGTCGGCCCCTAGAGGCAGATACAAGGAGGGGGAAGGATGCTCCGACTCTTGCCTGAACACATTTAATCAACAAGGGAAGCTGAATATGACAAGATGGGAGCTAAATACACCAACTCACCATGGGACTTTGGTTAGCAGATCCATGGGGGCTGCACTGATTGTTGACTGGGGAGTTTCTCTTTGCTGCCAGGACAGAGCAGAGTCGATTATCCTAATCATAAACAAATAAAAGCAGGACCCCAGCGGGGATTGGTTCTTACCCGTCACAATGTTCCGGACTGGTTTAATGAGGGAGGTGAAGGCCGGGATGTCGGGCTGCCGGTGCTCCCACATGGGCTGCCATATCACCAAACCACTGGCCAGCCTGAAGGTCAGGTCCGACTCCTAAACACACAGCATTTAGAGTCCAGGAAACGTCTGTGCAGCTTTTTTTAGAACTCTGAACACCCGCAGACCTTAATGCGATGAATTAGCGGCGCGAACAGGAACACGAACAGCTCCACCGTGGCCATACTCTTTTGGAACAACTTGGTTCGAGATTGCTCGTCGTCCTCCAGCAGCGAGCTGCTGTTCTGCCGTCCCGACCCGCCGAGGGCCGACCCGGAGCCAGAGCCGGGAGCTCCGGGGGAAGATCCCTGATTCCCCATGGGTTGGAGGAAGGCGCTGCTGCTGCTGCCGCCCCGGGACCATCCCTGGCTCAGAATGGGCTCATGGTTGCACTCCTGAGCTGCATCCAGCAGCATCCAGTGCAGCGTGTGCAGCAGCTTGGTCTCAGCCACACCTAGCTTATCCTGGTGGCCTGTTGGAGGTTCAACAGAGAAAGAAAACATTTATTAGCAAAAAAGAAAGCATCACCAAAGGTGAGGCAACTTGGTTATTTTGGGTTAAGGTGACCCCATGCTTCCACCACCACACCCATAGGTGCTCTGTCTTTAAAAAACAGTGAAATTGACCTCTGTGGCTCAATTCAAGGTCATAGGTGCAACACATTATCAAAATGACAGATTTTTCAAAACCATTACATCCACAGAAAATCTTGAACGGTGCAGAATAAAAAAATAATAGTATTTATATATATGCTTCATACATTTTGGTGGCTCCAAAATCTTTAAATATTTACTTTTGGTTATAATGCTCGCCACAAAGGGATTCAGCACTTCAGCAATAGAAATAAGAAAAATACAATCCATAAACTGAAAACTTTTTTCCAATTGTAGCTTTTATAGTATAGATATATAGTATAGAGTTGTAATTGCCGTTTTTCATTAGGTGTCATAACTGAAGATGCATTTATATGTGAAAAAAATAGAGAATGAAAAATTTATTCAAATAAATAATTTCAATAATCAATTTGCAGTGTCATTTCTGGTTTGCGTTTTCTTCAAATGTCCATTAGCAAAATATACTCTTTGCTTGCAACAAGAATGGAACACAATTCCCTCCATACATTTCTGAATGACAGAAAAAAATACATTGTCTCTGTGTGTCTCACCCAGTTTGTTCCTGTTGGACAGCAGGATGGAGGTGCAGTGGAGGACGTGAGGCAGGGCGGCCTGGACCAGCTCCCAGCGGGAGATGCTCTGGATGGCCTCTGACAGCGCTGGTGACAGACCGTGCAGCTTGTTCTCCACCAGCACCCGCTCAAAGGACTGGGAAGGCATCCAGAAACAGAAAAAAAAAGAAATCAGGAACTAAAGAAGCCTTTCTTTGACTTTCTGAAGAGGAAATGCCCTTGGGACAGACAGGAGCTGGAGGAAGGCATCTTTATGGATTTGAGCTTAGAGAAGCTCCTAATGTATGGAGTGAATTTTGATCCATCATTGTTCCAAGCAACTAACTAGTTTTGTAAATAGAAAAAAATTGAAAAACAAATACAATACAGAAATAAATACAAAAATTTTGAGAGCAACTTCTCTGTTTTCTCAGATTTTTAAGTAAAAATGGCTTTTTTATTTCTGTTTTTCAGATTCAGTTTTACAAATTGCATTTATTTAAAATTGCATTTTACGGATACATTTTCTTCAACTCTGGGAGTTAAGAACATTAGCAACAACATTGTATTAGTCAATGTGTGTGTCAAGAGGCAGTGTTGGGCTTTGAGGAGGGAGAATATGATCTGTAAAATGCTTTTTCAAAAGAATGCAATCTGTAAAATTCAACCTGGAAAACAGAAATTATATATAAATAAAAAAAATTCAAATAAATATATGAAAAACTTTTTTTTTGTTTTTTTAATTGAATAAAAAAAAAACAAATTATAAAATCTAACTGTCAATATCAGGATACATACAAAGTAAAAAATATATATATATTTTAATGGTGCTCAAAAAAAAATTTGAAAGAAAAAATAATGTTATTCATTAAAACGTTTTTCAAAGTTTTATTTCTGAATCGCATGGTTTTTTTACTTCCATTTACAACGTGTTCTTTTGCAACAATATTGAAACAAAATGCACTCCATACAGCTCGTGGGTATTAGAAAAAAGGGAAATGGAAGATCTAATCTATTAAATGTAAAAATCTCTCAACCTGCAGGTGCATTAAGGCAAAAACAGATTAAAACCAGGAAGAGAGAGAGAGAGCATCATGAAATGACTCACCACACAGGAGGCTTCATACTGTTTCCCCAACTTTGGCCGCAGGAAAGCACTGAAATGACATTAAAATGATTGGAAATCAGATTAGACAGAGCAGGGAGGTCTGCTTCTGCTGCCCTACTTTGTTTTGATGCAAATATCTCATCCAGGTGCGGTACCCTGGATCAAAACATCACCTCCTTTATTGATTAAACAAAAAACACTTTACATCCGAAACCAGATTCATCCAACCAATGACAAAATAGAAGGAGAGAAAAAGAAACACCTGTTATGTGTGACACTAACCTGGTCTGCCTCCAGAGGAAGGTCTGGATGGGGAATGGTACTCCCTTCCCGCATTCCGGTTCATTTTCATCCAAGCTTTTCCTCTTCACCATTTTCCTCGGATAGGTCCTTGCAGCAGCAGTTCCAGGTGATCCACGCAGACCCTGTTCCTCCCCGCTTCCCTCACGACATGATTGGGTTCACCCTGCGTAAAATGGCTGCAAGTGTCGATCGGCGGCTGGAGAAATTGAGTGGGAGAGAGAGAGAGGGAGAGAGGGAGAGCAGACGGACGGGGGAGGAGGAAGAATAAAGGTTGGGGGAGAGAGAGAGCGATATGATTTTTTTTTTCAGCACCTCGGTCAGCGCACAGAGGCTGCTGCTAATTTACCGCAGGAATGATGTTTTCACCTTAATCTGAGTGAGATTTCTTAGAAATGTGCGTCTTTATTCCCATTTTGACAACAATGCATCTGTGAGCATCAACAGGTTGGATGCTGACCTGGAAAAACAACCAACAAGCCTGACTCCTTAATTTGTGGAAGCCACAGTCTAGGAATTATTCTATTCAGTTTATTTCTATAGCGCCAATTCACTTTAAAATTCACCAGATCATACAGTGAAATTGATTCATAGTGTTCTATCTAAGGAAAAAAACAGTTGATTGCATCGACGCATTGACTCTTCAGCAATCTTTCACACTCAAGCAGGCTTGTAGCGACAGTGGAGAGGAAAAACTCCCTTTAACAGGAAGAAACCCTCCAGCAGAACCAGGCTCAGTGGGTGGATCGGCCATCAGCCCCAGGCTGACTGGGGTTCAAGGTGACAGAAGCAGAAATACAAAAAGCAGCTGTAAAGTCCAGGAAAACACACAGCCAGGCAGATCGAGCTCCAGCCAGCTCCCATGTCAGGAGGATCTGAAGAGAGCACATCCAGCCAGTCACAGTCAGAGAAACAGGACTACCACTGGAAAACAGGCCAATCTCCAACATCTATAAACAAAGGTGTTGATGGCAGCAACACCGCTGATATTTCTCTCCAGAATGGAGTCGCAGCCAAACAGGAACAAACAGACCAGATGAAGCTACTATGAGAAAAAGACAGAGAGAGAATAACGTTAGAGATTGAACTAACAGATTCTTCAGGGGGGAAGAAAAGAGATAGAATGAAGCAGAATGATGAAATGGGGTCCCTATGTCCCTCCAGTGCAGTCTAAGCCTATAGCAGCATAAGCTATAGAGATAGCCTTAGAGATAACCTGAGCCACCTTAACTATAAGCTTTATCAAAAAGGAACATTTTAAGCCTAGCCTTAAAAGTAGACAGGTCAGCTCGCCTCACGACATAAAACTGGTAGTTGGTTCCACAGGAGAGAGCCTGATAACTAAAAGATCTGCCTCCCATTCTACTCTTCTTAGAAATTCTCGAGGAATCACTAGTAAACCTGCAGATTGAGAGCTTAACATGCTCTGTTAGGAACATAAGGAACAATCAGATCTCTGATATAAGATGGAGCTTGGCCATTTAAGGCTTTATATGTGAGAAGGAGGATTTTAAATTCTATTCTGGATTTAACAGGAAGCCAATGAAGAGAAGCTTTATACATCTCTACCTAGGGCAAATATAGAATGTATTTGATTAACGAGGTAACTAATGATTTGTTAAGTTCTATTCAGATGTATTAGTGTCATAAAGCTCAAGCTGGTGTATTGCTTTTATAATTGGGGCAGTTACCCAGAAGCTCTTTCACAACTGTGACTTGGACAGGTTGTTGTTTTAATTTGTAAATGCCTTAATGGTTACTGAGGAGGTGATGCAGTCATTTGATCCACTGTGCTGGAGCTGAGGCAGCTCTAAAACACACAGCAGATATGTTACTGCGGACCAGGATTAAAGGCTAATGTCTGACATCAAAAGCAAGCTGTTTTTCTATAGTTCTACCCTTAAAAAGGGAGATCATATTTCTCCTCCTTTGGTTTCTCTTCATTGGCTTCCTGTTTAATCCAGATTAGAATTTAAAATCCTGCTTCTCACATATAAAGCCTTAAAGGCACAACGCGAACTTTGTCACCTAAAGGGTGGAAACATGAGTTATTTCAAATGATTCCTCAGACTTTTCCAAAAAAAGTAAAAAAAAAACCCAATCCACTGGACTTTGTTTCCAAGTTTGAAGACATTTCGTTTCCCATCCAGGAAGCTTTTTTTAATTCAGAATGTCAGAAATAACGTTGAATATGAGGCTTTATATAGTGGACCAGTCGTTTGGGTTCTTTGTTAGCCTTCAATGCCCCATACTTGTCTATGTCTCTGAAAGGGGGGTTTGTTAGAGGGAATTGTTGGCCTGGCTGAACAGGTGAGGTGTTCTGTTCCTCTGTATGGGGGTTGGGGTTGCGAAGATAGTGGGAAGGAATCAACTCTATCATTGCATTGTAGGTTTTTGAAAGCTGAAATCCTACTCCACCCCCTCTGTTTTTATTTCTTAACATAGATGGCTTCCTTCATGCCCCTCTCAAACCACCTGTCTTCTTTGTCCAAAATGTGAACATTCTGGTCCTGAAAAAATGTCCTTTTTCCATAAGGTATCGCTGAGTCTTGTCCCGAGGATGTTGCTCCTCTGTGTTAGGCCGTGCATCTGTGGAGAGGTTGTTTGCTTTCTATAATATAGATAAATGTATACATATAATAAAGATCAGAGCATCCCTTACTGCATTGAACTGAAAACACCACTTCAGCCATTATGTAGTTAAGTTGTGGAGTAAGTTAATGGAGGTAGGTTGAAGGTTGAAGTCATGTAAAACAGAGCTCAGGGTTTGCAAGATCCGTAATAAAGCTGAGAAAAGGCTTTTTCTCTTTGTCATATTTCCCTGATTCAAGGCAAACAACAAAAAACAAGCAAAACGAGGATACAGTGTGGTCAGGTAAGTTGGCTAACTTGGCCAGCCAGACTCATACAAAGTATACATCGCATATCGTTCTGGTAAAGGACTGGTACAGCTTGATTTCCAAAGTGGGAGTACCAACCAGGTAAGTACCAATCAGGTAACTACAAATGCCAAGCAACACGCTGTTTTTGTAATTTTATAGTCCATGAAACATGTTAAGCTGTTAAGGAAACTCCAGTGAACGATTTCTGCCAGATTTACCTAAGAAATCTGAGGACATAAGGTTTATCTCTCTACTACGTTCTTTATTTTCATTGCAACATTGCTCTGTTGTGCTCGCTAACAGAAAAGCGCTACTGCATTATGGGTAATTTTATCCACTGCCAGTCCTGCGCTTTCCGCCTTGTGATTGATCTGGCCAGATCGGGCCAGAGTCAACAGCAGTTTACTGGCCAGGCTATATGATGGCATTAACCTTAACCAATGTGCACCCTTTGTTTTTTTTTTGTTTTTTTTTGAAGAAGCCATTTTTATTATTTTCTTTAACTTTTTTCAGATGTGTCCCTTTTAGCTGTTATTGCTCTGGGAATTGATGTTCCACAGTTAGGTAATAGCCCAACAGCTTTGCTTTCAGAAGCAGACCAGTATGACTGTTTCCATAAGGTTCTACTTGTTATTTGGATATTAAACTTTATTGAACATTACTTGGGGATTAAAATCACATTCAAAGGAAATGAAAACCAAAAAGGGGGAATAAAAACTAAAGGGAGAGAAGTAGGGAGATAGAGACATGAAATAGTATCTAAAGAGAGAAAACAAATCAAAACAACAAATACAGACAATACCGTAGATATTCAGGAACTCCCAGAAGTCTGCTTCCATACTTGTATGAGATCAGAGGAACGGAAAATGGAGAGGATAAAAGCAAAAAGATGACAGCGGACAACCAAAGTAAATTTAAAAAGAAAAAGCTTCAAGAGCAACGGGATCCTTTCTATGTCTGTCGTATTCAGAACCTACTGTGATTACACAATGTTAATCAGGGTGGTATATATCAGTAGCTGCAGCTTAGTACAGTATTTAGTATTAATGTGTTTCCGTAAACATCTGGAAACAAATGCATGAGCCTGCTCTTGTACTATATAAAGGATTAACAAAGCTTCTTCAGGAGGAAAGTATGCTTAATAGCAGGTGTGGGTGGCCCCAGACCAACCCTACAGGGCCCAATATAGAAAAGGAGGCGATGTGAGCCCATTTTTAGAGCTATTACAGAAAAACTACGAGCTGGCACACCTGAGCTCCATCTCATGTGACTTTAATCTACTATTGCTATTTGTCCAAAATCCTTTTTTGAAAATATTTTTATTTGTTGTGTGGACATATACATACAATATATTTGTATACCATATTTTTTTCCTCAAAATTTACACAAATTTTCGTCATGACTCTAAAACAAAAAGTTGTAGTGATAACATTTAAGGAAGCAAATAAGCTGAGAAGCCATCCATGTTTTCCTTCTGGACAAGTAAGTGAGCTAATGCTGTGTTAGCTAACGCTAACCAAAGGTTAACTATAGTGAACATAGAAATTGGCTCACAAATACTACAGAGTGAGAGCAAGCGAGAGTGTGCCACTTACTGGCAGGGAGGAGTTAAATATTTGTAGCCAATACCTGTAAAGTCATGATTACGAAAAACACGAGTGTAAAAACATAGATGTTTATACACTCACCGGCCACTTTATTAGGTACCCCATGCTAGTAACGGGTTGGACCCCTTTTGCCTTCAGAACTGCCTCGATTCTTCGTGGCATAGATTCAACAAGGGTGCTGGAAGCATTCCTCAGGGAGTTTGGTCCATATTGACATGATGGCATCACACAGTTGCCGCGAGATTTGTCGGCTGCACATCCATGATGTGAATCTCCCGTTCCACCACATCCCAAAGATGCTCTATTGGATTGAGATCTGGTGACTGTGGAGGCCATTTGAGTACAGTGAACTCATTGTCATGTTCAAGAAACCAGTCTGAGATGATTCCAGCTTTATGACATGACGCATTATCCTGCTGAAAGTAGCCATTAGAAGTTGGGTACATTGTGGTCATAAAGGGATGGACATGGTCAGCAACAATACTCAGGTAGGCTGTGGCGTTGCAACGATGCCCAATTGGTACCAAGGGGTCCTGAAGAGTGCCGCGTGAAAATCCCAGTAGATCAGCAGTTTCTGAAATACTCAGACCAGCCCTTCTGGCACCAACAATCATGCCACGCTTCAAAGTCACTCAAATCACCTTTCTTCCCCATACTGATGCTCGGTGCCTAAATGCACTGAGTTGCCACCATGTGATTGGCTGCTTAGAAATTAAGTGTTAACGAGCAGTTGGACAGGTGTACCTAATAAAGTGGCCGGTGAGTGTATATCGCTTATAAAGAAGTTTATGATTGAATTTAGAGGTGTTCTCATTTGGTTTGCTGTTTTTTTTTAGAGCTTTTCTTGTTGTTTATAATTTTTTTACAGGTCCTTGTATTTTCTGTTATTTTACCCAGTTGTATTTCTTTTTACAGTGTAGTCCTGTTTATCTGACTGTGACTGACTGGATGTGCTCTCTTCATCCTCTGACATGGGAGCCGCCTTTTACAGCTGCTTTTTCTATCTCTGCTTCTGTCTCCTTGAACCCCAGTCGGCCTCGGCAGATGGCCGCTCACACTGAGCCTGGTTCTGCTGTAGGTTTCTTTCTGTTAAAAGCGAGGTTTTCCTCTCCACTGTCACCAAAAGCATGTTTAGTGTGAAGGATTGTATTCGAGTCAATAAGTCGATGCAATCAACTGGTTTTCATTATAAAAAATGTGTTTGACTGAATATATACCAACTTGTGAAAAAAAATCTTGTCTTTTGATAAAATTTATCTGTTTTTTTTTTTTTTGCCCATACTTAAATAGGTGTTTTTTTACTAAACAGCATCACAAGTTACATGATCAATCACTAGATGTTACGACTGGAAGTAATAGAATAATGCTGCTATAGGCTTAGACTGCTGGAGGACATAGGGACCCCCCTTTTTCATCATTCTGCTTAATTCTATCTCTATTCTCCAGCTCTGCAGAATCTGTTAGCTCAATCTCTAATGCTATGCACTCTCTGCTTTTCTCATAGTAGCTTCGTCTCGTCTGTTCCTGTTTGGCTGTGACACCATCCTGGAGAGAAATATCAGCTGTGCTGCTGCCATCAACACCTGTGGAGCTGGTTTACAGCTTCCTTTTGTATCTGCTTCTTTTTCTTCTTTTTTATACAGTATTTTCTTGTCTGCTTCTGATGCCCAGTCGGCCTCGGCAGGTTCTGTCGGGGGTTTCCTCCTGAGTTTTTCCTCTCCACTGTCGCTACAAGCATGCTTAGTGTGAGGGATTGCATCTGAGTCAATGAGTCGATGCAATCAACTGGTTTTCATTAGATAGAAAACTTTGAATAAAGGATGTGGTTAAACTGTGTTGTGGATTGGAGCTATAGAAATAAGCTGAATTGAATAAAGTTTATTTAGTTATTAAAATGTTGTGTTTTTTCATCATTAGTAGACTATCATCAATGATTTGCACATAAAAAGTAAGCCATGTGATAGGTAAAATGATATTCTATTTCTCTTTGGGACTCGTAAGTATTTTTGAATGAAATTTAACTTGTATTATGTTAAACTCAGAGGTTTCAAAAGTATTTGCGTTTATTACTCAGGTAGAAGTATACATCATACTGTTTAAAAACACTTTTGTAGAAATCAGAGTCTCAACCTAAGCTTTTTACTGAAGTAAACCTTTAAAACTCCTTAAAGTAAAAGAGTAAAAGTAATTCTGGATAATAATATCCTAATACTTAATTTTCTTAGTTTTATAATGGCAAAGGTGTCAAATTCAACTTAAAATCCTTAAAAAACTATTTATTTCAGTACGTAGAAAACAACAAGTTGGTGCAGTACCGAGTCTAACCACAAAGAAATTAACTGGATGAAACAAGTTGTTTGATGGCTTTTATTTTTATAACAGCTGATAACAAAAATGAGTTTAAATGAAACAAAACTAATGAATCCATTGTTAAAAGTTAAAGAGTAGAAAGTAGAGATAATTGCAAAAAAATGTAAGGAGCAGAGGTAAAAATTGTCTAAAAAAAAATTACTCCAAAAAAGTATAAATAGCTAAAATTTCTACTTAAGGTAACGAAGCATTTGTACTTTGTTACTTGACACCTCTGCTTAAACTTGTATAATATAATGATTTATAATAATATAATTTGTAGTAAAACAAAATATCTAATGGAAAAAGATGGTGTCTATCTAGTCTGACTGAGTTTGAGCTTTTTAAAGAATGTATATAATGTATGTGAAACAAAAATCCAAAAGATTTATATGACTATGAATGCTTCTGCATGAAACTAAATTCATAAACGTGTAGCCAATTGGGAAACAGCTAGCAGTTTGGAATTTTAGAAACGATAAGATAAACAATAAAACAATTTAAATGTATTTAAAGAAAATAAAAATGATGTTCCACACAAAAAAGATTTAGTTCTGTAAGGATTCACAAAAACAAAACCAAATTACTCGTCCTTATCCATCTATGTGTAGAGCAATCAAATATTTTTATTGAATACATCCCAACGACTCAAGTAAATCTGTTTTTATTTTCTTTATTTATGCCGTCATCATCTTGTCGAAGAATTTGTCATCAGTACATCTCAAACATTGGAAATAGTGCACATACATCTACAGTTCTTTAAATACACTTACACAAGCAAAGAAGGAAAGGGGGAGAGGAAGCATTGGGTAACACTGGCGGAGGGACGAGGAGGGACTTCTGACAAAAAGGGTTTCATAAAGGTAACGTAAAATATGCTAAAAGAGCTTAATTTTAATTAAAAAAACAACAAAAAAACTCTAACTTCCATTCCTTTGAATTTCAGCTTCCAGCAACAACTCCACAGGAAGATAATCCCCCCCCATTAGGAATGTTTTCATATAAAGCTTCATACTTCACACTTAACTTCAACAAACTGGTTTTTTTTTTACCCATCCAAACACATTGTACCACCCAGTCTATTAGAAAAATAACCAAAAAAAGATTGCAAGGTTTCATCAGGCCTCGCTTTGATTTCATCCGGGCCATTTTACTCTCACACTGAAACGTTTTAACATATCAGCAAATAGCTCTAACTCAATCATCTTTTTATTTTTTTTGCCATGCCAGCACAACAGTATTATGAGATCTTGAAAAACTACAGCGCAAATATAAAAATGAACGTAAACAGGCAGCTTTTAAGGAAAAAAAAAAAACTACCAGAAAGCTAGCCGTTCATTGCTCAACATTTTACACAACGGCCGTGGTTATAAAGGCCGATAAGACAGAGCAGCCACGGGGGGCGGGAGGGGGAGTACAAAACTTTAACACTACAGTAACATTTACGTAAAAAAGTAAACGCAGCAGAAAAGAAAACATTAAAATCCCGACATACGGACAAACGTACGGACAAACCGATGTCACGTTTCAGCAGACATGCCCATTTGTCAGCCATTCTTTTGCGTTTTTCCCTCAAGTTTCACACACATCTGTATCCTTTAAGACAACGTTAATCAAAGATGGGGGATGAGGAGTCAAGAAGTTACAGTATCTCTATGCCCCGCCACTAAAGTAGTTCAGCAGTGGGTCAGAACAAACACATGACATAGAGATCACTTCTTGACTCCAGATGCCCCTTCTCTTTACAATTATCTAGTAGCAATAAATCGCATTCAGTACCGTATAAATTCAGGAGTTGTGGTCTTCCAAACTCATCATACAATCGTAAAAACCGCTTTCGAAACAATCGCAGCCACTTCGGCCAATCGAATCCGAAACAGAAACGTCTATATCTGTGTGGTGGAATGAACCGAGAGGTTTCCCTTTTTTTTTTTTTCAAAGACCAGAGAATTCAGTCTTTAAAATCTGAACGGATGAACAACACAGCCGATTAGTTACATCTGCTGAGGTTATGTGCATTGGGTCATGTTGCGTGGAATGAGCCAAACTGGATGTTGGGGGAGGGCGACAATGGTGAGCAGGAGGGACTAATTGCGCAGATTTGTTCTGAGGGGCGTCCAAAAAGCTCATAAACCCTGTTTGGCTAGGGCGGCGGTGACGTCCTGTGCCAGCGTGGACAGCTGGGGAGACTCCATTATGTTGATGCTGCCGCTGGAGGACAGGTGAGGGGAGGTGCCTCCCGTCTCAATCCCAGGGGAGTGGGTGACGATGATTTCTGCGCCATGGTCCACGCGAGCTTTGGCGGTTTCCCGGAAGTTAAGTTTGTGGCTTTCGATCTGTTGGGTCAAAAGGAAACATGCGTCATTTCATCCGTCTACCTTTAACATATCAGCTGTCCTCTTCCTGAAGTTCTTCAGTCTTCATCTTGAATTTATCAATAATCTTTACCTCCTTCCTACAAGAGAGTAGGGAAGTACCTTTCATCACCTTCTCCATGTCATTTATCCCTCAACCAAAACTGACTCATTTATAATCTTTCCTACTTCTTTTTCCCTCATAATCTATCTCATACCTTCTTCTTTCCTTTCTTATCTCTCTATCACGTCTGCTTCATTCATTCTTCAGTTCCTCATCCTTAGCCTTCATCCCTCTTTACTTCCTGATGTATTCCTTATCCTATTCAAACCAAATACGTCAAAAAGTCGTGGAACGCATCATTGCGTGAGAATAGTTGTGTGCACTGAAGACAGAAGCACGTTGAAAGCTTTTTTGACACTTGATGCAATGGAGAGTGCGGCTTTGCTTGATTTATTGGGATGAGTTGGAAAAACTTGTTTTAAAATGCTTTTAACCTCTTAACATCCATCTTATTTTGGGTATTCCTTGCCTATTTTGCATACCCAAATGGAAAAGCAAATAATTTAGGAACTGTAAGCCCAAATCACATGTGCAATACATTATTTGAAAGCTAACACCCTCTAGTTTCCTAATATAAAATTGGGTGAGTAGAAAACAGACCAAGCTACATCAGTTCAAACATGACTCAAAGTTGTTTTTTTTATTCTCGGAAATGACAGGTCTTTTTTGAACAGCAGTAATAAAGACATTCTTGAGAAAAAGCAGGTTTCATTGTATTATATTTGTTTTATATCATGGCAACCACAAATGCAGAACATTTCAGACCTCTAGCTATAACAGTTCCAGAGCTGTGGGGCTTTGAACTTTTGGTGTCAGCTTGGAGCTGCGCGCAATGGCTCCACCTGCTGGTAAAAATTTTACCGGTGGAATTTTTATGCATTCTGAATTATTACCCCCACTTAAGGTCCACCGGGTCGCTGGCAACCCGGTGGGTTTTAAGAGGTTAAACAAGAAAGTATACCTCACAATGTCACCCATGCTAGTTTGTCAGGACTATGATCCTGCGTTTGAATATTCTGTTGCAGTTTTTCTGAGCGACGGAGCTCTGCATCCCGGTGGGCAGTAGCCACTGATCTCTATTTATTCACTGGACTGCTGATAGGCCGTTGTTAGTACACAAGGCTGTGTAGTCGCCAGCCACCATATTGGTACTCCCTAATTAGACCGGTCAGAATGTAAACAATAGGTGCCCTACAGCATCGAACAATGATGATGTTCTCATTTTCAGGGGGCCTAAGACTTTTAAAAAAGATAAATTCATCCCTTTGACACAGACTTGCTGTTTTATAGCATCAGTAGATTACTGTATTTTATGGTAAAAAAAAAATAGGCAAATCACATTGCATATTCAGTATGAAAGCTATGAAGTCAATAAATCATGTAATATAACATATTATACTTATTCATCACAAGGAAATGTGTGCATAATAATACTGCACCTGTTATTAAGAATAATACACACACCCACACTATCTGATGAAGTGCGAAAACTGCTCAATTGGTGATACACATGTATATACATGTATATACAATGAACCCGCATTTATCGCGGGGGTTTTGTTCCAAAAAGAACCCGCGATAAGGTGAAATCCGTGAAGTAGAAACCTTTATTTTTTTTAGTTATTATACAATGAAATACTCCATAAAACATTGAAATCAAGGAACAAAAACTTTTTACAGGCCCAAGCATTTGTTTAATAAAATAAAAGTATTGTATAAACGTTTGTTGTTGTTTTGTTTTTTTTTTGTTTTTTTACAAATAACTACTGTACTGTACTGTAAAATACTATAGTTAAAAATAAATAAATAATAATTTTAATCATTAATACGAACTAAAGGGTTAATATTGTGGGGATCAGCACCTCCCCGTCGTGACGGATTGGAAACGGGAGAAAATGAAAAATGATTATGAAAAATACAAAAGTACAGTAGGACAAATAGTGACTCACTGCGTGTACAGTACAGTATTTCACTGCTGTTCTGACGGAGCCGCTGCATCGCTGACGCGTTTTTTTCTTCTAAAGCCTGCGGTGCAGGTGTGTTTTTTTGGGAGAAGAACATAGTTATCGGTAGTTGTTGTTGCTCTTTTCTCTTCTTGGCCAAAAGATCCTTATAAACCGACATGCCACCATCGATTATGTTTGACAATATTTTAACAATGCGTAATGCAAATTCGTGAAGGAGCGAGACCGCGAAAAGTGAACCGCGGTATAGCGAGGGTATATTTCTTATGGTATTTACATTACAGTAAAAGCATTTTTATGGTCCGACTCCGTCAAAGCAGGGAGTACCAAGATGGAGGCAGGTGACTTCAGTTTTTTTGGGTCTATCAGCAATACAGTGAATAAATAGAGATCAGTGACAGTGGCCCTGGAAAACCCCAGTGACAGCTGCTGCTAAACCAGTCTGGCACTTGGGGATTTCCTGCTTCTAGAATACAGAAGGAATAAAAGCATTTCTTTTTTCTGGTAAAAACTGAAAATGCAATAATATAAAATTAAATATTTTTGACATTTTAAGTTAATGTATGTTTTAAGACTTAGTTATCTTTGACGCATATGTTCTGGACAGGCAATTCCTCTTCCTCTACTTCCTCAGAAGTAGAAAACAAAGTTGTTTCCTACATTTTTACATAATCAAAGAGTGCAAATAATTTATTTCAAGGAGTTTTTTTTTTTTTTTTACAATCTGTTCACGGTGCTGATATTTACAGTCTAAATCAAAAGATGTTTTAACATTTTTATATTTGAAAACGTTGGTGTAGTTAGGCAATTTTTGTAGTGCTGCAAAAAAAGCCCCACAAAAGGTCATGGATGCTATTTGGACCATGCAACTTTATGGGGACGTCGCAGACCCATGAGCAATAAATCAACCTTTGTCCCTTCATTGTGGCTTTTTTCTTCCTTTCTCATTTGACCTAACCTCCTCCATCCCTCACTGCTCACCCATTTGCTTTGTCCCAAGGTGTCGTCTGAATGACCTTTTCAGACCCGGTGAACCCTCCTTTCATATATCCTATCAAATAATAATAATATTCATGATTCTCTTATAAAAATCTTAACCTGACAGCTCTTTATTATTATTATTATTGTATAACTAAAATAAATATAAAAAAAATATATATTTTTCTGTTTTTACCATGATGTTCCCTCCCCCGGGAATGTGGCTGGTGTTATCCAGGGAGCCGACCTTGGCATGGGCCTTATCTTTGAAATCCAGCTTCACGCTCTCAATACGGACATGTCCTCCCCCTGGGAAAACAACAGCGAGAGGCAGAAACAAAAGAAACCCGTCAGGGCCTTAACACAGAGTGGGCCATGCTTCCTCTGAGGCTGAAACTCAGGACAAGAAATCCCAAAGCAAATACAGGATACTCTTCTACAAAACAAGACTCGATGGAAACAGTGTCATTAAATACCTGACTGAGCTGTTTATGATGAGAAATATAGGCTTTACACAAAAAATTGGTGGCTGTTAAGCTAATGATTGTTTGTACAACTTATATTAAACCCTGAAGGGTTGGAACGACTAAAATATCACTATTATAGAATAAATAAGACTCTTTCATCTTTTATTTGGTAGTTTTAAGCCCTGTTCCCTCTGGGTTCTATTTAACACTCTTAAAAGGCAAACCCAGGATGCTTATGATGTTTGGTTGAATAAAGTATTTTTTAATCCAACTGAACTGAATTAATCTGGACGCTTACATACAGCACAACTAAGACACTTGAAAAAAACTACTGTACATGTGTTTTCATATGAAACAAAATATTTCAAATGAAATTAGAGGAACAACTTACGGAGCCCCCTAGGGGACATGGGGAATTTTCTTTTCTTTTGCGTTCCCTCGCCAAAGTATTGTGTTACCTCTCAAAACCTTTTGCGTTACCTCGCAAAAGTATTGTGTTACCTCTCAAAACCTTTTGCGTTCCCTGTTGGGATCTGGAGCTGTACCACCTGTCTCCAGCAGAGTTCGCTGTGGATCCTCCTGAGCTGAGCCTTCGACACACCTGAAGCCCATCTCATCATCGGGAGGATCCTCCACCATATAAGCAGCCCTCAGACCTCGCATCAACGCCGCAGTGTTTATCCAGTTTGGTTAGCACCTGAGCCTCACTACCTCTGTGAATTCTTTGTTGCTTCTAGTCTCCTAGTTGGATTCTAATTCCCTTTTTGTCTCTGCCTACAGGAAACCTGTTTTTGTCCTGTAAGCTCTGGATGAGCTTAACCTGTCGAGGAGCCTGCCCTCTGAGCCAAACCTGAAGACCCTTCTCTGGATTCCCATGCTGCTCTGGACTAAGAGCTGGAAAACCAAGATCTGTCCAAACGTTAGATGCAAGACGCTGAAGCTGAAACTGAACTCTGCTGAATCAAACAGTCTCTGGACCCAACAGTGCCTCTCTCAAAGCCAAACCCGGATTCCTCAAGGTAGATCTCAGAAGATAACATCTCCACATTCTTTTGCTATGTGGCTAACTGAACTGTCTCCCTTTCAGTATCCTGTGAACCAGATCCCCAGACGTGAACCAGTACCTGACTCTTTTGAACCTCATTTGAACCTTTTCCCTGTTTCCCGTGGTGTTCTGCATATTGGGCCTCTCTGAACCAATCATGACATTCCCTCGCAAAAGTATTGTGTTACCTCTCAAAACCTTTTGCGTTACCTCGCAAAAACTTTTGCGTTCCCTCGCCAAAGTATTATGTTACCTCTCAAAACCTTTTGCGTTACCTCGCAAAACCTTTTGCGTTACCTCGCAAAAGTATTGTGTTACCTCTCTGCTACCTTTTGCGTGAGAACGCAAAGGCTTACTTAGGTAAAGTTAGAACGATTTTCACAGATTCGGACTTCCGGGATCAATAACTCTCGTTGTTGAAACACAAATGGCGCCTCTTTCATGTCCTTATAGCACAGACGACGTATTACAAGAATCAAAAAAGGGGCTCTTGGTGATCGCACTACAACAGCTGGTTTGGAAAAAAAACACCTTTTTATAACTTTTTGTGATGGAGGACACAGAGATGCTAGGCAGATGGGAGTTCTTTATGAAGTAAAATAGGATGATATTAATGCTTAATAATAACAAAAAAATTCTAAAAAAATAAGTAAAGGTGTATTTTTCCAAACCAGCTGTTGTAGTGCGATCACCAAGAGCCCCTTGGTGTGTGTGGTGATTTTGTAGTCTCTGCACTTTATGGCAGTGGAGTTATTGATTTTTATTTGCAACTTTTTGCTGTTGTTTTACCATTTGCAGACGGTCCCTAACCACTGCGCCTGGGCGCTGCCTGTGCATAGAGATCAATATAATACATCCAGCTCGGAGAATGGCTCGTTTTTCTCGAAAATAACGCTTTTTGATTCTTGTAATACGTAGTCTGTGCTATCAGGACATGAAAGAGGCGCCATTTGTGTTTCAACGAGAGTTATTGAACCCGGAAGTCCGAATCTGTGAAAAAGGTTTTGCGAGGTAACGCAAAAGGTTGTGCGAGGTAGCGCAAACTTTTGCGAGGTAACGCTATACTTTTGCAAGGGAACACAAAAGAAAAAAAAATTCCCCATGTCCCCTAGGGGGCTCCACAACAACTCAGATCTCAGGATAAAAAAAATTCTTTCAGTTTTGTTTTTCTTGCAGACTCAAGAGGCATTTCTTTAAGGATCTTGGCAAAAAAAATGCATTGGTCCAAGAGGAGGTGTTTGAATTGCAAAGTATTTGTAAAACAAACAAAAAAAAATCAAAATCTTGCATCTGTTAAATAACATTTTGAAAAAAAAATCTTATTGGAAACTTTAAATTTGTATTATGATTTAGAAAAAAATATCAAACACAAAAAATAACTTCAATTTTGCCTAAAAAAAAAGGCAAACAGCAAATTAATCCTTTTTTGATTAAACTGTTTCTCAAAGTTTCATTTCTGGAATGCATCATTTTCCCAAATTTCACTCATTCACAATGTGGAGAAAAAAAAGTCCCACAGACATATCCTTGTGGAACTCCAAAGGTTTCATTTTCCCTTTTTAAACTAATTAAGAGCTGCCGATTAATATTCAGTAAGACACAGAAAACTTTTGATTTATCTTTTTTTTTTTTTTAAGCACACTGTGAGTCACCTGGTCTGTGATGAATGTTGGACATGGAGCCACATTTGGAGGTGACATGGCTCAAGTCGATCTTCTTGGTCTGGATGTGAACCTGTAAGAAGAGGCAAGGAGCCGGACTTAATGCTTAACGCTGACTTTACTTGTTTATTCATATGAAATGCAGTGAATAGACAATATATAGCTTAGTGTAGAACAGGGAGGGAGGGGAGGGGCACAAATCACAACATGGATTTGTGAGTTTATGACAACTCGGATTGATGACATCACTTCCCCAGAGAGAGGTCAAAGTGGAAACAAGTTTAAAGCGGACAACCCTGCATGCTAAAGGGATGTTTCTTCACCTTTTTCATAAGAATGAGTGATTTATGGATTTAACCTCCGTGGCACAAATCACAAAAAATAATAAAATAACACAACAACTACACGTTATAGACATGCCCTGGACGTTTATCGTGATGACGGGAGGTTTGTTCTTTGGGGGATGAACTTTGCGCAGAGTCACTCACGTTTCCCCCGCCTGCCGAGTGGTGGACCTTATCCAGGGAGCCACATTTAGACTGAACGTGGCTAAAGTCCAGCTTAACGCTTGGAATCATGACCTATAAAATAACAGGTTGACTTTTCTTTTTTTTCTTTTAGATCTTAAACACAAATAACAAAAAAAATTGAGAGGTTCTAGAGCACATTTCTGCTTTTTTTCACCCTTTCAAAGTCTACTAATTTGAATGTTTTTTTTAGAAAATTCTCCTAAACAGCAAAACTTCTGCAAGTTTGCACTGAAATCAATTCATATGTTGAATTAGATGACAGACAAAACAGATAGACACACATAAAAGCAGGATGTCGAAGCAATAAAGCTAGGAAAAAAAGCGCAAAAAAGTGAAAGAGAGAGAAGAGAAGAGAAATGATTACATACATTGCCTCCTTTTGGCGTGTACTTCAGATTGTCCTTGGAGCCGCACTTTGACTGAACATGAGTGAAGTCCAGCTTCTCACTTAAAATCTGAACCTAAAATAAAATTGATATGGAAACGATGATGATAAAAATAAAATAAATAAATAAAAAAAAATGGGTAACTTAAAGATTTAGGTCGTATCTGAGGCGGTTGGTGTTTCGTTTTAAAAATTTTAGATGAGAAATCATGAAAAAGTAAAGCAACAGAAGAGTTGATCAAGGGTTGAACCTTCTTAAACTGCTTATGATACAGAGGGTGGATGCCCAGGTTGATATAAGAAGGGGGGGCTGAAAAGCATCATATATCACAATGAACCTATAAATCTATCAGTGAACAACTTTGATGTTGCTTTTTTGCGCCGGCACATCCTTTAACTCCTTTTATTCGTTTTTCCAGAGCGTCCAAGCAAATCGGTTCGCTACAGCCGACAGTTAAATGTTTATAAAAACACATTTTCACAAACTGAAACTAAAATGAACTCAAATTCTCTAACCCAATGAGAACGTTTAGCTCTTGAAGCGCATATTGACCAATAAAAGCGTTGTTTCTAACCTTCAGAGGACCGATAGAAATGGATTTTCACTCCAGGAATAAAGATCCGAAAAACGCAACTTCAAAAGAATGCAATTAGTCAAAAAACAGTTTGAAAAAGCCAAATTCTAAATATAAAATGGATTGAAAAAATACAATAAAAAAATCTAATAAAAAAATGTAATATATATAAAAAAATAATCTAAACAAGATCTAAAAAAGAAACATTTTTCGAGCAAAGCTAATCGTGTGAAAAAGTGTGGAGCAAATTAGCCTAGAATCAGTTAAATCGGCCAAAAATCCCAACGAAAAGCATCTGATCGCCGCAAAAACACACTTTAAAGATTTAGAGTGCTCGGAGTAAACGCTTCAAAGCAGATGTTTACATTTTTTTAACGCTAAAACATGTAGAGGTTAAATGAAGTCCTTCTTCATCCCCTGGGTCACTCTCGAGGGGTTTAGAGCAGAAGGAGATAAATCCTTGGCATCATTGACGACAGAAGCTCCCAAAGGTTCGGCATTCTGTTAATGCTCCATGGAGCAAAGGAAAAAAAATTAAATAGGATCTTCTCAGATACATGGATGCTTTGAATTCTCTTTGTGTTGGATGTAGTAGCTGCTGCTACTGCAGTGAGACAGAAATGAAGAGATAAAAAAAAAGAAGCAGAGACGAAGCCTGAGGCAGCAGAAGACAGAGATGGCAGCGGACAGAGCACAGGACAGCGAAGCAGGACTGCAGAGGGAGGCCAGACAGCAACTGAGACTAGACATATGACATCTGCACGAATCAAACGGGGTAATAAGAACCCTAAGAAAAACCTTCACTCTAAATTCATTTATTAATTATAAAAAGGCCTCTTTGGCATCAAAGTTCTTCCAGATGCTTCTAAATTGAGAAGCCGCTAATAAAAATGTTAATAAATGTGTTGATAAAAAGGATGACACATAAAATAATTAAATAAATTCTACCAAAACGTAAAAACAAATCTGCTGGCTAACCTTTTTTATGGTAAATTACATTATTTTCCATTAAACGCTTGGAGCAAAACATGGTACGTTACCGCCCTCATGTGGCAGGATTTGGTAAAACCTAAAACTAAGATTTATAGTACCGGTAAGAGAAATCTAACCAATATGAGTGCTTTTAATTTTATTTTTTAGTTTATAAGTAAATAAAAAAGATAGAAAACATATTAAAAACCATATATGATGGATAGCAAATCCTTGTTGCAGATCTCTTGGTGGGAATCAAAAAATTACTTGAAAAAAACCAAATGGTTGTATTTAGAACTCTATAATGCCACTGAATAATTAGAAAAAGACCTTAACACCACCATCCTATCTATATACCTGGCCTCCTTTTGGCTGATGCTTGAGATTGGCCGTTGACCCGACCTTGGATTTTACATTCTTCAGGTCAGGAAGAGGCTGGTTGATGACCTTCAGCTGCCGCTGAACCGACGAAGGAGACTTAGGCGGGGTCCGGATCACCGCCACCTTCTTCTCCTGGAGGACGCTGAAAGACTTGGGCGTGTGGCTGCCAGGGGTTCGTGAACCCGGGGTGCGGCAGGTGTAGCTAGGCGGAGTACCCGGTGTGACGGCAGAGCCAGGGGTGGAGGCCCCACTGCGGACTGAGCGGGACCGCGCCGAATCTGTGCCTTAAAGAAAAAGGCACCAACTGATTTGCATTGAGGGTGTACTGTTAACTCGTACAGTAAAACACCTGTGGTTCTTAAACCTGAGAGAACATTGGCTTCTATCTAGAAAAAAACGTTGTCAAGGCAACAACAGTTCAAAAAATGTCATATTGGAGGTTGGGTGGTGAAAGGTTCACCTGCTAACTTCTAAGCTGCTTTTAAAGGTAAGGAACTGAAGCACTTCCGCTGTTTCTATAGTTGGACACAGGTGTACGGAGGCCCAGAAGAGACATAAAAAAAATAAAATAAACATTTAAATCATAGAATTGGAAATACAATTAGAAAAGTGTATTGTAATCGCATATTACCAATTAAATTACAATAAAGGAATTGTAAAATGAATCTTTTTAATTAATTATTAGACACAGCTTAATTAAAATCCATTAAATCCTACAGTATTTCTAAATGGAGATTTAAAAACCTCAATTTATAAATTTAATTATAAATATTGTCTCCTTATTAAATTTTCCCATTTTAATATTCTTTTTCATCTTGCACTTTCAAATACCGCCTGAAAGACTCCATATTACGACGCCATCTGTGATTACGGTAGCAAAATGGAGACAAATTGTTATCTATATTTGTTTTGGCTATGTACTAGGTTAGTGTACATTCAGGCAGATCTTTTTTTTTTCATTTTAAATAAAAAAATATTTTGCCCTAAATAAAAAGAGAATTTATATATTATGTTTGTTTGTGTAATTCATTTGATGGTTAGTCACAAAAAATCTTTTATGCTGACTTTGTTTAGTATTGGTTTAATTGTCTAAACACGGAACCATGTATGTTCAGGTTTCATAGAACAAACAACCCCAGGTCAAACAGGAATATTTAAACAGTAAGCGGCTACGCAGAGGTAGACCATGATCTTTATCTGTCAGCAGCTCGTTGCCAGGTTACCAGAGGGACAAAAAAAAACAGGCGAGTTGTAGCACAGAAGTCGCACACCTGATGGTTTGGATCCCACCTGTTCTTCTGGCAGCTGCAGCCCTGACTGAGTCACAAAACTGAATAAACAAACCTGTTCTCTTTCTGATGTAAAAAAGATTCAAAGTTCAGTTTAGGTGAGGGAAAGCCTTAGAGGAACTACGGGGTGCTCTACCTGCCATACTAGGGGTTCTTCCGGACCTGCTGTCTCCTCTGGAGTCGGTTCGGATCGCTTTAGGAGAGAAAAGGCAATTTAAAGGGTAAAAATAGCAAAGCGGGAGGTTAGAAAGGAAGGGTTTAATTAATCCTTATGTGAGCAGGGTTTTTATGGAGTAAATTTTGTTCCATTATTGCCGCAAGCAAGGAACCCATTTTTGTAGATAAAAATTGTAAAAATAAAAATATAAAAATGCAATCCATATAGCCCAGATTGAAGACTTTAAATAGTGTTTTAATCAAACTAATCTAAGATTTTTTTTTCTAAAAAAAAATATATATATTTTAGATTTCCTTTTTTAAAAGTTTTTTATTTTACAAAAAACACATTTCTAAAATTGAATAAAATAAAAAAAAAAGAAATGAAATTTGTTGCTATTTGTACAGCTAACTCGGAAAAAGAAATAAAAAGTAATCTGTAAAAAACAAAAAAAAACAAAAACAAAATTTCAACTTCGTAAACCAATATAGAATAAAAATGATAAAAAAAATGTCATTTCTGAAATATTTTTATTTTTTATATTTATACTCCATTTACAAAACATGTTCTCTGCTAGCAATAATAATGGAACATAATTCACTCCATAAGCTATAAGTCAATTTTAGGGAGTGTAGTCTTACAAGTTGGCCTTGAGGGGGTGCTGTCCTCCTGTTCAGCAGCAGGAATGTGGCGAGTCAGAGACTTGGCCGGCCTGGGGAGGGAGGACCTCTTCTCAGGGCTGCGGTACGTTCTCTCCTGAATCAACAGAAACATCAGAGTCAGTAATCTAGCTCCCATCGAAGGAGTTACCTGCATCTACAGCTCGGGCCCCTCTCTTTACTCTCTAATTTACCCATTTATTAGATGGAGGGGGTGGGCGGGAGCCGGCAGAGGAAGGGCGAGCTTCGCAAAGCATCGCCCCCACAAGGGGGCGCCGTTTAAGGCTGCAGGCGGAGCTCGGCCGGGGGGATCCCCCACCCCGCTGCACTGCCATCTTTAACAGAACAGCCCTGGTAGGGCTCTGGAGGTGGAAGGAGGCATGCAGGATGGAGCAAGGAGGAAGCGATCGACAGATGGAAAAAAAAAAAGCACATAAATAGAAAAAAAGATAAAGTGGAAAAAAGGAAAAGTGATGATCAAAAGATGAGTGTAATGGCCTTGAATGAAAAAAACAGAGTTTCCTTCCTAAAAAATAAATCTTTACTCACAGATTTTCTCTTTCGTGACAGAAACAGAGACACAAGGCGAGCATGCAAGCCGATGTGATCGCACAGACAGAAAGAAAACAAAATGAGGAGAAGAGCAGAGATTTTTGCAGAGAGGAAACATCAAGTGACAGACAGATCAGTGAGGAACAGAATATAACAGATGATGGAGTTTTGATTGTTTGATAACCAACAAACTGAAAGTTTCTCAGACAGTTAATGGTGGATTTCCTGGTTTGTTTTTGGCTCATTATTAAAAATGTATATTAATATATGTATTTATGGTTTATAAAGTTAATTATATGCATTTTTAATGCTCAAGTTCAAGAATGCTGAGTCAAAGTCTGGCATGTACTATTGGGGAACGCAAAAGGGGTCTGAATGAACTTCTTTCCTTCCAATAACTATTAAGATGAATTCAAAGACAATTTAACAAGGACTGTTTATTTGAAATACCAGGTTATGACTCCCTTAATGTTTTTCTGGTTTGCACCAAACATTAATCGGATCCAGTTCATAAAAGTTTACATTCATCTGTCCAAATAACTTTTTTTTAATAACTCCACGCAAACCTTCTAATAAAACCATATCTCTTTATATTTTGTCTGTTTCAGTACAGAAAATACAAAGAGATCAAAAATAGAGAGAGTCCTAGCCCACTGACCTTTTAATCTTAGTTTTAATCACAAACCTATTTCTTGTTATCCTAGTTTTAAATAAAGTAGTAAACTAGTAAAAAAAAAATTATTTGGTTGTTTTGGAACTAATTTTATTTTATATGATTGGGTCTGCGTAGAGATGAATTGTCAAAGTGACATGAACTGAAGGGATGTTTGCAGTCTTTTTCAATATCATTTGTATGTTATTATATACATTTAACAACCCAAACGTCCACTGTTAGAAATGAACAAACCTGCTTGACAAAGCTGGATAATGATTTTTTAGTTACGTGCTATTAAGAGAACACTTTTCTATGCAGTTTAGTTAAGGGCTAAAGTCCTTTTTTCATCTAATTGTTAAGTTTTCTACATTTTGCAGGTATTAATTTCTTATATATCTTAACATAGTTGGATATGATGTATCTAAATGCAGTAGATTGAGCAACACTGACATTACTTACAGTGGGTCTCTCCCTGGAAGGCTGCGCCACGCTGAGAGGCTGATGGTGCCCCATGCCTGTGAGAGGAAAGTAGAAATACTCAACATTTACCAGCAGGGGGAGTCATCGTCTGTAATGCACAGCTCGACATATACAGAGCACAGCATGTAATGAATGCATAGCGCCAAAGTAAAGAAAGAAAATAGCAAGCTGCATTTGTTTTATCATGTTTTATATGGAGTGAATTTTGTTCCAGGATTGTTGCAAAAAAACAGTAAATGGCAACCTAAAATAAAATTCAACGCTGTTTTTTAAACGTTTAATTTCGTTTTTCTATTATTTGTTCCTCTTTTTACAGATTTTACAGATTCATTATTTTTTTTTTTTTTTTATTGCAGCACTATTGGATCCTTATTATTCAGTAGTCTGACAGGAAAAGGCGGTACAAGGGAGAGACATGCGGCAAAGGACAACAGGCCACAACAAAGACTAAGGCCTCCGTACATAAGTTGTGCACGCTTTATTTGATTGTTTTTCATATTGATTTTCATAGATCACACATTCTCTTAATTTCAAGCCCAATTCAGTCGCCCTCTCTTGATGTGCACATTGACCAATGTAGTGCTGTCCCTAACACCCATGAAGACCAAGAAGGTCATTTTTAAAATTTAATCTGACAAACAGAAATGTGAAAATATAAAATCTGCATTCAATTTTTTTTAGCATAAAAAATGTTTAAGGAAAAAAAATGTAGGAATAAAATCTGAAAAAAATAGCAAACCTTAAACCTTTTTTAAAAAAAAATTCAAGTTACAAAATTTATTTTTTTTAACTTTCCATTTCCAGAACATGTTCTCAGCTTGAAACAACAATAGAACAAAATTCACTCCATAGAGTTATGAACAAAAAAGTGTTTCTTTTTGTTGTTTTTTAAATCAAACGTCTTTTACCATGCGAGCCACCTTTAAACCACATACTTCATATGCAGTAGATTCAAGAATCATGAAAAAAGCAACTCTGAGCAGCAGTAAATAATCTTGATGGAAAGCATGTGTGAGTTTAGTCACTTTTGACAAAATAAAATAAAAAAGAAAGCAATTATGGCAGTGAAAAAAAAACAATGATTAAGCAGCACACCATGTTTGCCAGCTACATTGCCACAGCTTGATTCCCCAATGAGCCAAAAATAAAGAGAGATCTGTTTCTTTATTGATGCTACACTAGGTAAATGATCTCTCTCTATTCAAGGCGCAGATATCTGGGGAAAGGTGTTCACCTGGGACCTTGCGCCTAGCCGAGCTGTGAAGCGGAGCGGGCCTAGGATGTCTGGCCGCCCCTTTGGCTCCACATTTTCGAGATGGAGAGCGACTTTGGAGGCCTAACCCCCTACTTTGGTCAACCCTCCTCACGCCTACTGGCGAAGAGGAGAGACATTATTACACCATCATGCACAACTCACTTTTTCTTTCACAAAACCTTTGTTTAAGATAAAGTTATTTTAATAATAAAAGGCTTGCAAAAATACTCTTCAAATCAGGATCAGAACCTTTTTTCTTTATTATTTCCTCTTTTGGCGGATGGTAGGTTGGTGCTTTGCGTGGCATTTTGCATTCAGCCTTGCCAAGGTGGCCCCTTCCTTTGCCAGGGAACCGTTTAGCAGGGTAATCCACAGCCGTAGGTGCAGCGACAAAACCCTTGGTCTGGGGAAGGGCTTCGATTTTCTCAGTCATGATACTTTTGTCATCATCTGCAGCAAAAAAGTATCAAAAAGGGACTAATTCTCCAAACTTTTCTTTTAAGTAGGCAATAGCTTACACCAATGTAAATAATCTTTCTAACGATACATAATGATATCCTTTAAAAATATTATAGAAGTGATAAAAGATACCTTGAGGGTCCGTCCAGCCACTGTCTGTATCCAGGATAGACACATCCACTGTGGTTTCATCATTAGTTACTAAACTGGTCTCTTCTTCACCAATTTCTACATTGGGTTTGACATCGTCCTCTTTAATCGCCACTTTTGTCTTGTTTCCATCATCTGGTTCCCCTTCCTCTTCCTTTGTCCCTTCCAGCTTTACTATGGGTAACTCCTGTTCCTTATATTCTTCATCACCTTCCTTTGATTGCTGTGGGAGGTCGTGGTCAGAACATGGAGACAGGTGCGAACTATCTGTCGCAGGCTCCCCTTCATCACTATTCAGGGCACTATGGCTCCATTCTTCAGCTCCAGACTTGGGGTCATCGTCCAGCATCTTATTACAGACCATCAGTCTCATTTGGTCCTGCTTTTCCTCCTCTATTTCAGGTGCATCAGGGATACTTTCCTCTGTTGTGTCTCTCTTGGAATGCTGAATCTGCTCAGGTTCTTCCATAATCTCTTGAGGCTCTTCCGCAATCTCAATGTCATCGTCTTCTTCGTCTACTTCGGCTTGAGGTATTACAATGATTGGAGACGATAATTGTGGCTTTGGGGAATCATTTGTTAGAGTTACCTCTGGTAATTGCATGTGTGGATTCTTGTCACCTGCTGGCTTTTCTAGGCTTAAATGTTGAGCACTGCCTGAGGGTGTTGTTGATTCTATCTCTCCTATTCTTAAAGGCTTTTCTTCACTATTATCTTGTAAAGGTTCTAATGATGCTGAAGACTTGGCTGTTGTAGTTCCTTCTGGTTTGTCAACTTTATCTTCTTGACCTTTAACCTCAGGGTCTTTTACATCTTTGCTCAACTGTAGTTCTTCCTCAATTCTTTTGGCCTCTGAAGAGTTGTCAGGCACTTTCTCAAGCCTCTTTCCACTTTGACTTTCTAGGTTTCCTTCAGCTGGGGACCTAGGGCTGACTAGGGTAGGACTCAGGGGAACTCTACTTCCAGTTTCTGCAGAAGTGAAAGTAAATGAGTTGTCTGGTGGGATGGGTGAGGCCTCTCTAGAGGGGTCCTTTTCAACATCCACTTCAGGGATTGCTTGTATCTTAATGTCTCCAGGTAGGCCAGTCTCCAGACGGAGTTCAGTAAGGCGGTCCTTAGAGGTTGTCATTGGGATTCGTAAGCGATCTGGTTTTATACCACTAGTAACAGCTTTCTCTAGAATCAAGGAAGTCTTTACTGGTGGATCTTTCTTTTCCAACACAGGATTTTGAGAAGTCTGGATTATTTCTGTCAGACTCTTGTCTAGCATTTGAATATGACCAGCTTCAATTTCCAAAACACTTGCAGACTCTTCTTCAGAACCCAAAGAGGGAAAGTGCTGGTGTTGAGAATCCCCAGGACTTGGTACATCAGCAGGAGATGGCATGGGTGCTGAATATTCACTGAACACGCAGTAGCCAATGTCCTCTTGTTGATTCTCCCCTTCTACCTCTGTCAAGATTTGCTCTGATAAATTAAGCTTGTCAAAGTTACTGCCAAGGAGCGCACTGGCTGGCATTGATTTTCGTCTCATTTGGTCCTTCATCTGTAGAGGTGGACGAAGTGGGAAACCGGCCAAGTCTAACATGTCAGACAAGCTTTCTGGTTGTTCAGAGCTGGAACCATGCTCCTCAGTATTAACTCCTTCCTTTGTTTGGATGCTGTCAGAAGTTGTAGGTGTTGGCGTTATGGAGACAACAGGCAGAAATTGCGATGTGTGCACCTCAACAAACGGGGTTAAAGGAGGAACATCTGACCCATCAAAACTTCCACTTATTGGACACAAGCTTTCAGAGAATCTTCTTGACTTGTCAATTTTGACGGTTGTTTCCGTTGAAGAACCTCCAGGAATGTTCAAGGACAGTCTTCGTTGGTCTAAAGATGCTTTACCTGGCAATGCCCTCACTTTTTTCTTCTCTTGTTCTTCAATGCTATCGACACCTCTGTCATGCTCTACACTTGAAATTTTCTCAGAGGTCAAATTGAGTTCATAATAGCTTTCTGATGTTGTCTCGAAGTAGGTTTTTGATCCACAGTATTTGTCTTTATCCAATCCTTCTGTCAACTGGACTGTTTCACTACCAAGCCCACCTTTTTCAATGTCAGTTTGCTTGTTGCTCTGATACGTTACTTCCTCTTTCTCCATTTTTTCAATGGTTTCATTCAAAGAGGTTTGAGATTTATTGGGTAACATAACTCCAGGATTATCTTCCATCTGAATACTTGATACTTCTTCTGCCATTGTTTGGTTCTTGGCTTCAGACTCCAAAAGCTTGCAGCCATCTGTGGATCCTTCTACGAAATCTTCTTTCCCTTTATAATCATGTTCAACCGAAGAAACTTCCGAAGGATCTTGAGTTGAAGTATTGGGTAAGGGAAGTGTACTTAAGGGAGGTTCTTCTTCAGATGCTCCAGGACATTCACCTTCTTGCACATCAGACTCGCTAGATGCCTTGCTCTTCTCCGCTAGCTGAGCTGTGAGTTTAAAGGATGCTGTACAACTCTGAGTTGACTCATGTTAGCAAAAAAATAAACCTTTGTCTGCAGCATCCACAAAAGCCACCTCATACAGTCAAGCTGAGGCTTTCAGCACATAGATACTCTCCATCAAGCAAAAAAAAAAACACATAGCACAGTTTATTTTGTGCCAGGCCACAAGAGCAGGAGGGGAGGTCACAGCGTCTACGATAGCGTGCAGAGCTGGAACGAAGGAATGAGTTGCGTGATGTTAGATGACAATAAACAATGGTACAACAAATTATTGAATTCCTATTGCAATAAAAAACAGATTTCTAAGAAATAGGCAATATGACGAATAAATGTAGTATTGCTTATTTGTTAATGACGATCAACATAAGTGTGTTGAGGGTGAAATATTTATTAGTATGACTTTAAATATTCAATGAGAGTGAATTTTAAAGATTAAATTTGTTTAGGCAACAATAGGAAAACACATTTATTATTTATTGTGAGATGATATGAAGACAACTACAAGGTATCAAGCAAATGGTTTACAAGAGACTTCGAATGCATTCAGCGTTTATCCGTGGCATAATCAGCAGCTTCTTCAATCACAGTATTTCAGCAAAACCCACAGGAAAAAATATACAGAATACAATGACAATTTAGACAGTGAATACTAGCGTTTGCAATGTAGCTGGCAATACTAAGGTGCAGAAATGATCAACCATGATATGGTTGATTATATGCTCATAGAAGCAAATGGTTATGTTTTGCATGAAACAAAGCACAAAATGCTACGTCACGTCATTATTCGACTCAAACAACTGCAGCAGAAGCTCACAAAATTTCAGAGCAACAAAGCAGCAGGGAAAGTTTAGCAGGAAAAAAAGCCTGAGCTGCAGTACAATTTATAAAACCCAACATGGACAGCTTCTGTACCCATCGCAGATAGGGCTCGAGAGATTCATGCACAGTTGGCCAAATGCACAGTCACACATTTTCACAGATAGAATAGATTGTTCAAACGCCCGAGTTGTTTCCAAAACCACACACACCTTGTTGTGTTGGGCTCTGTTCACCTTGGTGATCTCCTCCATTGATGGCCTCAGGAGTTTGGACCTTCTGGATGCCCAAAGCCTGGGGCTCCCTTACACAATCTGTCTGCTTTAATTGGAAGTCTCCAGGTTGTTCATATGCCACTTCCTCCGGTTGTGCTTTTTGACTGACAACCTCTACTTTTTCCTCTTAGAGCAGGAGGAAAGGGAGACACACAGATGAGACATGGGTGACATCAAAACTAGTGTGAAATGCTTAAGGATTATGGAGATTATGGAGATAAATGTATGTGATTTTTTTCTGTAAACAACCGTCTCTATAGTCTGTCCAATCATCTACGGGTACACTACAGGTTTAACCTTACAGAAGATGGGCAGCAGAGGACCCGTATCTCCTGTCCCCTAAGAGCAAGACGCTGATACATCGATGAATTGTCACCTCACAAACTCACAAAAATATATCTTGTAAGAAACCGATAGATTCATTAGCCTCAAATGTTTCTAACTAATAAAACACAGTGACGTGTATGACTTCAACCAGAAGTGGTAGACTAAAGCGAAACAAACATGGATGCACTGTTGGATTTTCATTTAGACTCTGCTATTCAGTCTGTTTTAGCTGGAATACCCTCTATTTCTTTGTGAAACACCTAGCTAAAAGACACGATTTTTGCCTTTGTGGAGGAGATGTCTGCGCATTCCTTACAACCGGATCTGATAAGAGTTGGAATAATTAGTTAACTCTGCTAGTTATGAAACAAATCAAGTAGCTATTGTTGTCTCGGTTGCGACAAGTGGCTCAAGCTGAAAACCTGGACATTAATTGCTGCCTAGGCAGACAAGTCCGCAATATCGATTACGAGCTTGTATTTGGGAGCTTGGTGTCATGGCTGCTCAACTCTACATGGAGAGATGCTTTCATTCGGGAAAACGTTGGAATCATGGTGGATAGCGTACACGCCACATACAAATAGTTCCAGCTTGAAGAAACGTTGCTCTCTTTTGCGAAAACTTTCCACTGGAGCCTTTCCAGATGGATACTGCCTAGATTTCATCACATATCCATCTCTATGCCAGGTTAAGATATTGAGACTAACTGAATTAAATGTAGCCATGTGCTTATGAAGTAAGTTTTGTTCTGTACTTGTGGCAAAGAACACGTTTTGTATGTTGAAATTGGAAAACTAAACAGGGCTTTTACTGTATTGTATTTATATAGAAAATAAATATTTCTTCAATAGTCTATTGTTACAACTAATGTTGGATCCCTTAAAAACTGCTTGTTTCAGCTACTATAGTCTTTGGGTCTCTATGGAAACTGAATCTTTTCCTGCCTACCTGTTCAGGCCGATTGCACCTTGATTTAGTACCGACATCAGTTTGGTGGAGGGGCAAAATGAATGACAACAAAATGGAGAAACTGATGGATGGAATGAACAAAGGAAAACACAGTGAGGTGTTGACGAAGTAAAGCTGACTAAAAGACTGGTGGGCTCCAGAGGATTTGAAGAAGGAGAGTAAAAGGTTCTAATTGGATTATAACTCCAAGTATTAAATTGTTGGAGTAAATTTGGTCAAAAGGACCAAATTGTGAGCAGAACCAGATAAAGTGGTAAAGAACCAGTGGAGAACATCTGTGCCTTTTTTCACTACCTTTCACATCCTGCATGGTTGGAAACAGGCTGTTTTGTACAGAAATATGTACCTTGTGCCACAGGCCCAGTCTGCTCAGCGGACGGAGAGGGGGGAGGGGAGGGAGGCAAGTTGGCCGAGTCATCCACTGCAGAGGTAGAGAGAGAGAGGAAAAGAGGGGACACAGTGGGAAGACGAGACATGGATGGAAGAAGTGATGTGAGTAAATCTGCTCACCTTGTCTCTGCATTATACAGCCACTCTCAGGACAATTTGTGGGCTTCATTAGCATCATTTCTTTCACTTCACGGATTTATCTCTTAAGGTTTTACAAGACAGGCTAACTTAAACTGGAGCTCTAAATGGTGGAGCCGAGAGTAAAGCTTCTCCATATTAGACTTATTCATGATTTAAAATCTGAAATGTGAATGGCCAAGTCAAAGTCAGGATGTGATTCTAGCTAAGAACTGATTACATTATTATTCATCTACAGTGAGTGAGTTTAAGGTGAGTTTTTAATAGAAGATTTTATGAATTAGACATTGTTTGTCAAAAATGACAAAACCTCTCCAGGATTAGTTAAAAAGAACTTTATTTTTCTGTCATTTGCCCTATACCTACTACAAAACTCTCTAGGTTTTGTCGTGGAGAATCAAACCTGTAATCATAATCAATAACTTCTGTCTGCCTGTCTGATGCACTTTTATCAATGTTTTTTAAATCTTTTTTAAATCTTATATTTATAATAACGTCTTTGTTTTTTACAGATCAATGTCCAACTTTTATGTAGATTACTAACTATGTATTTTATTGTTTGCACTAATTTTTAATGTTGTTGTTTTTATTATGTTGGCATTTTAAACCTTGCCCAGGGACTACAGTTGAAAATTAGCTACTTAGCTAACACTGGCTCATTTACAGAAATGTTTATTAATGTGCACTGTCCCTGTTCAAATAAACACATAAATAAAAAAATAAGTAAGTGCAGCTTCAGATGATTTTTATCTACATTCATTTTATCACAGAGTTTACTAAAATACATAAAACTTAAATAAACCTTCCTTCCTTCCAAATAAAACTTAAATAAACCTTCCTTCCTTCCTTCCAAATAAAAACTTAAAATAAACCTTTCCTTCCTTCCTTCCTTCCTTCCTTCCTTCCTTCCTTCCTTCCTTCCTTCCTTCCTTCCTTCCCTTCCTTCCCTCCCTTCCAAATAAAACCTTAAATAAACCTTCCTTCCTTCCTTCCTTCCTTCCTTCCTTCCTTCCTTCCTTCCTTCCTTCCTTCCTTCCTTCCTTCCTTCCTTCCTTCCTTTCCTTCCTCCTTCCTTCCTCCTTTCAATTTTGTGTCTCATATTTATCACTTCCTACTTTTCATAACTTAGTTTCTTTTCCTTAGTCTTCCATTCATCTTTACTTCCTTGTGTCTTTCCATCATTTGCTGTCCTTTTTCGTTTTTCTCTTTCATTATATCCTTCATGCTGTTCTCTTATTAATACATCCCTGTGGAACTTAAATATTTCATATTTTCATGAGGGAAGGTTTGACCCTGACACTCTGTAGAAAGGAACCCTGGTATAACCACAGCTGCAGTAGACTGCGTCCAACAGGATTAGTTTAGGTGCCTAAAGGGGATTGATTGTCCTTTGCCACAGAGGCAGGCTCATCTGGCTCCAATCAATGTCACTGCTCTGTATGGACATGCTTTAGCACACAGCCGACACCCACCTGTTGCTCCAGCTTGTGCAGCTGCTCCCCCATGGTAGCCGTTCTCCCTGTAGCTGTAGGAGGAGTAGCCATTCTCGCCGTGCTCCTGGCCGTTCTCGGTCCAGTGGTCCTCTGGCTGCCTGCCGTCTGCCATGTCTGCCTGCGAGTCACCTGATGGGTCTGAAAGGATGCGGAGAGGAGCAGTAGAGAGGTGAATTGACGCATTCTGCAATGAATTGCAAAAGAATAATCCTCCACCAGGGGGAGCCAGTCACCATGGCCTTTTTCTCAGCATCCATGTGCACATGCTGATAAATGCATACATCTGACAGCTCCCTATTTCCTGTGTTTACAGAGCATGCTCACATCCCTGCAATGTTGCTCTGTTGAAATTACAACAATCAGATTAAATAAATTAGTAAATGATGCAGGAAATGACACACAGCTGCAACTAGAAGCTTCCAGCGCTGATGTCGGCTAATTAGAATAACAATGAGGGCTTGTTGTATTCAATATGACTAAAGTAATTAAGTATCTTAATATCTGATTAAGCAACTTTTTGTCATAGAAGAAAAAAAAAACACAATGGGGATTTTAAGAAGGTTACGATAAGATGAACAAACTATTATCATCAAGCAACTGCAGCTTGTTTCTTTGCGCAAGGTCACTTCCTTCATATAGAGAGAACTCTGTTCATTATTTTTGCAAGGAACCTTTTTCCGTGAATTGAAATTTGCAAAAAAAAAAGCAAACCACAAATGACATGTTTTTAGCTTTTTAGAGCTTTGCTGTTTTCTCAAATTTAACTTTTTTAAATCATCCTTTTTTAATCAATGTTTTTCATGTTTTATTTTTGCTGAATGTATTTGTTTACCAGCCTATTTTATATTTGCAGATTTATTTTATTTATTTATTTCTTTTTTTAACAGTCTTTTGTCAATCTCCAACTCCATCTTGCAGATCACATTCTCCAGAATAGTCAACTGCAAGATGTGAATTTTGTTCAATTATTGTTGCAAGCAAAGTATGGTGTGAGTTTTGATCCATTATAGTTTTGAGTAAAGAACATAGTTTGCAAATAGAAATTTGACGAAAAAAACTGTAGATCGAAATTTTAAAAGAATTGTTTGAAATCTTATTTTCATATTTAATTGAAAAATATGTGCTGGGTTTTGGAATCACATTGACCTGATTTCAGCAATATCACGGCACACTTCAAAATATTGCTGTGGCATTAGCCAATTTACTCCATGACCCTTTTTTGATTCAGAATTGTTTTATTTAATTTCTGAATTGGATTTTTTTCTTTCAAACAAGGTGCTCTTTTTGCAAAAAAAAAGAAAAAAAAAAAAAAAAGAATGGACCAAAATTCACTCCATGCTTTTAATGTTGGTTTGCTGCTCCCCTGCAGCTCAGCATGACGACAGCATGGGGATTTTGTCTGCTGCAGCGTGAGGATCTAAGGGTCACAGGAGGAGAAGAAGGACCCAGTGACACTCAAACAGACGGGGACAGACCGTCTGAGGGTGACGAGACGAGCCCAGGGCTCAGTCACAGGCAAGTCGGGTCGCAGCTGTTACCAGGGAAGAAAACCGGTGCGCTGACAGCCTTGCTGTGCTGATGTTGGCTTTGGAATCACAATGAACTGCCTTTCAGCTACTGTTTTGGCAATATCACTGCACATTTCAAAATATTGCTGTGTTTTTATTTTTTCTCAACAAAAACACTTGTAAAATCACACTTTTAAATCCCTCTGATTATTAGTGAG
Organism: Cyprinodon brontotheroides; assembly: GCA_018398635.1. Lineage (NCBI taxonomy): Eukaryota > Metazoa > Chordata > Actinopteri > Cyprinodontiformes > Cyprinodontidae > Cyprinodon > Cyprinodon brontotheroides. Next base: position 2,570,120 of record JAGKQL010000066.1, on the reverse strand, counting down.
CCATGTTGGGTTACATTTGATTATGGCTGCAGCTATACATTATTTTACAAATCTATTAATGATTCTGTTGACAACATTTCTAAACAAACATATATTTGAAATGCATAAAAAATGTGTGTGAAATTTCATAAGTGCAGGGTCGCTAGATGATTTTCATGATGCCAAAAAAAATGTTAATATTACACTTTAGATCATACATTTTACTAATAATCAAGTATTACTGTAGAAACACTATTATTTAATAAAATATAGATTAGAATAATTAGATTTCCCACTAAAATATTAAACACAAGTCTAAAATAATTCATTAAATGTCAACTTTTCAATAAATGCATTAATCAAATAATTTCGATTGGAGATGTAAACAGATAATAAACTTATGATTGATTGTCTATCTAATAACAATTCATTTTGGTATTGTAGTTTTACTGTCGTCCACTAGAGGGTGTTATTCATTCTTACTTGTATTTGCAAAAAAAAGGATTGATTTAATGCCATAGCAGGAAGGAACCCTAAATCCCTATCACTATATAGAGCAGGGACTATATAGTGAACATTGTAGTGAACTTCGTTAAGCTGACCATTCGGAGAGACGATCACTACTTTTCCCTCACAGTTGGTGAATGTGACTCCGGCTCCCCGCACGATGCCTTCAGCATCTTTGTTCTTTCTTGCCACAAAAACAAACCTCACGTTGCTTTGCAGGGAGAACTCTTGCAAAGCATTGTGGGTCTAGTGAACATGGATGCACACTACTTTTAAAGGTGCATTATTGGAAATTTTGATCACTACTTTTCATCCACTAGACATTGATACACTAATATAAAATGGCATAATCCCCTATATTGCTCTATACAGGGGTTAGGGCGGACATTCTGACATATTCTGGGATTATTTACTCTGTTTATTAATGACAAGGACATTGAATTAACTTGTGTTTGTTTGTAAATATAAAAACTGGATTTACTCCTTAAGTTATGACCTCATCAGAGCCAATTTGATCACCCATTTAAAGGCACCGCTAGCAGTACAAAGCTTTTCCCAGCACAAAAAGCTGGATTATGCTTAAAACAGAGAGCTAGACTATATCAAATTTAGCGCCCACCTTATTGGAACTAAGTAGTAAACAGTTTCACAGTATATAAGGGCAACATACTCTACATTTAAGTGGCAGTTTTATATCGCTGTACATAGAAGATCATGTTTTTTCACATATTTTTAGGTTATAGGTTTCTGTTTTGATGTATCTTCTAAATGTATTTAGTTTAATGTGTAAGAAAGCATTTTTGGTTTATTAAGTCAGTATTTAATTCATCTAGTTTAATAAATAGTTAAAATATAATGAAACAATACTTTTTTATTTAATGTAGCATGTAGTGAAAAAAAAATCAAGCCCTTATGTTAATGTAAAGATAGTGTTTATACAAGAAAAAAATTAGTTTTTTTTTTTAAAAAGGTGCATTTAAAAATAATTGTTAGTTGATTAATAAATCAAAATAAATCAAATTCAGATTAATTAATTAATTGGTAACCTACATCCCTGATCAGCAATAATCCCGTTAATCATTTTCGCTCTACCATTGACAGCACAAATACCAGATTAGACTTAGACAGATTTATTTTTGTCATTTATTTTGTTTACACAAGTGTAAAAAAAAAAAGTACATAAAAACAGTCATATAAACATAAGACTGTATATTTACAGTTCAAACATTTCAGTTTTTTAATAATAAAATATAATAGAATACAATAAAATAACCCATTTTACATAACATTCAGCAGTCTAATGGCAGTGGGGAAGAAAATCTAAGGAAATTAAGGAAATTTAACCCTTAATGAACCACCTTAACAAACCAACTAAATAGGTTCTATTGTTGAATGATGTTTACCACTTATTTTTTTTATATTTTTCATATAAATAGCCTTTGTTTTAGTTTTATAATTTTTTTTTGTTATTCTATGAGTAAGTGGAGGTATTTCACGTTTGAAATTTCGCTTCTGTCAAATGGTTTGAATTTTGTTTTTATGCTAACATACCTAACCTTAAATTTTTTTATATTATTCTTTTGAAATTAAATTCATAATTTAAATCAGTTAAAAGTAAACACGTCATATAAAAGAATGAAATAAAAATAGTTAGGGTTTTTAGATAAGCTAAGCTAACTTCACATAGCGGTTAGCTTTAAAAATGCTAATTCTCCGAGATATTTTAGTTACACATCATCAAAATCTCAATTTTAGTTTGAAGTAAGTAAGCAGACTGGATTACAAAAGCACATCTGTTTATGTATAATAGTTACATAAATATATATTAGAAAATATTACCAATTTTTGCTTGACTGGAAATGGTTAGCTTAGAAAAGAATCTAAAATTAGTTTTTATTTCAACATTTTTACATAATGAAATCTTCAAACTTTAATTTATGATTATTTTATGTTCTAAATAAAAAAACAAAACAAATACAAAACAGTTAATTTCCATTTTTTGGTCATATTTTGCTGCATATATAGGGCTGCCGATTAAGCTAGCTTTCGGTTTATAAGGCTACTGTTTATCCCCTGAATTGACACTAACCATCATCCAATACAGGGTCAATATTTAATATGTTACATAATAATGAAAAAAATTTAACTTTACTGACTTTTTTCATTTGACTCAAAACTTATGTTAATCGTATTTCATCCTTGTTTGGCTTTTAAAAGTTCAAATAGAAAACCACGTACTTCTAATTTGACAGCATGTACAAAATTTATTACATCACAAATGAACAAAAATGGGCTGCTCGGAGGAGCACCAAGAAAGATCCGGGTTCGATTCCCGGCCATGGCTCTTTCTGCATGGAGTTTGGAATGTTCTCCCTGAGCACTGAGCCTGTGGTTCTGCTGGAGGTTTCTTCCTGTTAAAAGGGAGTTTTTCTCCTCCACTGTCGCACACAAGCATGCTTGAGTGTTGAGGGATCTCATCGGAGTCAATGAGTGGATGCAATCAACTGGTTTTCCTTAGATAGAAAACTTTGAATCAATGTTCCTCTGAGCATTTTTAGTGTGATTTAAGCCAGCAACATAGAGAAAAGAAAGGATAATCTACCATCACAAACGATAAAACCGCTCTAGACGCACTCCTTTTTATTTAACCTTTAAACTTTGCATTGTTGGCAGATCCTGTCATCTTGCGGTTAACTAGAAATGACATTGCCCTTTTCTTCCTTCCTTTTTAGCTGTTTACCAGCCTCTTTGTGTTCTTCCAAATAAACAGCCCCTAAAGTTTGATCTGATGCACTTAAAATTTCCATAAAATATGAGGAACTAAACAACTGTTTAAGGTGAATTTGTAGTTTTGTTTAAAGCCCTTTGAGGAGGAGCAACAAACCGACTCTGCAGGATTTTGTATTATTCGTTTTATTTTATTCTTTTTATCACTTTTATCGTTTCCAAGATAAGAAAGCCAGTAGTAGGCCTACAATATCTCCATATTTGAACAACTGAACTGTCCTAATGTCCCAAAGGGTTAAATCAATACAGCTAAGAGTCAAAACCGGCTGTCAGACCTGATCACATCGTAGTATTTGGGACTTCAATTCAACATGTCAGCAGTTTTATGACAACTGCAAGAAGATATATCAAGCCTGAATCTTAGCCAGCTTCTTTTTCATTGATCTTGTAACAACACCATCTTATATTTTCCATCTCTACCTATTAAATCCGCCCCACACCCCCAGTCCAACCTCACCTCCCTCCCCTGCCTTCTCCTTAGTCACCCCACCCGGATTTGGGTCACCCATGGTGCTTCCATGGGGCGCTGCTCTCATTGGAATGTCACCATTCATTTAGGAGCGAGGATCTCTGGCAGCCTGTCTCAGTTGTCGGCTAACCTGGCCTTAATCCTCTGTGTGAGGAGACGGCTTCGTCCGGGAAACTGGACCAAAATGGCCTCTGATATAAGGCTATTTGAATGTATCGACTGTAGCAGCATCCATGCACGCTAGGTATTGCAGATGGCTTCGAAGGAATATAAAAAAATGACTTTGGAAAAATTAAACTCATGATCATGTGCAAATTTAAAACAATTTGAATACATATCTTTATAAAGCGACTGCAGTAAACAATAATGTTTTTTAAATACAATAATATCTTAGAAATTTACTCTCAAAACTGTTTTTTGATTAGAAAGGTTTCTTTTCTCCAAATTTCCAACTATATGAACTGTTCTTTGCAACAATATTGGAATAAAATTCACTCCATATTGTCCATCTAACCATGTCTCTAGCCAAAAAGTCCTTTGTGATCTTCTTTAAGGATTGATGTAATAAGATAGAGCAGATTCTGTTAGATTATTCAGTTTCTTTATAGAAAATTCTACTTAAAAATCACTGCAATAATCTGCAGTAAGACAACTGTAGTTGGTATGGCTTCATGAAATCAAGATATTTATAGTCTAATGAAGTGCAATCCGCAGATTGTTGCACTTGTTTTGATTTTTTTCACAAAAGTAAAAATATCTTTTTGTGTTTTATATCCATCTAAAAACAAGACTTGATATAAGACTTGGCTTAATATAAGACTTGGTTAGATAGACACTTTTTGACGTGAGATGTTGAGGGCAGCATTTCCCTTGTGGACAGAACACAGATCTTGGCTTTGACTCGGCCAGAATTTCCCATTTCTTCATTCTGAGTCACTCCTTGATAGTCATACAGTATTTTCGGGGTCATTATAAAGGTTTCAGTTCTGCTTCAGCTTTTTTTAACTTGAACATCAAGTTCCCTATGAGGCATGGTAGAATCCCTGCAAAAACCAGGCGCCATTTAGTTCCGTTCGATCCGTCAGAGTCTTGATTTAGTTCAGAAATCAAGACTCTGACAGATTGACTAGATCTAAATGATGTCTGGTCGGTCCATCATAGTCTTGATTTAGTCAAGAAATGGTTGTTGAAAATTGGTCTGTGTTTGGTCGCTCTGATTTTGTCCCACTTTAGTCCAATAATAGATATTGAAAAGACATGGGAAACTGAATTTTCCATGTCAATAATCTGAATTTTTCACCTTTCACTTTTCAACCAAATGTCGACATCGTTCTTACTTAAGTTATGTCATCTTTTTAAAGTCTTTTCAATCAATTTTTGTGGGTGGGAATGAATGATCCCCAATCATAACACCCCTACCTCCAAACTCTGGAGTTTGCTTTTGGGTTTTTCTCATGAAATGCTGCATTTATTTACAATAAGCACCTCATCTGTTCTGGTGTGATGAGGAAAGTCTTATGAAAGTGCAAGGTGTATCTCTTTATAATGGTAAAGACATGCAGTTTCACATCCAGAGTAGGAGGAGCCCACTGCAATTCAACTCAATTCAATGACGTTTATTTCTATAGCGCCAGTCACAGTCAGAGAAACAGGACTACACTGGAAAACAGGCCGATCTCCAACCTCACTGCAGGGCCTACAATACTTTTTGAGGATTTCTGGAGAGTACTTTTAGCATCTTGCAGACTTTTCTCACTTTGACAGCCAAACCTGGCTACAAAGATAGCTGTTTTGGATTTCCTCCACTTTTAGACTACTGATTTTATTCTTATGAACTGATAAGATATGATGATCTTAACTCAGTTTGATAGTAATTTATATTTTCCTTCCATAAATTCATTCTGTATCATCAAGCTCCATAAATAAATGTTTTAGATATTGATGTGGTGATGTCACTGTTCCCATGGTGATATCATGATGCAGAGTCAGAGAGGTCAGCAGCAGCGAGTAGACCCACTCTGACCATGTTACGTATCCAGAAATAGGTCAGAGGATCCTGCGGGACGAGGGACCGCCTCGGGGCCCCATCCTAAATGTGGTGACAGAAATGGAAGCCAAGCCATTTAAACCAGTCGATACTGCTGGTGACAGCTTGCAGAAGTTTGACAGAGCTGACATTTCTCTCAGGTAGACCATGTTTAATCACTGAAGGAGAAAATGTCTGTAATCTGGACGTTACTATTATGGTGAAAAGTGAGCACACATTAGAATGTTGCTGAAATGCAACATATGTTAAACTCACATTTTGAAATAAGGTATGAATTTTTTTTACACACTGCAGATGTCTAATTAAACCAAAAAGACAATAATCAGAGGAACACACTTTATGAGGTTAATAAGCGATTCTAACTTGTCCTTTTAGGTTTAGTTTAGGATCCAATTACTATTTCTTTGAAATTGATTATTTTTTGTTTGCATTATCTATCTAAGCCCAAGGAATATGGAGTTCCATTTTTGTTGCAAGAAAAGAACAGGAATTTGAAAAAAAAATTGAATTCACAAATTAAAACTGGCTAAACTTTTATTATGAAAAAAAAACCCAAGATATCCGGGCAATAACTTTTGCTACTTTCTCGTTATTTTTTATTTATTTATTTTTTTTACCATTTATATTTTATGTTTTTCATTTTCTTCACATCTAACCTTTTCTATTTTATTTTTTACTTATTTGAAACATATACTTTTTTTTATTATTTCTATTTTTCAGTTAATTTTTATCAATAGTTTTCTTTTCAAATTGTACTTTATGAATCACATTCTCTTCACTGCAGGACGCAGGCTTTCTCTGGAGGAAGAAGAAAAGACACATTTCTATAGGTCCGCATGGACCTTAGAAACAACGTTTTTATTGGTCAAAAGCGTGTGTTGAATTTAGCCTAAAATAAAAAGAATGTGATCTGTAATCTACAATTTGAAAAGAATCTGATTCATGAATAAATTCATTCAAAAATGTAATCTAATAAAAATTGAAAATGCAAAGTCTCTAAAAAATTTCCATCATTTGAAAAACTTAACGCGCAGAAAACAGCAAAATTACCCTTGGTACATTTTTTGTATGTAATGAAGTATTTAAAAATTTTTATTTTTTTTTTTAAAATATGTTCTGAACTTGCAACCATAGTGGAACATATTAACTCCATAAAAGAACTCTTAAATGTCAATATATAACTTAAAAACTTCCGTCTCCCTCAGGTGTATGTATGACTGGACAGAGGCCCATTCCTCTAAGTCGCTTGAGAACATATAGTTTATGAACCCGCTATTCTCTATTAGTCAGGCTCCAAAAAAGATGCCCCTCTCTCTAAAGCTGGGCAAATTTACAGTCAAAGCAATAATAGAATAGTTAAAAACAACTAGAGCTGAGACAAACCAGGCTGGACTTTCAATAGAACATATGAAAGAAAGCCTCCTGCCCGCTGTTAGGCAATGGCGATGAATCTATGGGGCTGTTTCTGTTCCCTTTGTATCATGGACTTCTTAAAAAACCAAGTTAATTTGTTGAAAATTAGCTGTTCCTTTGGTCTTTCAGCTTGTGATGCAAAACATCTGTCCAGGCGAACATATAAATGTTCCTCTAAAGACAAAATCAACCTTTCTCCCCTGACTATCAGATCTATAAAGAACACCTGTATGTTCAGCCAAAGAGAATAAAGCTAAGGAGGTTCCCTGAAGACAGTTTCCTCTCATGTTACCGACCCTTTAACCCCAGCTAAGACTGGAGTTTAAACTTAATGACTGCTTTTTGTCGGACAAAAATATCCCACATGACATCAACCCAAACGGAGGACAATTCCCGCGCTATTATGCACACAGGAAGAGCCAAGCCGTTCATCTGTCTGAATGAAGCCACTTATAGCTGACCGCCTCAGCCCCTGTGAGTCATGGGAAAAGTGAGTGTGAAATGTCAGAAATAGTGGAGCCGAATGAACCAGCTGGCAGTGGGCCAAGCTTGTACAGGATATTTTTGTTCTTGTTTTTTTTTTTCTTTTGAAAGGAGAAGTAATACGGCTACATCATTCAATAATCTAAGGTTTTGCAACCATATGAAAGCTGGTAATGTATTTATTTTTTCTTTGAAAACCAGACTGGAAAGTTATTATGAGCAGAAAACCCAATAATTGCAAAATAAACTATTGTAGCAGGAATTAATATTTTAGCCCTGCTGCCAGTAAATTTTGATCATGCTCTTAAATGCATAATAATAACAATAATAATAACAATAATAAAAAAAATGATAAAAATAAATCAGCAAAACTCAGATAGAGCTTTTTATTAATGAACTTGTCAGGTGTTGTGAATCAAAATTATTCACAAATTGGAAATCACTTTCTTTTACTTGAAAAATCAGGGTCTGACTTTAAAATCAAGCTGTTAATCTAAGCATTCAATAACTGCTTAAGATTTAAAAAAAATCTGTAAGGGATATTTATATTTTTTTTACAGGACTTGCACTTGGGAGAGTGCTAGAAGCCCACTTCTAAGAATGGTAGAACATCTGTGATGCTGTTGGCCTGTTTCTGATTCAACCCTGACTATGGGTAGCAGTGATCATAGCTAGCAGCCCAAACTTATAAACACTGATTAGAAAAAGTCATGATGTCAAGAGCTTGCGTTTAAAAGTCCTGCAAGTAACATTTTACCATAATCTTGGTCACAGGCTCCATTTATAAACACTGTACGCTCTTAATATCTTTAGCCAGTGTTTATAAATCCTGCAGGAAACAATGTTTCTAAATAAGAGGTCTGTTTATAAATGCTTTTGTGTCATAACGTTATGCCTTAATGTTGGGTGAAGCTCTGTTTATAAACACAGTTGCTTTATAATGTCTCCAGCAGATGGTTTTAAGTTCGGTAAAACTGTTTATAAACAGTTCAAAAAGCTCATGTTTATAAATCCAGCAAGAAACAATGTGTCTAAACCATTGTTTGTTTATAAATACAGTTGAATCATAACACCCCAAGCTGATATTTATAAATGTTGCAAGAAGTATTGTGCCTTAATGTTGGTTGGGGCTCTGTTTATAAACACTGTTGGCTTGTAATGTCTCCAGCTCATGATTCTAAATCCAGCAAGACACAATGTATCTATATCAAAGTTTTGTTTATAAACACTATTGGCTTGTACCGAATCTAAGCAAGAAACAATATGTCTAAATCACGGTTGTATTTACAAGTACTGTTGGCTTGAAATGTCACAAGATATTCATCAATCCTTCAAGAAAATGACATTAATTATTGTTGGGGCTCTGTTTATAAACACGTTTGGCTTTTAATATCATCTGCTGACATTTATAAATCCTGCAAGAAGCAATGTGTCTAAATCATAGCTATAATTATAAACACAGTTGGCTTGTAATATCTCCAGATTCTGTTAATAGCACCTTCAAGAAACAATGTTTCTAACCCACCTTCAATTTATAAATACTACTGGCCATTAACATCTCAAGCCAGCGTTTATAAAGAAACATTGTGCTTCAGTGTTGGTTGGGCTCTGTTTATAAACAATGTTGGCTTGTAACATCTCCAGCCAATGGTTACAATTCCTTTAAGAAACAATGTATCTAAATCACAGTATTGTTTATAAATCCTGCTGGCTTGTAATTTCTCTAGCTACTGTTTATAAATCCTGCAAGCTGGGATTTATAAATTCTGCTTGCTATTGTCTGTTGAACTATGCTTTAACACCAAAGTATTATAACACCTTTTACCCAGCCACGGCTCAGTATCTTGAGTGGATCAAGCAGGTATAAACCAGTCCTGGATTCTCAAAAGAACCAGTTAACTGTCCCCTTGTATGTCTTTCATTGTCTCTGTACCATTTATTTTGACCCTTGAGCAGTTCCCTTGCGATGTGAATGAGTGCCCATCGCAGTTTATCAAAAGCAATAAGACAGGTAAAGGTGTATTGTAAGAGTAGTACATTTGTGTAGAGGAGAAGATGAAAAACAAAAAATGGCTTTATTGATTTTGAGATGTACTGTTGAGTAGTTAAAAGGTGCAAACATACAACTACATAAAAATAATAGAAACAGAAAGCCAAATAAAATGGAGTTCCTTCTCCATCATTTTTTTGTCTTCTTGAATAGTGCCTTACTGGAGCTATACTGCGCACGAAACACTCCGTTGCTACTCCATGAAGTTATGCGCAGTGGTCTAAAGCTGAGTCCATGTGGAGACAAAGATGGTAACCACGAAGAAGAATTTGACCATAAAGACCAAATTACGCTAGGCAAAAAGAGGCAAAGTAGGTGCTGTAATACCTATGCCACGCCTGTGAGTGGTGCTGTAGTGCTGCCACAGAGATAAAGAATTTCTCAAACACTAAAATAACACTATTTATTATTCAATCTACTCCTTATTAAGCTAACTGAAATTATGTACCTGTGACCTCTCAGGAGAGAAGAAATCTATTTCTAATTAATAAAAAAAATATAACTTACCTGAGCTGGAAAGTGATCTCCCCTGATTATCGAACCAGGAAAAGTTTTAGCTGAACCGTCTGCTCAGACCTGTGATAAACATGAGAGATGAGGGGAAATAAACATTAGAGTCATAAAACAATAGTTTGATATCCACAGAAGCATCCCTGAGACTAATTAATTTTCCCACAACCTGAAGCTCAGGCATCCAAATCCCATCTGATCAGGCTTAAATCATATTATGGTCTTCCACACCTTAAGCTTTCCTCTTGTAAAACAGAAATTAAGGGCAATGGCTCCAACATAGTCTTTTGTGAATTTGAATAATCTCAATGAATGAGTTTTAATGTTTCTGCATTCTTGGAAACTGGAAACCTTCCTCTTTGAGAAAGGAACATTGACGCAGCAAGGAAAACCTCAATAGCACAACAGACTAATAAAAGCAGCTCCAGAGGTCGGAAGGAGAGTATCCAAGGCAACTGCAGGGATAGTCATTTTGCACCAAACACTGACTACAAGCTTTTACTCTGAGTCTGGTGCCAAGTAGACCAACTGCTCCTGTGAGCAGTTTTTAAGATTTGTTTAATTCTTGGATCGGCCCGCTGGGGCTCAGCCAAAGGATGAAGGAGTTAAATCATGTTCCAAGATACGAAGAAAGACAGATTTGTGTAGCTTTGGGATTGTAAAGAGGTGGAAAGCAGAGCATCCTGTTGACATTAAAGAGTGTGAAAGGATTATCTGGGAGGGCAGTAGGGTGGGGGGTGGGGGGGTTAAGGCGCCAAAACAAGCATTAAGATTCTGCAAACAGGAAGGCGGCTGATTTATTAGAAAAGATGGGAGACAATTGACACGTGAACGAGGTAAGCAGAAGGTACATCGCAGGAAATGACATATTTTAATGTTACTCTCTTTGCAGACAAAATGCCATTATACCTAATGTTTTCCTATCTTAACCTCTGAACTTTCACTTAAAATATTGAAACCAAATGTAAAAAAATAAGGATATCTAAATAATGTATAGTTCTACTTCTTTTTTCCTTATTTTTAAAAGGCTAAATTAAATTATATGAATGTGAATGAGAGTAAAACCTTATTGCCATGGTTGACAATATATACTCAAATGCAAAACTAAACAATTTCAAAATCACATGCATTCAATTAAACCAGCACGTAACAGATCCTAGACTAATAATAATAATAATAATAGCTTACCACTGTTTAGATGCATTGTTTCTCCTTTTAGTCCAGTATTATCAGTTTAAACTATAATAGCATGAATGTGAATGTGGAACCCAAACTGATTTAGTTTACGGTCTGTAAGCCAAGGCTAAAGATAAAACTAGTATTTCTCATTTTAATTGAGCATCGCAGTCAGAATCTATACGGGTTCCATTTGTGTAGTTTGAATTAAACCACTCTAGGTCATCATGTGGGATCATAATTTAAACCATAACTAAGACCATTTTTCAGCTAATTTTGTACCCATATACAGTAGGTATTTTGCTTGAGCATTAGAATTAGCACTTGGTGAACACAAGCACACTGTGTGCAGAATACCATTACAAAAATACCTTTTACCCTAGCAGGGTCTCAAATCAGTATTAAGATTATTTTTCCATTATTTTTCCATTATATGGCAAGAAATATGCTATATATTTTCTATGTTCTTTTTTTTTTCTTTTTTTTTTTTTTTTTAGAGATTTTACATTTTGAAATTTCTCTTTTAGATTGAGTTCTATGACGCATTTCTCTTTTATTCTTTAGCAACCACATTTTATCTGTCAATGTAAGATACTTGTATTGGGCTTGAAGTGATGAGACTGATCTGTAAAACATTTTATGAAAATATCACAATTTATACAGCTCAATCTGAAATAGAGAATTTTGAATAAAACAAAAGTTGAAAAATTTAAAGAATAAAAAAAAAAAAAAAATCTTAGAATAGTTTTATTTATGGATGGCACTTTTTTTTTTTTTTTTACAAACTCCCATTTAAAAAACGTGCATTGCTGTGCATTGTTTGCAAAAAAATAATGGCATAAAATTGACTCTATACAGGGCTCTAATCATCATTTAGAAAAGGTGTTCTTGCTTGCCACAATAATGGAGCAAAATTCACTCCATAAGGCATTTTTTTATTTCAAATTCCTACTTAAAAACATTTTCTTTGCTTGCAATAATAACGGAACAATAATCATTTGATATAAAAACTTTGTTTTTTCAGATTTCAATTTTAAAATCATGTTTTTTTGCTTGTGATAATAATTAAACATAATTTACTCCATACATCTTTACTGTTTAGCTAATTCTATATAAAATGTCAAAGGTACTACCTTGACTAATGAAAACAAGATGTTAGATTCAACAAGAGCTAATTTTTCCCCCCCATCTTTTGATCTTATTAATAAAGATGAGCAATTTTAGGTAGTCACTGGAGCACTGAGATTAGGGTTCATTTCCTGTTTGTTGTTTCTTTTGAGGAGAGAAAATCTGTGGATTAGATTAGCCTCTGGCCTCCTTCTTCATCCGTTGCTCATTTTAGTGTGGTACATACATCCTACTTGGCCTGAGGAGCACATAGATCAACTCAGATGTTAGAATAGTTCAATATTTCATTAAAAATATATAGAAGTTTGGTTTGCTAAAGTGTTTATCACAGTTTAAAGCCGTTCTAAGTGAACAACACATTTTAGTAGTAAGCTAAAACTTGCCAATAAAACACAGTGAAAGTTATGGGCGTTGAATCATAAGCACTGCTTCTGTTGTGTTCTTGGTGCTGATGGTTCGTTTTTTTTTCATTTTCTCCTGCTCACCTGTCTAATTGGTCCAGCAGCTGATTAACTCTGATCATTTCTACCTGGTTCCTCTGCTATTTATGTTCTTTGCTTGCCTCCCATCAGCGCCAGGTTATTTGAACAGTTTGGTGAGATTAACTCTAGTGATCTGAATTCAGTTTTTTTCTGATTGTGACCAGTTTCTGCCCAGTAGATCCCGCCTTTTGCTTTTCCCCTGTCTGCTCTGTTAGTTTGATCTGTTCAGGACTGATCCCTGGATTCTACCGGCTTCTAAACGTGGACTTGTCTTCTGACTCCGGCTTTGGATTTCCCCTTATGGACACTGTTGCTGCTCAGCATCGGCTGGTGCCTGCTCTGCTCTCTCTTTCTCTAGGAACTCTCTCTCTATCTCTAGAAACTAGGGATTAACCTCCCATTTGGAATATTTACTCTGGGATCAGACTGGACTTTGAATCAGGTCAGTGACTTTTGCTTCTAGTAGTGATCAGCCCCACATCGAGTCACTAACCTGTATTTCCTATCTCTGTAGAGATTCGCCCCGCAGCTGACGAGCAGCCCCGCGTTCCTGTTTGTTTTAAATAAAAGCTTCGAACTGTTCCACTGCCTGACTCTCCTCAAATTCTTAAAGATGTCTGCCATTACATACTTCCTGTAAGCCACATTTGACGATGTAGCCAGCTGCTGAGTTGAGCCCAGGAATTCCCAGATGCTTGAAAACCTGAAAAAAAAAAGAGCCGCTGTCGATCTGTTCAAAGACAAAAAAAGGAAAAGAAACAAGACGAGGGCAGATTTGATCATTCAGAGATAAAGAAAACAAAAAAGGCTCTACACAAAAAACAGAATGGAAAAAAACAAAACAAAAAAAGAAATGAAAAACAAAAAACAAAAAAAAATGTAAAATAAAACAAAACACAAAGAAAAGCGATTTTGATTTTATCATATAATAGATTTTAATGTTCTAACCCAATAATGTATTGGTATGAATATTTACAAACCTAATCCTGCTAGCACTATTAGGAATTTGGATCTTAGTTATTGATCAGTTTCAGAAATAAAAGGCTATTTTCCAAGTAGCTTTTAACTCCAGAAAGCTGGTAAATGCTGAGTCACTGGTTGCTATGGAGACTCCCTCCTAATTAGGAGCTCTGCTCTCCGCTTTAATCACTCAAAATACAAGTTTCCAACCAACAGTTTTTTTTTTTTTTTATCACAATAACTCATGTTGAACTCTTGTGTTATGAGTTGAGTAACCCTTTCTTGGTATCACATTTACATGTACGCAGTGTTTCCACATACAGTAGAGTCGAGGTTTTCCAGCCCAAACATCTCTTAAAAACCGCCACATCGCACAACAACCATCCCAATAAATATATTGTTATATTCACTTTGTGAACATGAACACACTTGAGTACAACTGAATTCAACACTGCATGTCCAAACGCTACAATCCAAAATCTGCACAGGGATGTCAGATCCAGTGCCATGTGACACATCACATACAGGTACTAACATGTTTGCAGATGGATTCATAACCACGTTACCTACTCCTCTTTTAACAGTTTTTACATAACTGAAATCATTACATTTATTATGGTTCATTTTGAATTCTTAACTTCAAAGCTTATTAGATTGTTTGCTGGAACATCTGAACGCTGAACTTCTACCTCTGTGAACTATAAAACAATCCATTGTGATTTGTGATCAGTACACGGTTGAATGAAATCTCGGAGAGGACGGAATGTTGCTGATGTCCGTCTTATTCCAGTTCGTACATCCATCAAACTGGACAGCATCTGCAGGCTGATGCGATTTCTGGAGTTGTCTTTTAGCAACTTGTGAAAAAGCTCTTTCAACCGTCGCATTTGATATAGGGAGGGTGAGGAGTTTAATTGCACCAAGCACTAAATCCCAATAGAAGCTTTTTCCTGGAGTCTCTATAAAAGATTTATCTTCCAACCAGAACGCATCGATCGCCAGCTCTAGTTTTATCACACCAGATTCACCTGCTGCTAAAACCAGAATATTTTGTAGTGCAACTACACCAGTTCTCTGCTGCAAACACCCTGTTAGACGACATTAGCTAATCAGTGATGGAGAAAGGTCAGGGAGGCTTTGCTATGAACCAGTCATGATGACTGATCGGTGGACATGGGTTTTAATAGGTTAATAGGCAGATTTGACTCCGAACGACCCCAAATTATCTTCAAAGCATTTTGTACCTGCAAAATCAAAATGGAAACCGCCCAATCTGTCAACACTGCATGTATGTACAGTGTATTATATTTTAGGGATGCACGATGGATAATCGCCCCTATCGGCTAATCGCCTGCTTGTATACTGCCTCGTAAAACTGAATATCGACATCGGCCACCCCACTGATATTTAACCCGATTATTTCATCAACTTCTGAGTTTCTAAAAGTCTAAAAAAAAAAAAAAAATACTTTCACTTCTTCTTCTTCCTCAAAATTTTTTTAACAGAATTAAAACTTCTAAAGACGAGGGAAAAATATTGATACATTAAAATATCACAATATCTTCATATGCTGATATATTGCCATTTAAAAAACACCATATCAATCTCTTTTACTAATGAAATATTGCTATATGTCATCGTTATGCTACGACTAATCCCCGAAAATTCACTGAAAATTTTGCCATATTTTTTTATGTTGATATATTGATTGAAGTATCGATCTATTTTACTGACAAAATCTCACAGAATTTGCAAAATATCGCAAGAGAGTTTGTAACAGAAAGATGAAATTTCCACGAGATTTTGAAAGTAAAATAGATCGATACCGCGTTTTTAAAAATCAATTTGATATCAGCATATGAAAATATATTTGAGGTATATTATTTTTCAAAGTGTCAGAAATGGATAACAAAACTGCTATTTTCATTGACTACTTATTTTTGTCCAGCTGTAACATCGGAATCGATATCGGTTATCGGCTATTATGAGTTTTAAAATAATAAAATAATAATAAATAATAAATAATAAAATATCGGCATGCTCATCGGATATCGGCCAAAATCCCAATATCGTGCATCCCTAATTATAATAGTTCTACAAAAAGTGAAAATTATACTTTTTTGAAATCAGTTTTTAGACGGAAATTAAGAGCTCTAAGTATAATGCGAGTCAATTAGAGTTTCATCGTTTGGATTAATTACTCTCGATGGATTTAGCTAAAAAACGTAAAGCCCTGTGTCAATGTGTAACTCATTTGTCAATAGCAGACTAAAATACAGACGGTTGCATAAAACTGTGGGGAGGACCATACATTATTTATCGAAATCTTGAAATATTTTCTGCCAGGTTTGAACCAACGATGTGTGACACCTTCAATATTTTTATCTCAACATTAATTGTTGAAATAATAAAAATCACAAAATGATCACAACAGTCATAATTTATAGGTAGAAATCAATAATGAACTGTTAAAGTACAGTAAACTTTGAATCCCGCTCCAAATGATCTATGGAGAAAATTTAATACTTTATTTTATATTAAACACCGTAAAATGTATAACTACCAAACAGTATATTAATGCTTTTTACAGAGAAAAATGGTTTTATTTATTTCTTATACTAATATGCATTTTTGCTTTCATAATTTTAGAGTGTACATTTTGTTTCATTTTTGTTGAAAGATCAAATAAATCTAAATGAGAGGTTTTGAGAAAATCTGCTGCTTTTTCAATTATTGTAAATGTATATAAATTATATAAAAAGTTATAAAAGTTATAAAAAATTATATAAAAGTTACTTTCAAAGCTTTTTTGTTTTCAGATTTTTATTTTTGGAATTTCATCCTTTACATTTCTTTTTTCAGATTAAGCTGTACAAAATAAACATGAAAAACATTCTTAATAAGGGGATATTTTTTCGGATAGTTTTTTTTTTGGTTGTTTTTCCCGTCTAGAGTGAGAAGTGAAGCAGCATTTCTATTGGTCCACGTTGACGTTTTTATTGCTCTAGAGCAAACATTTGTATCCGGATTGAAATTAAGTAAATCTGTTAAATGCAAACTTTAAAAGAATGCAATTTACTGAAGCTCAATATGAAAAAAGAAAAAGAAGAAAAAAAAATTAAGTATAAAAAAATGAGCATGTTTTTCAAAATTCAATTTAAAAAAACAGCAAAGTTACTCTCTTAAACCTTATTTATTTAAAACTAGTTTTGTTGCTTTTTAAGTTTTATTTATGGATTTGATTTTTTATCTTATATCTATTTACAAAACATGTTCTGATTTTCTAACCAGCTGGTCAGAGTAGAAGTTTCATGTTGCTGAAAATAAGTGCTTAGAGTTTGCTGCCTCTATTCTTTCCATTTCCTGATATTTTTTAAAGCAGGATGTAACCACAAATCTCTTTTTTCTTTTTCCCTCTCTTCATTCCCCTCTCTTCTCTATATGGTAAGCTTGCTGCACTGCTCCACCTCCACTGAAAGAGAAACAACTTCCTGCTCTGCTCCTTTTCTCTCATTAAAGTTGCTTTCCTTTTATTTATGACATCAAACGGCTTCCCTTAAGAGAATAATTTGTCTCTGTCTCTTTTTTCCTCATGTGGAGATTAAAGAAAAACCTTCAGAAATCTACCAAGAAGCAAAACTAATCAATCTTTTTTGTTTTGGTTACTCCTCTACTCTGTCACTTTGGGTTTCGATCTGAAGCCCAGAAAAGGCAAAAAAGTTCCCATGTTTAGTTAACCGAAGACAAATCATGTTAAAAGAGACTTATAAAGACTTAATAATATTTTATATATAGTTAGGACCTGCGGATACTTTAATGTCTTCATAATATAGTCTGGATTTTTATCGTCTGCAGGACACATAATGGTCTCAGTTATGGGGTGAATTTTGTTCCATAAATGTTGAAAAGAAAACATTTTATACATGGAAATTAAAAAAAAATCTACAGACGAGACTTTGAAAAACATGTTGATCCAAAACAGTTTTGGGACTAACTTTGCTGGTTTTTAATAATTTATATTGTAAATTATTCATTTTTTTTTTATTTTTTTTTTATTCCACAATTTGTTTTTCAAATTTTTTTTTTCTATTTCAGATTGAATTTCCAAGTTTTTTTTTTTACAAACTCTGTTTTACAGATCACCTTGTCTTCACTCTAAGCCCAATATAGTGTTTGCTTTTGATATGCACATTGACCAATAAAATGTTGCTAACATCCATCGAGACTAATAGAAATGCACTGCAAAAAAAAAAAAAAATCGAAATAAGTAATTTTTTTCTTAAAATAAGTGATTTTTTTCTTGAATTGAGAATTTAAGTGAGGCGCTTTGCCAATGGAACAAGACAATTTATATTTAAAATAAGAAAAAAAACTATTGTATTGTCTCAGATTGAGGGTTATTACACTTAATTTAAGAAATATTTACTTATTTTTAGATTGTTTTTGCATAGTGAGTCTTCGCTCCTCACCCCAAAGGAAAGCCCGCCCCCAGAAGTGAAGAGAATGTCATCTCTAGAATGCAGTTGAAAAGAATGCAATATGTAAAACTCATCCTGAAAATGACAAATAAAAAAACTAACCAAAATTTGGGAAAATAAAATATGATTTTTTTTTTTATAGAATAATTTAAAATGAAATCTTACAAAAAAAAAGAAAGATTAAGATTTTTTATATAAAGAATTTCATTTCTGGTTTACATAAAAAAAAAAAAAAATCTCCATTGATCAAAAAAACGTTCTTAGAAGAGTAATGGAACAAAATATATTCCATAACTAGAAACTTTAACAAAACTGGCTCCATAGAAATCCTCCCTCTAAAGGAGGTCGACGATGTACGATAATCTCGGAGGGCCTCTGTTGTTTCGGGTTTTGCACCTATTGGATTCTCCGATAGGAAACTGTCGTCAAAAAGTCCTGAAAAGCTAACAAAGAGCCGTATTTGAACACATGATTTTCTATCATTAGATACTAGATGGTATTGGCAGAGGTATTTGCAACATTTGGAAGTAATGTAACTAAACTTCCATCAAAGTAATTCAAAGACAGATTCATGGTCATAATGTACCGTCTCTGTTTCTCCCAGCTTCCTCCCTTTTAAAGTTGGCCGTCATCCCCACTTCCTCATCTATAATTTACACTGACAGCCTCCCGTTCCCCAAACACAGAGAGACCAAAGAGCTCATCCCAGGGCTGGAGCTTTCCTCCATAAAACAGACACACAAGTGCTAAATCCATTAAAGGCAAGAAGTGAGGGGTATCTGAAAACCTTTGTTTTGTTTTTAACAGCAGACTGAATAAAGTATCCAGAGCTGATCAGAGATTTTGTTCCTCCTTCATGTTTTTCTTTACCTTACCATCAAAATGTGCATAGGTCAGCAAATATCTGTATGGATGATTGATTTTATTATTCATGGCTCTAAATCCTTAAATTTGAGGCAAGTGAGAACTGGAGGCCACTGGAGTCCCTCTTAAATTATTGCAGAAATAAAAAAGCGTAATTTATATATTACCAAAAACACAATGGTACTTCCATGTATTAACAAGTATGTGTGATTTTTTTTTTTTTACAACAATGAACGCTTCATTCAAGAGTGAACTGGCGCTGCAAACCTTGAGAATTCATCAAATGTTGCTGCTTCATGCACAAAAAGTGTTTCAGCTACAAACTACAAATCATTTAAGCCTCACTTTGCTCAATACATACAGTGGCGCTAACGTTAAGTTAGCTAAAACGAAGTTCTAATTTTTGTTATTTATCATAATTTGCTGTCAGAACAAATTTATTACTGTGTTTAACTAAAATATTCAATGATGATTTCACTAAAACTATTTTTTAACTCTTTAGGAGAACAGCTGTTAGCCTAAAGATGTAAAGCTAATGCTACTAAGCCGCTAACTGGTTCAAGAGGCTAAATTTCCAGAAAAAGAAAATACGAAAAACTCAATTTGAAAAAGAAATTAAAACCTATATTAATCCAAGGATTGATATTGGTAAAAAAAAAAAATAAAATAAGTAAAATAACAATAAAAGTAAAGTTGCTTTTCTAAACGTTTTCCTTAAGACATTTTTAAAAGTTTCATTTCTGCATTTTTTTAATGCAAATTTCCATCTACAAGCGCGCTCTTTGCAAACAGCAATAGTGGAACAAACTTCACTCCATATCTGTGGAGTCCATTTGTGGACTAAAGGAACGATTCCCAGAAATAGAAACAGTAAGCTCACTTTTTAAACTGTTACATTTATATAAGAAAATGGAAGTTAATTTAAATTAACCTTTACTCTAAATGACAAATGACGTAAACTGAATTTAAAAACTTTAATACGAAGTAAAAAGAGTTGCTATGAAACTACAGAAAGAATTAACTTAAAAGGATTTAATTGAATAAAAAAATATATTAATCCCTGTATCAACTACAAGACCAACCTAAGACATTAATTAATACATAAATCAATCTTTAGGATGTCCAATAAGATAATCTATGATAACTTAAGCCATTCAATGTGAAAAAAGGGAGAGAACACACATACTTCAACTTGCACACACCAATTTGCAAAAGCAAAACGGATTCATGGAGAGAAGATGTCACACAAACATAATTAATATCTTCCAGCGAACTTCCTGTTTTTCACCTTATTAACATGTAGCATTAGCAAACAGAAGGACAGGATATAAGGATTAATTAAAATGTTTTGGAAACTCAAATCCCTTCTTTTCTTCAGCTGCCTGTGGAGCAGGAACGCTGAACCCAGTTATTTTAATGCTTCCATAAGTCAGACCGAAGCGCTGCTCAGGAGCGTCTGCTTTTGAGGACACTAATATCCTGTTTAAGAAACCGTGGGAAATGCAGTCATAGCTGCTGAACTTTCTCAGCCGCTGTTGGTCTGTGTAGAACAAAAAAACAAGGGTTTCATTTTGACTTGGTAATCCTTTTTTTTTTCCCAACAGCCCTTCAACATCCAACATCCAATCAAAATGAGCTCCACTCCTCGTCTCTAAATCAAACTGTAAACCTAAAAGCATGGAAAAGTGAATTTGATGTAAAAAAAACAAAAAAACAGGCTTGGAGCAGGTGTTGGCAGTTGTGCCCTGAAGGCAGCAGCTGCATTTTAAAAGAGAGAACAGGTGGCAAAAATCTGGCAAAAAAAAATAAAAGTGGACAGTTCATCATCACTCAACATGTCGCCACACGGATGGAAGAAATGTAGCCTGGAGGCAGCAATTTAATTCCTACGACATTCTTTTAGTGTCAGGAATGTGAGCATGGGGTAATATTTTAGCAGGGCTGCAGAAGCTGAGCATTTTTTAATTTTTTTTTCCCTCTCTCTCTTATCTGGACAGGTTTGTAGGAGATGCCCTCCGAACAGAAAGAGGGCGCTAATGAGCACACGCAATATGTGGCATTTGAAGTCACAGATAGACGAATTGATGTATTTATACTTCTCCTGTATTTTCATTTAATCTGAACAGTTGACAGAAATAAAATCTGAGCAAAGAAGTCCCAAACCATTAAAACTCCACTGCTGTGCAGAAGAAGAGCTGTTATGAGGTTCTCAGAATCTACTTTCACAAATTCTATTTATGTTTGGCTGATTAACTGTAATGTCATATGAGGTGGACAGCCTTAGGTGGGCCTGTGACATTCATATATAAAGTCTTTATTGTTCAATCAACATAGTAATGGGGAATCTAATAGAAAAATCTATTCAAATATTAGTTAAAGTAATTACTTAATATGCATCATTTTATATGATTTTAGCTTCCTGTGCTAAAGGTCATAATGAAAGTCAACTGTAGCACCCCTTACAATTCCAAGTCATGATGATTTACTTTTTTTTTGTGATTTAAAAAGCAAGAGATGAAAGAAATTCTTCATTTTTTGCAATTATATAAAAACATGTTTTTTTTTCTCGAATGACTAATAATTTTAATGATGAAAAACGAATAACTTTGAGAAAATCTAATATTCAAATTCATTCGATGTACTGATTTAAAGTCAGCTTTTTTCTTTTTAATATTCACCAATCAGAATCAGAATCAGAAATACTTCAATAATCCCAGAGGGAAATTACTTGTGTTACATGCTCCAGTTACATTTTTTTTATAATATATACACACATCCAACTATACAATATAATAAAGATAAAAAATAAGAATAAAAAGAGATAAAATATATACACATATAGCTCTTCTGTATATATATCTGTACATATATATATGCATATGTAAAAACAAAATCCAAATAAAGTGAAAACTAAGTAAAGTGATACGTGTGAAGGCAAAAATAGTGCATAAATGTCAATTACGGGGGGGCTGAATAACTTAAGGGAGGCGTTTATATGGATTGATGACCACAGGTAGGAATGATTTCCTGTGACGCTCTGTGTGCATCTGGGTAGGAGGAGTCTTCTGATGACTCCTCCTATGGAGATATAGCCCCGGTTTATTTGCGGTACTTATGGCATTTCATACCCACTGCAGTCACAACGAGTCCTATCAACTGACCTCTGCTTTTGGGACAGGTTTCAAGTTGACCTCAAACTTTCTATAGGTAAAAGGATACTAATTTTGTTGAGGGTTCTTCCTTAGATGAGAGTTGTGGCTCTACATCAAAGTGATAGATCCAATGAGCCAGAGCGGAGAACAAGATTCAAGCGCCACATTTCCTTGTGTCTCATCACAGATCAGCAGACATTTTGTACTTAACTGTAGCAGCTTAATAAACTCAAAGAAGCTGCATTGACAGCCAAAACATTTTATGGGAATGGGGGTAGGAATGTACTTCCCCAATACCATAGGGGCAAGAACATTAATCTATTTAACATGGATATCAAGCCTATGCGTATCTTTACAGGTATGTTTTGTGAAAAAGGCAAATCTTGGTCAGAGGTTAAATTCTTGGATGTCGTTCAGGGTTCCCTCATACCCTGGGCTCTGTACAACTGACCCCGTCAGCAAGATTGCTGCATGATATAGCAATTTGTTGCCTTTGGTACCCTTGCAGCAAGAAGGTTTTGGGTTGTAATGCCAGCCAAGAGTCTTTCTGCATGGAGTTGTCATGTTCTCCCTGTGCATGCTTAGGTTCTCTCTGGGTACTCCAGCTTCCATCCAAAGTCCAAACACATGGGAGTTTGGTTCATTAGAGTGTGGGTATGGTTGTATTTCCTGAAAAGGCCTGATGGCCTCTATAGGGTGTACCTCGTCATATCCCCAAAGGCTGCTAGACATAGCTTCTCATATCGCTGATCCACAAGTAGACAGTAGAAGATGGAGAGTTTTATTTGCAAGAAAGCTCTACGTCTGAGGAGTTCAGGTATAGATCTGCATTACCACTCAGACAGAACTTAACTAAATGATTCCAAGGGCATTTCAGTGCACACTCAGACAATGTTTTTTCTTGAGAAGCCTTGTGATTATAGTGGAATACCCAAGAATAGGGGGAAAAAGCCTCTTCAGTAACTGTAATCTGAGTTTTTGCATCAAGATGTGTTATTTTTACAGATTTCCTGCTTTGCCACCTTCCCACACATTTGCCAAGTACCTCTATGAGTATACAAGGATTTGTAACACCTTCTTCGATGACGATTTTATTGTAGCTTGAGTCTGCACTGGCTGAATGGCAGGGAAAACTGATGTTAAACTCATGTTAAAGTGACAGAGTTGTGGAAGGGAAATAAAAGCCTTGTTTTCCACAGTTGGCACCCTTCAAACACCTACATTTATGGCATTGAAATGCATTGCTGAATAACAGTGTTTAGGAGTATACTGTATGCGTAACTGACTCTAAAGCAATGTTTCTGCCTCCCACGGCTCTCGCTATGCAGACGTAGCAACAGTTTAACTGACTCGATCATTCTCTTCACATCCAAACAACAACAAACTTGGATGATGGAGCTGGAAATACAGGAGGGGTGAGGCAGGACTCCCCCGTAAAAAAAGAAAGAGGACAGAAGGAGGGCATGTTTGCTCCCCCTTATCGTCCAGTCCTACACCATTGTGCGTCACCTCGAGTTTGGTTTACAGAGAGGAGACAGTTCGCCTGGGAGCTGCCCAGCAACCTTCCAGGCAGACGGAAACAGAGACGGGCAGAGAAGAAGGGCGGAGGGAGCGTGGGCCAACATGTTAGTGGAGATGTGATGGATCCTGATTACTCCTAGCAATCCCAGTCGTGTTTTTGTCCTCAACACAGGACAAATTAGTACTTTCAATATAATGCGAAACAATTCGATGTTCATTAAGGTGGCGGAAATAACTTCATGTGGGCGATTTGCAAAATGATCAACCAGTTGGTGCCTTTAAAAGTCCTCCCACGATTTCGATCTAGATTTCTAACTTTGCAGTTATGCAACCCTCCATGCTTTGTATGGGCACACATACTTCACAAAACGTCCAATAATCCCTCCTCTGCATTGGGTTGAAATACCATAAAGGAATCACTTGGGAAATCTGACTATTTCATGTTAAAAAGTGTGTGTTGGTGTTGAGCCTGAGTTAGAACCTGATGGACAATCCTGACAGTGAATGGGATAAATTTTGGACTTCCTCCTTGATTCTGGTAATTTTTAGAGAGGGGCTAATATTAAGCCTCCTTGCGATCACCACACCTGTCTCTATTTTCACCAAACAGGGACATACCTGCAGGAAGTCGGTAAGTTTTTCTGCTTGTGTAACCTTAACCTATTGTGTCAGAAAGCGAGAAATGATTGCAAACAAACCATGGCTAATTGGTAATGTTGCGGACGCCAAGTGTGTAACTTTTAGCCACTAGGGGTGCTAGACCTGCAACTTCCAGGTTTAGTACCCCTGGATTTGCCACAATGTAATGTTGCAAAGTGAATCAGTCTGTCTCCATGTTTGGGAATCTGCTAGCAGACCACTTTTGACTAGCAGTTTAAGAGGTCATAGAATTACTTGGTTAGTTAGCTTGTATAGAGTACATTTTTATCCGTTTTTTGTTGCAAGCAGTGAAAAAAAATGTAATTGGAGGCCTGAAAAAACCCAATTCTTATGAATGGATATAAATTAGAGTAATTATTCAAATTTCTCACATTTAAAGTAGGATCACATTCTTTTGGTTTTCTCTAGAATGAGAAGCCAATTGGACCATAAGGACACAAGCAACGACATTGTATTGGTAATTATGTGCGTCAATTTAGCATTTGAATTGAGCCTGAAGCAGGGAAAATGTTGTCTCTAAAGAATGCAATTTGTAAAACTCAATCTGAATAAAATAAATTTGATAATAATCAATTAACTAATTAATATTCAATTGGTCAGTTGTTGACTATTGCTCTTTGTTGGAGTCATATCACTTCATCCAGCCTTGTCTAATGTTCCACACTACAAAATAAGTGATAAAATAATGTATTATTCATGCTGTTACTGTATCAGTTAAATAACAGTATCAGTCAATACTCAAAGCTACAAAATCAAATCCCGTATCGGAATTAAAAAAGTACTATCAGGACACCCCTACTCAACAATAATCATGATGACATGTACAATAAGCAAACAGAGGTCTGGTATCAAAAGTATTGGGATCTACAGATATCCTACTCAAGTATTACATCGGAATCGAAAGTGAAAAAATATGGATTGGTGCACCCCCCGAAAAAAATAATCATCTAAACATTGATTTCAAATTTCCTTCCTACTACAAATGTTAACAAAGATAGAAACTAGATTGAACCAGGAGTATACAGGCTTGAAATGACGCTTTATATCAGCATATCACCACCTGCTTTAAAACACACCCCGACTGAGATGTCTGAGCACTCCTGACAGCGCATCCTGTCCTGGCGTCTTGCTCAGCGTCTTTTTTATTCGCCTGACAACCTGCCTGCGGTTAAGCATATGCAACCAAGCCTTGAATGTAGATAACCAGGTGAAAAGCAGAAAATTCTTATAAAGGTCTCATAATATGCTCTCAGAGCTGAGCGTTAGCTGAACAATCAGTCTAGACAGACAGAACCGGCCCAGAGCTTATCAGAACATCAGCTCTATATTCAGTCTGTTGTTTTCAAAAGGTCACCAGGTGCAAATATATTGAGTCATTTGAATTTCTGCAAATAAAAAGAAGGAGGAGGAAGATATGTTGATTTTACTTTAAAAGGTGAGCAGAAAGGAAAGCCTCCATGGGATAAATGCTGAGTTCTTTTCATGCATATTCAAGATGATGCAGGGATATACCAGCCTACCTGGTGAGGTGAGTCCAGTTTTTTTGTGTCTGTAAGGAAGGACCAAAGGGAGGCCAGCGGCTTCTGCAGAAAAAAGAGAAGAAAACAGATGAGAGAGAGGCATAGGAGAGAGAACCAGAGTCATTGGGGCAGCGGCGCATTCGCAGATATGAATGATGTTTTTTCTACGCCGGCTCTACCGGCAAGAGCACACTGCTGCAGCTTCCACACTTCCTTCTCACACACACACACACAGACAAACAGCGAGCCAATCGGCTGGCCGCCTAGCATCCCCTCCACCAGCGTACACACCAACAGCCAGGGCTGAAACCAGTGTCTGCATCAGAGTGGGGAGGGGTGGAAATGGGGGTTGGGGGTGGGTTCCTGCCTATGTCTAAGCACGAGAAACGTGTCCATGTTCTGCCCATTAATTCATATTTGAAAGGGATACCAGGCCCATCAAGTCCCCCCCGGGGGAATTGATTTTAAAGATGAAAGAGCTTTTTTTCACTAAAATCCCCAGAAGCATTTTTTTCTTACCACTGTGTTCATCTCATTTGCTTTTTTTTTTGGCTCAGAGGCGCTAGGATTATGAATGCACAAAACATCCAAACATGACAGCAAATGAGGCTTGAGCTTATATGTGAGGTGCAAGGAAGGGTGCAGGGCTTGCCCCATGCTGAATAATTGCTCTGTCAATGGGGCTCATTTGCAGGCAAGGCCGAATGCTGCAGCAGAACTGAAACAAAGCCACTGAAAGGGTGCAAAAAGAAGGGCCTGAGTTAAAGACTGCAGAGGCCGCTGGACCAGCAAAGCAAACTCCTACAACCCAGAAGGATTGAAAATTTGAAATTCTCCACTCATTACTCCCACCGCAAACCATATGAAAGGACATTTATTTATAGAGCACAGACCAGCCTCGCCGTAGCTATCCATCACCTGCAGTACTAAAGATGTCAGAGTAAATAACAATGACATTATGAGCTTAGTGGAAGGGCTGAGGAATGGGTGGGAAAACAAGCAAAAAGACCAGAGAGAATTAAGCTCCTTCATCTTTAAAGTCATTATTAATACTGTAATACACCAGGCCAACTATTATCTGTGGCCCCATTAGGCCATAAGGTGTGCTCTGTTTGGGAAATATATAGATGTAAAAAACACAGTGGCCAAGGACTGCAAACATGGTGTACAGACAAGCAAATTAAAAAAAGTCATGCAAACTCAGAAATGAGACCAGAAATAAAAATAGACTAACAAACTTAAAAAAAAAAATAGTAAACACAAAATTTAGAATGGCAAAGTTAACATAAAGACCAGAAAAACTCAAAAGAGAGACTAGCTAACACACATCAGTTCAGCAAACCCAAAAATGAGACTAGCAGACCAAAATGTGAGAATGGCAAACCCAAAAATGAGACTGGCAGACCAAAATATGAGACCAGAAAACACAAAAATGAGACTAGCAGACCAAAATATGAGAATGGCAAACCCAAAAATGAGACTGGCAGACCAAAATATGAGACCAGAAAACCCAAAAATGAGAATGGCAGACCAAAATATGAGATCAGCATACCAAAAAATGAGACTGGCAGACCAAAATATGAGATCAGCAAACCCAAAAAGGAGACTGGCAGACCAAAATATGAGACCAGCAAACCCAAAAATGAGACTGGCAGACCAAAATTACAGATCAGCAAACCCAAAAAGGAGACTGGCAGACCAAAATATGAGACCAGCAAACCCAAAAATGAGAATGGCAGACCAATATATGAGACCAGCTAACCAAAAATGAGACTGGCAGACCAAAATAAGAGACCAGCAAACCCAAAAATAAGACTGGCAAACAAAAATGACACTAATAAAACCAAAAAGAGACTGGCAAACAAAAAAAGAGTCTAAAAATGAGACTAGTAAACCCAAAAATTAAACTAAAAAATATAAAAATAACAATGAGAAACTGAAAATAAATACCAGAAAACTCAAAAATGAGACTAGAGACTAGCTAACACACATCAGTTCAGCGAACCCAAAAATGAAACTAGCAGACCAAAATATGAGAATGGCAAACCCAAAAATGAGACTGGCAGACCAAAATTTGAGATCAGCAAACCCAAAAAGGAGACTGGCAGACCAAAATATGAGACCAGCAAACCCAAAAATGAGACTGGCAGACCAAAATTTGAGATCAGCAAACCCAAAAAGGAGACTGGCAGACCAAAATATGAGACCAGCAAACCCAAAAATGAGAATGGCAGACCAATATATGAGACCAGCTAACCAAAAATGAGACTGGCAGACCAAAATAAGAGACCAGCAAACCCAAAAATGAGACTGGCAAACAAAAATGACACTAATAAAACCAAAAAGAGACTGGCAAACAAAAAAAGAGCCTAAAAATGAGACTAGTAAACCCAAAAATGAAACTAACAAATATAAAAATAACAATGAGAAACTGAAAATAAATACCAGAAAACTAAAAAATGAGACTAGCAAACAAGAAAATTAGACTAGCTAACACGTAAATTAGACTAGCAAAACCCCAAAAATGAGACTAGCTTGGACAAAAATGAGACCAGCAGACACAAAAATTTAAATTTGAAAACTCAAAAAATTTGACTGACAAACATGAAAGTTGTAGACCCAAAAATGAGACCATCAAACCCAAAAATGAGACTAGGAAACCCAAAAATCTGTTTATATAAGGGTGGAGTCATCAAGGTTCCCTGTAACATGCGTACCATATTCTAACCAAAGATGGGTCTATTGTCAACAGGTCCAAGTTTAAAGATTTTAAGGAATAATTAAGTTTACTAGTCTCATTTAATCGTTTGCTTGTATAAGTTGTGGGTTTGGTAGTGTCATTTTTGTCTTGGCCATTTTTATTTATGTCTTGTAGTCTTATTTTTGGTTTGCTTGTCTCAATTTGGGTTTGTCAGTTTCATTTCTAGAAGCCTTTACTGCATGCCAGTTGACCAGGTTAAAAGGCACTCGTGTACATCATCGCCAAACTGCAACAACACCATTGAGGATGATTTTAGACTAAATCAGAAGGGAGTCAGTCTTCAGGTCTGCAGAAATACTTAAAAATTAGAGGGAGAGAGGGAAAAGGGCAGACGGGCTCCTTTCGTGTCCTCTATTAGCTCGTCAGAAAGAGCCATCAGTGAAAGACTATAATCAAGCTGTCAGCATTAAGGTTAAAGAAAGCAGATATTTTAAAAAGTAAAAGTCAGATTTCAGATTTTTTTGTGAAGGTACTGAGAGAAACAAAGATGGACTTAAGAAATCAAGTCTCTGTCCTGCCATCTTTTCAGCCTTCTGCTGTTGCTGATTAGACATCAAGACCAGACGGTACGAAAAAACATGGCAGCTAACATCTAATCTCCCAGAAAACAGATGCTATGCTAGTGCCAATCTGCCACAGACTGACAGACTATATCTGCTAACTCAAGGCGATCTTCTTGATATATTGGGGATGAGTTGGTGAGGAAAGTATGGCCCTGGCTGCACCCCAACTTACTATGATCAGGATTAGTTCAATGGATAATCCCCTTGACATCTGCTTATTAGATGATGAACCCTTCATCCAGATTTTTTTTTGCATTTTAGAACATTTTAGCTGCAAAGCCTCAATTTTCTGGAAAACAAATCAATATCTATGTCCAAAAGTCTTTGGAATGTGCTATAAGGGCTGAAATTACACCACTGCAGTGACAAGGGCAACCAGTTAGGGATCGAGTGTCCCTTCAAAATAACAAAAAAAGTGCTGACTAATATTGCATTTCATTCTATATTCAAGCAGGATGGTATATTGCTGTAAAACAGAAATGATGCCAAACCTTACTCATACGTAAATCATGACTCATGTAGTTTGAAAATGCAGCATTGGCAAGAGCTGTGTTTAACTCGACTGGACCACACTCGTCAGAGCTGTTAGACAAACAAATCTTCCTACAAATCTTTAATGCTAAAATAATTCCAACATACTTTTCCCTACTCATTTTTCCATATGGATGCTGGATGGATGGATGGATGGATGGATGGATGGATGGATGGATGGATGGATGGATGGATGGATGGATGGATGGATGGATGGATGGATGGTATGGATGGATAAGATGGATGGATGGATGGATGAATGGATGGATGGATGGATGGATGGAATGGATGATGGTGGAATGAATGATGGATAATTGATGGATGGATGAACCGATGGATGAATGGACCCATTGGTAGATTGAATGGTTATGGATGAATAATTGGATGGATGGATGGATGAAGGATGATGGATGGACCAATGGATGGACCCATGGATGGTAGATAGATGGATTGATGAATGATGCAGTTGATTAGATGAATGACGGATAGAATAATGGACCGATGGATGGTGATGGATGGATGGATGGATGAATGGATGGATGGTTGGATGGACGGATGGATAGATGGTAATGAATAGATGGATGGTTGAATGAATAGATGCATATGTATGGATGGATGCATAATTGATGATGATGATGGATAGACCAATGAATGGACCGATGGATGGTAGATGGATGGATGAATTTAGATGAATACTGATTGGATGGATGGATGGATGGATGGATGGATGGATGGATGGATGGATGGATGGATGGATGGACCGATGGATGCAGGGTATAGATGGATGGTTGAATGAATGGATGCATAATTCGTTGATGGATGGATGGTGGATAGACCAATGAATGGACCGATGGATGGTAGAGGATGGATGGATGATGAATAATTGGCATTGATGGTTGATGGATGGATGGATGGATGGATGGTAGATGGATGGACCGCATGGATGGTTGAATGAATTGGATGAATAATTGGATGGATGGATAGATGGATTGACCAATGAATGGACCGGATGAATGGTAGATGGATACGGTTGGATAAATGGATGAATACTGATGGATGAGATGAATGGATGGATGCAATGAATGGACTGATGGATTGTAGATGGATGGATGATTGGATGAATGGATGAATAATTGGGATGGATGGATGGATGGATGGATGGATGATGGATGGATGATGGTTGGATGGATGGTTGATGGATGGATGGTAAATGGATGGATGGATGGATGGTAGGATGGATGGATGGTAAATGGATGGTTGGATGGATGGCAGATGGATGGATGGATGAAGGGATGATGGATGGACCAATGGATGGACGGATGGATGGATGGATGGATGGAAATGGATGGATGGATGGATTGACAGATGAATGGATGGATGGATGGATCGGAAGATGGTTGATGGATGGATGGATTGGATGAATGGATGAATAATTGATGGATGGATGGATGAGATTGAATGGTTGGATGGATGGATGGATAGATGGATGGATGGATGAAGGAATGGATGGATAGACGGATGGATGGATGGATGGATGAATTAAGGATGGATGGATGGATGGATGGATGGATGGATGGATGGATGAAGGATGGATGGATGGATGGATGAATGGATGGATGAATGGTAGTTGGATGGATGGATGGATGAATGGATGAATAATTGGATGAATGGATGGATGGATGACCAATGGATGGACCCCATGGATGGATAGATGGATGGATGGATGGATGGATGGATGACACTGATGGATGGATGGATGGATGGTTGGATGGATGAATGGATGGTAAAATGGATGGTTGAATGGATGGATGGATAAATGGATGGTTGGATGGATGGATTATACTGGATGAGTACTGGATGGATGGATTTGGATGGATGGTTGGATGGATGGATGGATAAATGGATGGTTGATGGATGGATGGATGGATAAATGGATGGTTGGATGGATGGATGGATGGATAAAATGGATGGTTGGATGGATGGATGGCAGATGGATGATTAATGGACTAATGAATGGACCAATGGATGGCAGATGGATGATGGATGGATGCAATGAATGGACCAATGGATGGTAGATGGATGGATGGATGGATGGATGGATGGATGGATGGATGGATGGATGGGATGGATGATGGATGATGGATGGATATAGGTTGGATGAATGGTTGAATAATTGAATGGATGGATGATGGATCCTTGGATGGATGGATCATGGATAGTTGGAAGGATGAATGGATGGATGGATAAATGGAAAGATGGATGGAAGGATGGCATGTTGGTAGCAAGAATTTCAGGAAATACATTATTTCATCCCCTTTTTCCCTACAGGCCATGTTATGGTGGCTCATTAGGTCAAAAAAGGCATGTTTTATAGTATTATACTAATCTTGAATTGAGTGGGTTTTTTTTAATTTTATTTACAACCACGGAGAAACAGCCCAGAGTGGTCGGAAGCAGTCTGGAACCAACTCAGAAACAGTCTCTGCTGTTTTGTCTGGGTTTTCTTAAGTGTATCCGATCCTACTTAAAACATAAGAATTAAGGTGGACGAGGAAACAAATTCAGGTCCATTTAAATTGGACCAGTCATGGTTTATGTGAAATCAACCTTAATCAAGACAAATGTCTGTTCTCCTGTTTTAAGGTTTAGCAGAATGTGTTTGCATGTTGCATAGAGTGCATTGGCCTTTAAGGCTTAAAGTTAGCTCTGTACTAATGCCGTCACCCAGACTTGGATCTTTTAATCGCTTATTCTGGCAGGAAGTATGAGGACTGGTTCAATGAACACGATTAAACAAGACAGAAACAGACATTTGTTTCTAGTTCCAAAATAACTGCTTCTTTTGGTGAGAATATGGGACATTTCATCATACAGTTATTTATACACTAAATTCAATTTGGATCTAAGATATTGAATTAAACAGATCTGCATTGATTTACTAGCGTGCTCAAAGCTTCAAAACCACTTAGACACACAAGACCTTTTTTAAAATGTATTTATTAGCAAGGGTCCTTGCTGATAACACAGGTCATGTGTTTTCATGTGAAATCACTTTAATCCATGGTGAATGATTTTGTTATTAACCAGCTGCAAAATCATAAATTAGGTTCGATAATGGTGCTTGTGTCTGAGCTTTAGGACCGTTGCTAATTCACTCTATTTCCCCAAAATTTTAGCCATGGTAGAAAATGTAATGAAATAGTTAGATTTAAATGAAATGAGCATAAAAAAACATTTGAAAATCCTACTTTGACTCAAAAATAGGGTAAATAAATTATCTCAGAAGGCTTTTATTCGATTTATTAATCTATAAATCTTGAATGAGCTGAACTAAGAACATGTAATCTGCAGGGTTTAATACAGATTACTATACCCAAATGATATATTATGATGGAATTGCTTAAAATCTGATATTTAGCAGATTTTAAGCGATCATATTTTGAGTGTTTAGTAGTTTAAAGGTGGTATTTTTATGTCCTTTAACTTATTCTTAAAACAGTTTTGTTTGCACAAAACATAGTTGTCAAGAAAAAAAAAAGGTTTCAAGAGTTTTTCATTGATTTACTGACTGAAGATTTTTCGCATAGATGTAAATTTTTCATTAATTAGTATGATTTGACGACAAGTTTATAAA
This sequence comes from Cyprinodon brontotheroides, assembly GCA_018398635.1. Classification (NCBI taxonomy): domain Eukaryota; kingdom Metazoa; phylum Chordata; class Actinopteri; order Cyprinodontiformes; family Cyprinodontidae; genus Cyprinodon; species Cyprinodon brontotheroides. The sequence goes on along the minus strand of JAGKQL010000066.1, from coordinate 2,536,445 downwards.
CAGAACATACTACCCAGGGTATCTATCCTTTGCACCATTTATTTATTTACTCTCCTCTTCGGAGCCAAATTGATTTTAATCAGAAAAGTACATTTTAAATTTTTTTGCTGATGAAAAGACCGTGTAGTTATCAAATCATTTTATGAATTATAGACAGAGATGGCAAAAGTACTCACTTTCCGTACTTGAGTAAAAGTACAGATACTTGTGTTAAAAAATACTCTGGTAAAAAGTGGAAGTACTGATTAAACTTCTTTACTCAAGTAAAAGTAACAAAGTACAGGCTTGTAAATTTACTTAAAGTATAAAAGTAAAAGTAGAAACCACTTTTTCATGCCGCTGCCCTACATTTTAAATGGATGTCTGCCAATAGGGACTAGGGGGTGGGTATTGCCAAAGAAGTCACAATTCGATTGAATCACGCATTCACAGGCCACTCCATGCGATTCTATCACGATGCATCACGATACTTGAATTATTGCGATGCATTGCAATATTTTATCCTCCATGTTTGTTTTTGAATGACTCGCACAGTATCCCGCTGGCGGAAATGCTTGTCACACAAGGCAGCGCGTCGCCAACACATTTGCAGCGATTATCTACTGGACTGGAAGTTGTATTACACTTGTTTTGGCTGATGTTCGCCAACCATTCATGCAATTTTATTTATTCATTTTTTAAATTAATAATCGATTCTTGGCATCAAGAATCGATGCAGTAGATCACGAAAATTAGAATCACGATGCATCATCATCATCAATGCATTATTTTGCACACCCCTAAATAGGGACTAGATCTCCGTTGTGTTCATTTTCAATCATCTCGGTGGAGTCCATGCTACTATGCTAACGCCACCGCCAACAAAGCTGCAATGATTTGCAGCGAATGAATACCGCCCGAATCTGCCGATTCATCTTGTAGTGGTAATTAGTGCGTCAAATGCAACGTAGATTCCCATCCAATTAGATTGAATTTGGTATTGATGGCGTGAAAAATAATAACTGTAACTCCATTGAAATGATTCAAAACTAAAGTAACTTGTGATTCAATTTTTAAAATGTAAGGAGTAGAAAGTACAGATATTTGTGTAAAAATGTAAGGAGGTAGAGGTAAAAGTAAGCCATAAAAATATAAGTACTACGGTAAAAAGTAAAATATCAAAAAAATCTACTTGAGTACAGTAGCTAAGTATTTGTACTTCGTTACTTCCCATCTCTGATTATAGATTGTCATCAAACTGGCTGAATGTCTTAAACACATTTTAACTTCCTTTCTCTACATTTTGTAGTGTTTAATTAACCAGATACAGGCTTAATAAAATTCACTCCATATCTTGATTCATAATCCAGAAAATTTTTCTAACTTAATCTGGTTCATAAAGTTTCAAGAAACAATGACCCCCTTCATAACCAAGCACGGTTTAAAATTAATCTCTACAAAGCAGTCTGAACTTAAATAGTCTAAATATTTAATTATATTACAGAAATTGTATTAAAAGAGCTAATACCTTCACTGTAAAACTACAGACCCGCTTAACTCTCTTTTTTAAATGCTTATAGAAAAAAAAACAATGGATTTTATTATGTTGTTGCAATTACCTCTAAAAGGCACAATGACAGGCTCACTGTTCATTATTGCTCAGGGGGCACGACTGCAACACAGTTTGTGAAAAGCTCCCGAAAGCATAAAAAAAAAGGAAAACTAAGTGGTTTATGAAAAGCCTGCTTTTCAGTTAGTAATTACCACTGAGAGCAAATAACAGGCAGTCCATTAGTCTAAAGTGAGCATCACACAATCAGAGAGACCAGCTGGTAAAAATCAAAATCGTGACAAATTGCCTGAAATGTGTAAACAGATAAAATATTCGATGGTATGGATTGGAGGTCATTTTTCCCCCCCACTCTACCTTCTAGAAAGACACCCTTCTGAGAAAACATACTGTCTCATCAATCACATATATATGTATTTCCAAAACGGCTAAAGAGGGCCTGGGGTGTGTTACTGTTGGGCTGCTGTTCATCTCTGATAAAAGCAGGACACAGAAAATTCCTCATATGTGAAATAACCCTGAGAGGCCTGTTAGAAAAGGCTAAAAGAAAAAAATAGGGATGAAGTTAAAACACAAGGCATTAAGGAAAACTTGTCTGTTTTATGAACCTGAATAAAAGTCAGACGATGTGTGCCAGTCTTAGATTTACAGAGTGTGTTGTATATATTAACTGTCTGCCGGGTGGTGTGCCTGACTTTACGCAAACCACAGGGTGTAGCCTGGCGCTTTGAAGTCATCCCCACAACCCGCTCTGAGCTGAAAACAGGCTACTGTATGAGGTCCTATTTTACTTCATGGAGAAATTACAGCCTGCTTTTTACTAACAGGGAGTGTATGGAGTGAATTATGTTCCTTTATTGTTGTAAAAGTTGTTTTGTAAATTGAAATAAAAAAATATCTATCTAGAAATAGAAAAATAATGTTTTAATCAAAAGAATTTCTAATTCAAACTTTATATTTAGCAAATTCTGTTTTCTTTTATTTAAATTAAGTTTTAAAAATGTCATTCTTTTCAAATTACTTTTCACAGATCACATTGTTGTCACTACTGGGTTGGACTTTCAGTCAGAGTGAGGAGCGAAGACGCATTTCTTCTTGTCTGCTGGATGTTATCAACAACATTTTTATTAGTTAACAGTGAGAATTTGTATTGGGCTTGAAATGAATAGAACGTAATTATTAGAAAGCAATTTTCAAAAGAATAATATAAAAAAAACTGAATTCAAAAACATACAGTCTGTAAAAATATTGAAAAAATGTATACAAAAAAAATATATTTTGAACAAATAAAATCAGTGAAAAAAGCTAATGAGAATCTTTATAAAAAGTTTATTTCTGGATACTGTAGTTTTAAAATGTCCATTTACAGATTACGATCTTTGTTTGCAACAATACTGGAACAAAATTCATTCCATAGAAGAGTTGTTTTCATGGTTATCCTTGCAAAATATCCAGCATATTATTTATTAATCTTTGGGAAATTTTTTCATTTTTCCTGTGAAAATAATTCAAATATTAAGAAATAAACCTCAAAGTTAAGGTAGCACTTAAAAGCTAGTTACTATTTGTGTATCTGATGCATTGTTTTTGCATTTTTAGTATATGTACAGATTGTAATCAATACACAAATTAAGAAATATTCATAGTTTTTATTTATTTATTACCTTGTGACTTAATTCAGCATCCAAAAATGTTGTGGATGATTGTGGGGATTCTATAAATACCACGAGCAGAGATGTTTTATATTATGGGGTATGTGGTTGTAATATACTGTACTCGACTGTCTGGCACTCTGCATCTTAAGGTGTTTAAAAGTGTGGCACATAATGCATTGTGAGTTTTCAAGTGCAGTCGCTCCTCAACCATGTCCAAAGCATTAGAAGCTTGAGGTTTAAAAAAAATCTGAACTTTTGCTGATAATTCAACCAAATAGAGAAGCTGACTGGGATAAAGACACTACATCCAAATCGTAATCTCTCCTCCTTCAGAGCTGTCAGCATTATACCATTAACAAATTAACAAGAATATATATGTAAAGGGGTTACAATGCACTAGGGTTAGACAAAAAAATAGAATGTATTTTTTGTGTACAAGGAATGCAAACCATGGTGAAACAGTGGGGGAGTGATTAGCCTCTTACGACCACCTCCCATCAGGAATCGTAAGGTCGGGAGAAAATCGCACATGGTTAAATTTCAGTCGGCCCTCATTAAGTGTTCCTGGGAAAATTCTGCTGTTGAAGCAGAGCTACAAGCGTCTACTGGGCGTTTTACAGGAACCTCGTGCACTGTGCAAGTGCGAACAACGCATTTCTTCTACTTCCAGATGGACAAGTCCGACTAGCGTAATCTTTCTGCGCTGAAAATGATGTGTGGTTTTTGGACGTACAGTGAGAGCAATTATATCGCTTCAGAGCGTCGGCCCGTACGGTGTAAGAACATACATTGTGAGCTGTGAACTTGAAAATCTTCCGTTTTTTTCATACAATTTGAGCGGTAGCTGACGACAATGATTGAAAATATCGCACCCTGTATGCCCCGCTTTATTTTACCTTGTATCCAAGACAAATAGCAGCAGAAAATCCCCAAATGATTGGACAGCTTATGAAAGCTGTAGCTGGTACATTAGAAAATTTAAAAGTAGGATCATAATTCTGATAAACTAACTGCTCAGATTACATTTTGAGGTATACTATACATCTTAAAACTGCTTTCTCCCCTACTTTTCTAGCAAATAAAGCCAGACTAGTCTCTCCACTATATGACAATGTTGGGAATCTACTTTTTTGTGGCCTGTTTGTGTGTCTCCGTTTTCCACCACCAGGAGGTTTCCTGTCTTCGCTGTCCCTCCCTGCACACCTGCGGCTCATTCAATCATTATCTGGAGGAGTATTTGAGCAGTGGACTGTCACTACCTTGATGCCAGAGGGTTTGCCAGTTTCGGGTACTCTAGCCAAGCTGAGATTAGCTGAGTCTAACCTAGCTTCGTTTCTCTGAGTCTAACGAGTTTTTTTTGTCTTTGCTCCCCGGCAGGAAGATTTCCTGTGTTACTAGATTCCTAGACCTTCTCACCCTGAAAGGAAAAACCGTTACACTGAGCAGGTATAAACCTCCAAATGTTCCGTTCAAGTACCCATCAGAAATCCGAGTGACAGTCCGCTCCATTACTCCTCCAAGTCCAATGCTTGTCAGCCTGTCCGCCCTCCAACGTGTGCACTATTCTCTGGATTAACCACACAATCTGGATTCAAGGACTAACAAGGCCCTCCTCAAACGTGAGTCCCAACCTTGCAAAATCTAAAAGCTTCCAAGATTCACACGGTACCTGAACAGACTATTGAACTTCCCTTCTCACTTCCCGTTCCGGGTCACCAACTCACTGATCCAGATCCAACTCATATTTACTCCTTCAATAAACCTGTTAAACTTTTTCCGTGCTGTCTGAGTGGTTTCTCTGCATGTGGGTCAGATTTGTTAAACCGATCATGACAGCCAAGGTACTCTAGAACCCTGCAACACGCATCAGATGCGTCTGTTTGTCTGAATTTAATGTGCACAAGCATCCTAGATGAGACTTTGAATGCCTTTTTGATGCTCAAAATGCATTTGATGTGATCACAGCATAAGTATATGGAAACTTAACCATTGAAATCCCTGTTTTTTATACTTGCCCCTATTAATGGCTAATTTAATCTACTGAAAGGATCCACATGCCATCTGTTTTGAATTAGCACCTTTACAGGAAGCACTAAGGTCAGACGCTGAGGGCAGGAGCCCTTATCTGACCAGAAAAACGACAAATCGATTTTAAGACTGCAAACAGACCAAGGATAAAGGTAGATCTGTAAATTAGTTTTTTGTCTGTTTTGTCATCAAACGCTAGCAGGCTGTGTTTTACAAGCTTGGAGGAGAGACACGTGTCACTGAGGCTGAGGGAAGAGCGGAAGTTTCTGGAAATCATCAGAGACAGGCAGAGGCCAGCTGCACGGGACTTTTTTCTTTTCCTGTAGCGGGCGAAAAGGACGTAAATCAACAGGGTGCAGAATGCTACTCGGTTAAATATGTCAGGAAAAAGCCCACATCCTGGCATGGCAGGTCGACGGCACGACATGCCAACGTGCAGTCGAGCGTTAACACCAATAAACAAACTCCTCTCTACGATGGAGCCAACAACACGCCAGGGTCTGTCATTCAGGAGCAGAATGGGAAACCTCCCCCATCAGTGAAGGACCCAGAACCAGAAAGTCAGCACTTTTTTCAGAATGAGTCACAGTAGGACGACTGGGAATAAATGGTTGATTCTCAGCCCTGTTTGATGGTGGGAAGACAGTTAGCCCTCATGCGGCATGTTTTGACGTATACGTTTTATGGGGAGCAAATCCTCGGCTGTTACAAACAGGCCCTGTGTGTGTGTTTCAGTCCATTTAGCTCTGAGTGGACCATTTATGCAACTCCAGGACACAGTTATGTAAACATCCGGAGCTTTTTGTTCACTCCGATTGGTATCAAAACCACTCTGTACACTAATTAGTCATCATATAGGCAATTAGAGAATATTTTGCATTTTTACTGCATAGCATTGCAAACAGAGAGATTACTCTAGGTTCAGGTGACAACATAATATTACAGCAAATGCAGTTTATTTGTGAAGGTCATGTTTTTGTTGGCAGGGAAACCATCAACAGTTTATGTTTTATGAAATAGGTCCTTTTATATTTTTTAGAAACCAATCATCTTTTGATTTAAGGCTTAACATTAGATGTCTCAAAGGTGAATGAATGAAGCATGGCTCTCATAACTTGCTCCAGTTTGGTTTAAAGTGTCTAGTGTGTTGTACTTTTGTCCCGAGAACTATAAGTATGATTTTTATGCTCCGTAGTTTTCCTAATTGAATAAAAAGTAAAGAAATTAAAACTGTGAAGTAGATATTTTAAATGTCATTGATAAAAAGTTATTTGTTGAATGTTAAAATAAGGTTTTTTACCGTCTGAGGAGATATTCGCAATTTTGGGTATACGCTGTACAGATCTGCGCTCAACATCGCTACTCCACGCTAAAGGAAATGGAAGTAAGTTCATTTATTGCCAGTCTAGCCACAAATATTAGTCTGAACTTTGGCAGTTAGCTGGAGTAAAATGCGAATCTGAATACCATTAATACAATACTGTCCTTGACATTAAGAAATAGTTGTGTATCATCAGCAAAAGGGTAGACCAGAAGAGCGTATTCATGACTAAAATAACGTCATTTTCCTAAAAATGACTGTCAAACGAACCTTGAGGTTGGATTTGTATCACCTTTTTTTTCAGGTGGTCGTACGCAAATCCAAGGAAATTTAAAGTATTAATACGCATATCGCATACTGATAATGCACCAAAACAAAATTGAAAGTCTTAAAATGTGACGTATTGAAACCTCTTCTACAAAGAACGACTCAAAGTTCCTCCATGAAGAAAATCCCAATAAAAACCATTGCTAGCTGGCATATGATGGCTGCCACAAAGTGCGGAAGTGGTAGTTTTTAACCCTTTATAGGACAAGTTACCATTTTTTGATCCCACTTGCATACCCCTTACAAATAGACTCCCCCTTCCCTCAGTAAATTCTAGAAGCACAAGATCTATATCCAGCCATTCAGCAAAGATCCTGCTACATGGCTGTACATTTCATTTTGGCATTTGACCAATTAAATGAGCCCTTGAATGATATAACCAAATTACACTACTGTAAATTAAGTTGAGTTAACAAGTCAAGAAAAAAAGGTAAAAAGCTAATTGAAACTTTATCAGATTTTTAAACTAAAAAATGTAAGTACCAGGATCAGCATTAATGCCGCTAAGGGAAATGTTGTACCAAAAAAAAAATTATTTCTTTTTGCATCTCAGAGTGTTTTTCATTCATTTGTTATAGAAGCACTTTTGTTATTTTTCTTAATATAATCAGGCAGTTGGTGTTTCTTTTTATTACATTGACATTTTTGCCATCAAAATATCCATATTTTTTTAATGTAAAGGTATTGGTAAAGGTAATACGATCTTGTCCTGGATTCCGATAACACTATTGGCTCACTGAGTGCCCCCTATAAAGGGTTAAATTAGACTTGGTATTACTTGCCAAAAGTATTTGCTCACCCATCCCAAATTATTGGAATCAGGGGTTCAAAGCAAATACTTCCATGGCCACAGGTGTATAAATTCAAGAAGCACCAAGGCATGCAGACTGTTTTACAAAACATTTGTGAAAGAATGGGTCGCTCTCAGGAGCTCAGTGAATTTCCAGCGTGGAACTGTGATATAGGATGCCACCTGTGCAAACAAATCCAGTCGTGAAATTTCCTCGCTCCTAAATATTCCACAGTCAACTGTCAGCTGTATTATAAGAAAATGGAAGTGTTTGGGAATCGACAGCAACTCAGCCACGGTGGTAGGCCACGTAACCTGACGGAGCGCGGGTCAGCGGATGCTGACGCCGACGCATAGTGCGAAGAGGTCGCCAACTTTCTGCAGAGTCAATCACTACAGACCTCCAAACTTCATGTGGCCTTCAGATTAGCTCAAGAACAGTGCGCAGAGAGCTTCATGGAATGGGTTTCCCATGAGTCGAGCAGCTGCATCCAAGCCATACATCACCAAGTGCAATGCAAAGCGTCGGATGCGGTGGTGTAAAGCACGCCGCCACTGGACTCTGTGAAACAGTGGAGACGCGTTCTCTGGAGTGACCAATCGCGCTTCTCCCATCTGGCAATCTGATGGACGGTTCTGGGTTTGGCGGCGTTGCCAGGAGAACGGTACTTGTCTGACTGCATTGTGCCAAGTGTAAAGTTTGGTGGGAGGGGGATTATGGTGGCTGGGGTTTTTCAGGAGCTGGGCTTGGCCCCTAGTTCCAGTGAAAGGAACTCTGAATGCTTCAGCATACCAAGACATTTTGGACAATTCCATGCTCCCAACTTTGTGGGAACAGTTTGGAGCTGGCCCCTTCCTCTTCCAACATGACTGTGCACCAGTGCACAAAGCAAGGTCCATAAAGACATGGATGACAGAGTCTGGTGTGGATGAACTTGACTGGCCTGCACAGAGTCCTGACCTCAACCCGATAGAACACCTTTTGGGATGAATTAGGAGCGGAGACTGAGAGCCAGGCCTTCTCGGCCCAACATCAGTGTGCGACCTCACAAATGCGCTTCTGGAAGAATGGTCAAAAAATTCCCATAAACACACTCCTAAACCCTTGTGGACAGCCTTCCCAGAAGAGTTGAAGCTGTTCTAGCTGCAAAGGGTGGACCGACGTCATATTGAACCCTATGGATTAGAACGGGATGTCACTTAAGCTCATATGTGAGAGTCAAGGCAGGTGAGCAAATACTTTTGGCAATATAGTGTATGTCTTTTGTATTTGCTTAGGTTGTATTTTTCCAGCATAATAAATAAAAGAAATAGTTTTCCTCGAACTGAATGTTGGGAAGGATTAAGACAAAGGCTTATAATCTGCATGCAGTGCTTTCATCCTTTAACAATGATCTGTGAGGCTCTAGGCAAGACACAAAAAAGCATTAGGAGGTTTGGTGCGCAACTTGTCAATATAAGTGATAATGTAGGAAAATATAACCAATCAATCAGCTCACACAGAATGCCTCTTAGAGTACTCCAAGGTGAAAGCCTCATTGAGTGGCTTCCTGTCCACACAGGAAACCTCTACAAACCTGACCTCCTGTATTAGCAGTTTGAGTGCAGGCTATTAGAGTAAGCAATACAGCAATATTGTGGTCAAGCGACTAGATGGAACAAATGAGGAGGTGGTATCGTTTCAAGGCCCTCTGAGAGCATAGGTATTAAAATCACATAACATTTGTTAATGAATCAGGATGAAGTGAGGAGTCCCAGGTTCAATGAACCAACGGGAGGATTGGCATGCTGGCGTTGTAATGACTTCTTGCACTTGAGCGACTCAAGGGTGAGTTCACTCATCAGTAACTTAGCTTGACATCTACATGCTTGGAGCCAGCAGCAGCTCAGGACATGTCTGTCTGATTACGGCTATGGCCTGTTGTAAACTCAGATCTGCCTTTATGTCCCACTCCAGAACATGATATTAAAAAGATCTGTCAGGATTATCCTCTGCAACCCAGAAGCTTTTGGTCTGAGGCTCAGTCTGAAATTAAACTTCTCAAACTCTCTGTCTTACTTTGACTCTTTGCTTTAAGAATATAGCAAAATTAATTGATATGAAAATAGACTCCAAGTGATTATTCACAGCTAGGGGATGCAGTGTCTAGGCTGCAGTAAGATTTTGTTTTCATGACACCAGGCTAAATAACCATGGTTACGACTTTTTGGGAAATAAAGTTAGAAGAAAGAAGAACCAAGGACAGTGATGATTAAGCATGCCACTGGCAGCTGGGTTTCAGAAATTAAACAAGTTGACAACAAACCTGGACATTGTTTGGCATCGAATTAAACAAAACAGACCCGCAAAGGTTGTGATATATAAAGTGCAAAAGCAAAAAAGCTAAAAAAATTAATCATTTTAGGTAGCTAGCAGTAGCTCTTATATTATGAAACAAAACCCAGTAGTGACACACTTTTTAATGTCTTTCTAGCACCACCAAAATAACTGAAAAATGTTAAAAAATGGTTTTGCAGTAAGTCAAAAAGAGCATCACCTTGGAGTAGGCTAGTAATGGATGTTATGTTAGCCTATTTAACAAAACCAAGAAATGACACAGCAATATATAGTTCTATAGTGTGTTGTCAAACATCTTTTTTCCAAGGTAAATTGACTATATAAAAAGATTAATGTAATTTACGTAGTGGTATTTTTTGTGAAGTTATACACCCGACAAGCTGCCATTGCCTAGGTAGTGATCCTGAAGTTAGCTGGGAGCAGTATGCTAACTTGTATCGCTTATTAGCAACTTCTGGTTAAAAAGGGGGTTATCCTTGCTGTCTAATTTTGCAAAGAGGGCAAAATATTTTTAAAAGGGTTTACGAGAGGCATTTAAGGTAGCTAGCATCACTCTGAAACAGCCTTCAAAAAGGTTGTAACTATGGCATACCTTTAACATCAAACTTTTCCGCTAGGTACCTGCTAACTAAATAACAGTGGTCATATTTGTAAATTAAACATTAACTAATGACATATTCCCTTTACATGCCCTGTATTTATGGTTCTTGCTACTTTCCTTAGCTACACTACAACTTCCCAACGTTCAAATGTTCTTGGAAGCTAACATTGTTCACCTCCAGTGGTAGGCCTTTGAATTGGAAATTTAAAGTTTTTCTACACTTACTTAGTCCTTTGCAAAGAATATTGTTTGTAGATTTGTATTGTTCAAACCATGATACTATCACACCCAGACATCTGTTAACGCAAGAATGCAGGGGGTTTTCTTCCACTAGGTTTTATTTTAAGTTCTTTCTTTTCAGACATTCATTAGGTTTTTTTTACGTATCTGTCATCGAATTATCATTAGCATGATTATATTTGCATTAACAAGCTTTGTCAGCTACACAAGTGCCATTTCATTAAAAGTACATTTATTTCTAAAGAATAAAAAACTAAAATTATGCTCTAAAAAAAACTTTCATTGTGGAGCTAATCTTTATTCCGCTCTGACTTATTGCACTGGAATTAAAGCTAAGATTTTAATATATTCTATTTAAAACAGAAATTCTGTTGACCTAAAAAGAAAGAGATGACAAAGGGATGACCCCCCTCAGAGAGACGCTAGCAAAGGTAGGCTCATGTGTCGAGAACAACCTCCTCCAAGCAAGGCTGTTGTCAGTTTAAGCACCAGACTTACATAGTCTGGAAAGCAAATGACTGCAAGTCACCACAGATTTACAGATCTACACCAGACGCTGGCTCACACACGCCACAGCAAAACACGTGTAGACGGAATGATGCAGAGCAGGCTCGACGAAACCCAGCGTTTTTGTGTTTTCATTACTCAGATATGGAGGCAGATTAAAGCGTCTCGGATATCTACAGCTCTGCTTTATGTGTCTGCTGACGGGGAAGCCGCCCTGCTCAGGAAATAGCAATGTTTGAGAACATAGGAGCTGATGCCGATAAAGTCCTAAAGGTCGGAAGGAGCTCAGGCTGAGATGAGTTAGTAGTGGGAACAAGCATCTGAGATGCTGCTTTCCTGTTTATATCAGTTCTCTGTAGTGGGAAAAGCATATGAAGGGGAGGGTGAGGTTTCTACTTTTAAGACGTTTATCATGGTTTTCATCAAAGCAGAAAAATTGTGCATCGGGCATTGCTGTTTATACTTTCACATTATTTATGTTTAGATTGGTTTTACATAACAATTTGAGAACAAACCTAATTATGACTAAATAAGATTTTTTTTCCTATCATCATGTGTAACAGTGGGGTTCTTCACTGGGAAAAGGAAACATTGTCTAGATGTGGTCATTATTTCGCTGTGTTAAGAGTAGAGAAATATATGTTATAATTATTATGTCATACATCTGTTATTGACAAAAAATCCTATGTTTTTCCTTCGAATTTTATAATTTCTTTATTCAAACTTGTCAACGTGTAAAGTATGCAGCCTTTAGAACAAATGGTGTCCAGTTTTTAGACTTAACATTCAGGACAATTTTACCATGACTTTAGTGTTATTTTTATATACATTTTTTCAACAGCTGCAATGTTTGCCTCTGCACAATTTGACACTTTTGGAGTTTTAAAGACTAAAAGTATCCGTAAACATCAATGGTTTTAGACACTTTGTACAAGTAAAATAACAACAAGGGTTTTATGGACCAAGAAGGGTCAATTTAGGTTATTTTGGTTTGATCAGAAAAAAAAAGGTTATATCCTAGTATGGGATCTCAGTAAAGATTGACAAAATACTGACAACAATAATGCCAAAATCAATATGATGATTTTAATGTTTTGGATTCCTTGTGAAATGCATTTGCACAGTTGCAGCACTGACCCATATACATGGCAAGCCTGGCATAATTGGTAGATCAAAGGCCGGGATGTCCATAGTCAATGCTTGATGGCCGCTGTCCTGCAAGTTTTAGATGTTCCCTACTATAGCGTTGCTGATTTCTATTGATGGCTAATTAACTGCCTTTTGTTAAACCTCAGTTATCTAAAACAGTTGAGGAAGGAACAACTAAGGCATGGCACAATTTCTTCCAAAATGTGTCATGCAGCAGTCCACCCTACATGTATAGTGTTAGGCCAGTGGGAATTACCTCATTGACTAGAAATTGGTACAACTTTTTAAAAATCAGGTCCTCGGTCACCAAGGTCACTAAATCTGCAAATTACTTGTAGAGTCTAAAAAATTTCTCCAATTATATTATCTGGGGGCAGCAGTCACAGCAGAGAATCCCAGATTTCTCTATCCCAAGACACCTTCCCCATGTCGGCTGGGGAAAGCCCGAGGCATTCCCAGGACAGCCAAGACATACAGTCCCTCCAACTTTGTCCTGGGTCATCTCTTGGGTCTCCATTCGGTGAGACATGCCAGGATGGTGTCCGGGGGGGATCCTAAAGAGATGACCATGCAACCTCAGCTGACTCCTCTCAATGTGGAGGAAAAGCGTCTCTAATTTGAGGCCTTCCTGAATGATCAAGCTCCTCACTCAATATCTAACGAAAGCATCTGACTTGATCCTTATCATGGCTACATCACACTAGGCTGAAAACACCTAAGTGCATACTGTAGGTCTTGTCAGGAGGAAGTCAGCAAGACCATGTCACATGAAAAAAGAAGCAATGAAATCCAGTGGTCCCTAAACAGGACCCCCATCGGCCTTGGTTAGGTTATGAACAGGGCCACAATAGTTGGAATGACTCCAAATCCTGCTGAGACTTTTCCTTATGATATTTCTTTAGATGAATGTCTTACAAGCTTCTTTTTTAGACTAAAACAAAAATGTTAGACCACTGATTCTCTTGACGTTATTTAAGAGAACCTACAGTTATATCGATATAAACTTAGGATCATCAGAAATTTTAACAGTTCTTTATTGAGGCATTAGAATTTCTTCCAAGCTCAAATTAGTCACTAAAAGCATACCACATTTCTGCAGTAGTCTCATTTGATTGATTATAACCACAATTTGTCTTTATTCAAGTGGTTAAAACCAAAACACCAAACCAGGTTCCAGCAGTCATTGCCAAGAACTGCTTGGGTATGGCGTCCCAGAGCTGCAAATCCCACACAGACACCCGCTGAGGTGCAGCCACGCAGAAAACATGTCTGAGAAGTGTTCCCACTCTTGAGTGGAATCCAAACTCCAACAAGTCAGAAGTTACATGTAAATCACATCTGCTTCATTTGATAAAGCAGCAGTTGGGAGCAACCCACGACACACAGCTCTGGACGTGATTTACTCGTCTGGCCGGAAGGCTCTTTGACTGAGTGATGTGAGGGGTCATGCAGAAAAACAAGCCTATTATTGAGAGGTCCGCTGCCCCTGGATAGAGACAGAAGGTTCAATGAATCTTTTCAGTAAGCCCCTACGTTAAAGACCAATTTTTAGAGCGATGTGTTGGCAGCTTCTATGAGGTGCATTAACCAATAGAGCAGCCAAGGACTGGAAGGCATCTTATGAAACCACCCCATGAGTTAGAAAAGCAGATGGCATCAGATTAGCATCTCAATAAGGCCTCGTACATCCTCAGGCACTCCCCTGCTCCTCTGGCTACCCCACAGGGGATAGGTAAGCTGAAGGACAGGGGGCTCTGGAAAGAAAAAAAAAATCAATAACTTGACACTTGCAGAATTCCAGAGAGCCAATGGATATAAATAATCCTAATTCTGGTGATTCCACCATTTTCAGTTTAGATATTTTTGAAATATAAAGGCAAAGGAGCTGGTAAGCAAGGCTGAGTTGACAAACAGGTTTAAAGCTACTGCAGACATGGCAGAGTCTGAGATAAGATCAAGGTGAGCACAATCTGTGCTTTGAATTTCAAGACTAAAATGTTTGTACTTGAAACAACATACAGGTATGGACAATGGACGTGCATTTGGTGTTTAGAAATCCCCCATACCTCAAACCCACCACAGCATGAAAAAAACATCCTGATAGTTTTCCGTTACTGACATGGGAAAAAGAGCAACTGTAATCGACTAATAAGCAGTTCGCCTTCATGGAAAGGTAAGTAAAAATTAAATGTGTGTAAAATTTCAGGCAGGCCAGGGCAATAGCAAAAACTGAGAAAAAAGGCTACTTTACAGTAAATCCTTATACAGAACAACACATTTACTGTATTATCAAGATGTTCATAGATTTTGCAAAATATTACATAAAATAGTCAAAATATTCAAATAATTTGAGTTTTAATTAGTATTATGCTATTACCATACGTTTTCAACATTTACAGAAAATCGTACAGAACTTTAATCGAGTCTGCCATCGAAAAAGAGCAAAACAAAACAAAAGGTCAAATTATCAGATAAATGTTGTATAAAATGACATAACCATGTTACAAAAGGGTCAAGGAAAACCAAAAACACATACCCTACAGAGAGTACAAAAACACATAAAACAAACAAACTTTGGTTGTATTCCTGGGAGTAGCAAAAGTTTAAGTGTGATGATGATGAATTCAGGTAAGCCTGACATAACTGGTATAAAAGACTATTGGTATAAAAGAAAGCCTACAGGCTTACCTCCTATAAAACAGACTGAGCTTGAATCAGATCGCCAATTAGTGTTTAGAATAACACATAAATGGAAAGCAAAGCTTAAAAAGACAAGTGCTTGAATTGAGGAAAGGTTTCTGAAAAAAAGAACATCAAGAAGGAAAAAGAAATGTGAGGATAATGGATCCACTACTTACACATCAAGTTCTTATTGTGACATACATTTACAAGGTAGCGATACTTGAACTGTGCCGTTTCAACAAAAAAAGAAGTTGCGAATTATACTTCTGAAATGTTGTGCCACAGTAGACCTCAATGATACTGGAAACAGATGTAGATTGGTTAATAGCAGAAGTTGGTAATGATGGAGACTACCCATTTACTTGACCTGATGTTTCTTTTACATAGAGAAATTACATTGAGTAGGACCTTGAAAGTCCTTTTAACTGGCAAAACATTTTTCATAAGAATCTATGTCTCTCTGACATGAAATTGTCAAACATCTGACATCTACTACCTATCCCATGAAACAGTACTTTGTGGTCGTCAATTTTTAAATTTTGAAGACCAGATTCAAGACATTGGGTTGCTTTACTTCTCATATAAATGTAATATAATATGCCAAAAACATTCTAATATTTAGGTGCAGACTTGGTAACAGCATAATATACGGCATGCATTCTCATCAGTGGACTTGTACCGCCTATGATTCAATTATTCTTTTTTGCCAATTTGTCCATTTCTTGCTTATCCATTACCATTTCATCGCATCCAATTTCAGCTTTATACCATTTCATTCCCATAAAGCCAACATTGACGTTCTAAGTGTATTTTCCATTGTATTTAACAAGTTTCATGAGTGATGAAATGGAAATTGTACATAAATGTAAAGATTTCAAAGAAATTTAAATAAATTACATATTGGGATCAAAAACTTGAATTACACTCCATCCTGATTACCGGTGATTCTGATCAACTTATAAAAGTCTAGAAGATCAGGTTCTCTTCTTGGCCCTGGAACACTGGGCCATGTCTACACTGTCTGCAGGGTGCTCAAGAGTACATACACTATGAGTTTGCCCGATCGGTCCACATGTGTTTTGTGGACCTGGAGAAGGCATATGACCGTGTCCCATGTGGTGCCCTGTGAGGGTTAGGAGGGCAGAGTCCGGGGCCTTTTCTTGGGGCCCATCCAGTCACTGTTAAGCGACTGCATTGTCAAACCAATTCCCAGTGCATGTAGAATTACGACAAAGCTGCCCTCTGTCACTGGTCTGTCTATAGCCTTTATGGAGAGGATTTGCAGGAACAGCCAAGGACCTGAGGGTGTCTGGTATGGGGACCAGTGGATGATTTGGCTCTGCTGGCTCCCTCCTACCAAGAACTGCAGGACAAGCTGGCTAGATTTGCAGAAGAGTGTGCAGCAGCTGGGAAAAGGCTGCTGCACAGAGACCATGACTTTGACCGGAAAAGGTCCACTTCTGGTTTTTGGAAAGTTCCTGCCTCATGTGGACAAGATATTGTACTGTTCTGTAGTATTGCACTGGATAGAGAGCAGAGCCAAAAGGCAGAGCTTTTGATTTAGAGGTCAGTTTACGTTCGTACCATACGGTGATGAGATATGGATCATGACCAAAGTAACGAAATGCTGGATATAAAAGGGATATAGTGATAAGTTGTGAAAAAAAGACAGTGGTCATTAAAAACAGATAAGTTATTTTAAAGATTAATTATTTTCCAAAAATATTTAATAGTAAATCCATGAACGCCCAGCACCCTAAATAGAGGTTTTAAACCTTGAAGGTTTTAAATTTGTGCTTGATTAATTGTTTGCCTTAATTGTATGGTCTATCATGAATGTCATTGTGGAGGAGAACCTTTCTTTTCAGTCTCTTTAACATCTGTTTTATAGTGCTAATAAAAAAAAACAAGATTCTACAGATTTATGCTCACTGATTCAATGATTTGACTATAAGTAGACACATTTTGGATATTTCTAACTACTGCTTTGTATTGATCTGGCTAGGACTCTATTCTGAACAGAAATCAAACATGACAGTTTATTCACTTCTTACATTTAAAATATTTTGGATGTATACAACCAGTCAGAGGAATCAGAGGCCCAGAGGTCAAAGGTTTCGCTTTACTCAGAGTATTCCCAGGTCAAAATGAACACAAAAGAATGCCTGTATCCTCTTACTAAACAGAGATACAAACACAGTGGTACTTGAAGGGGTCATTCCTTTCAGGGACTGGTTTCCATGGCAGAGGTTCCCATGGTGAGGGGGGCCCTTGATGGCCCCAATAAAGCCATGCTTAATGCTTCCAAACAACTCGTTACAGTCAGTCCAGGAGAGCTGGAGGATGCTTGCTAAATGAGAGGCCTGTTGCAGTGCAGTACAAGAGCAACATATTTCTGGTCTGATTAATTCACTCAATCATTAATAGGTGGAAGATAAAAAAAAAAAGAAAAAGGTATCTACAACGTTTGAATACATATATAAGTACGTCAATAAACAAAACCCTGCCCTTAATTCTCACTCCCAGTCTCAACCTTAGTACAATCTCTTTAGTAGAGCTATTCAAGAAGTCCATTCAATCAAAAAGTTAACATATCATCCACAGATTCACACCTCCATCCGCTCCAACATTTCACTCTAGCTCTTCAGCCATGTGTGACATTCCCATGATTGCGGGAATCCCATTTATCCCAAAATCTGACCCTGACCGGCAGATGCACTCAAGCATTTGTGCTAACACTGTTAGGACATGTTAAAGCTTTGAGCCATTAAAAAGCAATTTACTCATGAATCCTTAGGGGATTTACTTCCATGGCACTCCCCTTCAAACCTTCAGAAACATGAAGACTTAGATGCCACAAACCAATCAGAAACCTGATAGCCTCAATGTGTGCTAACAGTCCTAAAGTACAATGTCCCTCATTGAGTCCTCTAGAACACTTCACTCTATGTGTTGGAGTAAAACAGCTGCCAGTGGACTGTTTGTGAAAGGATGAGGAGGAAAACAACCCCACTGTTTGGCTTTCACATCTGGAAACCATAAAGGCCAAAACCCACATAGCTTAGCTGACAACTAGCCACCCGGCTAACAAGAGGTCCGTGGTCCACTCAGGAAAAAGCCCCAGCACATTTGTGGTTTCTTCCCACTGTTGGTCACAAAAGCTTTAAATAGCTCCCGGTTTGATGGACATGTTAAGGGGCAGAAATTTATGATTCTCAAGAGGCCTTTTCAGGACCACAGGCTACATGGAGAAACAGAGAAGTAAAAATGAAGAATGGGTTTGTGGAAAAAAAAAAAATAAAGTGCAGGGATGGAACACAAGCTCACACAAAACATGAGCTGAAGTTATTTCGAAACTGTTTACAGCCTATTATTACAGCAAATACATGATTATGATTTTCAACAAAATGGAAAGCCAAGCGAGCTTAAATTTCCTCACTCCAAACCTGGAAGCCCAACTAGAAACTGTTCTTTAAGATTAAACTGGCCTTGTTTTATCGAAAGTAAAAGAACAATGAATTATAGTTTGATGTATTTATTCTCAATTCTCAAACACTGTTAAATATTAATGGATAGGAGATCCACTATTAACAACTATAGCTATGCATCATTAATATGAATTGAGTAATTTCAATAAAAACATGCTGTTCTCATGGGCAATAGGTTGTATCGTTTATAATAAACAGTTTTTGTACTCTTAAAGGTATAGTGGAGAATTTTCTTTGTCCGATTGGAATATCAAAATAAGTGTCAATCATTCTGGTTATCTTTCTACGTAAGGCCGTCCTACATGCTCGTCCCCATTTTCACTTACCCGTGGTGAGTCTGACATAGCGGAAAAATTGCAAATCCTCTTTTGGAAAGTAAAGCTCGGCGTACACTGTGCGATTTTCGGGGCAATTTTCCAGTCATGCGAGAATCTTGCGATCGGCCCGACTTTCAGCCTGATCGTGCGTCGTGAGTCGTGTAGTGTACAGGGGGTTACGAGGGGCGATCAGCCTCTCATGACCACTTCCTGGTCAAGAATGAGTGAAATGCCCTCTGTCTGCAAAATTGACGGACCGCAGCAGCCACGTCCTTTTTCCAAATACGTCATCGCCCTTTTTTTCTAGGACCATCAGCACAAAATTGCACAAATTGCTAAGGTAGCGCAGTTCACTATATTGAGCTTAATATCCCTCTTCTATTTGTTTGGCTTCAGAATAGAGAGCTACAGAGCAGCACCATCTCACTGCGGAGCTGAGTTCGAAGTGGTTTTTAGTCGTACAGTGTGAGCAGGTATATCGCATCACAGCGTCGGGCCGAACATAAATCGTGAGCTGTGAGCTCACACTGTACGACTAAACGCAGGGTTTAGTCGTACAGTGTGAGCAGCAGATGCGTGCAACGATTGAAAAAAAAAATCGCACAGTCTACGCGTGTATGAGTGATGCAAACAATAACTTTTAAACAAAATATGCACCAGGAGAAATGGGCTCTCTTGCAGGCATTTTACAGGAGCAGGTACAGGGTTGTGCATGTGCATTTTTTTTAAGTGGAAAGGGCGGGGTTTTTTTTAAATTTGCCAAAATCCTCCATTTTACCTATAATTATTATAACTTTGCTATAACATGTTTTGTTGCACATAAATGCCAGGAAACTAATGCAGAGAGAGAAAGCAAAAGAGGGGAGTAGGAGTGAAAGCCAAGGGCTAACAAAGAAAATAATTCCGGCCTGCTGTAAAATGAATGAGACATAAACACTAGTGAACCCTTCATAAGCTCCACTAATTAATCACTTTTCCTTTTTTTGTATTATTAAACCGTTATTATACAATGTAACATTATTCAGTTTAGGTTTACTAACACATTACGCATGATTTTCATTTGTTAAACATAAAAAAAATATCCATCATGTTGGTCTATCACAAAAAATCCCGATAAAGTAGTACGCTAAAGTTTGTGGCTCAACATGACTAAATGCGTAGCTGCAGGCGCCACCATTACATTATCCATCAGATGTCAACAGCCCAGTTGTTGGCAGTTCTCAGCATCAATTAGGGGTGTGAAACCACAGAGTACGCAAAAGCAGAATGACAGAGACACATAAACTTTCTGTTACAGCCAAGCGTGAACATGGAGGGCTTTTTTGGTTGTTTTTTTGGCATGGAATGCATCCGAACACACGGCTCTAAAACAAGAAACCTACTTTTAAGGAAAAGCGGGCGTTCGGAGGCACATGGATGCAGATGGAGTGGGTTTGCTGGAGTTGAGCCAGGCCAACCCTTTGACTCCAGGAAATGTGTTCTCTTTTCTACACCCTCTCATGTTCAAGCAGCTGTGAGACCTCACAGATTACCTAACAAAGTTTCCTTGAAAAAAAAGTCCAAAATCTAAAAGCCTGTGAGAATATTGAGAAAGAATGCCTCGCGCTGAGTGTCCTCTCTGTCAGAAAGCATCATCCGTGAGGAATGAAATGTGACACTGGCTGTCAGGGCTCGTTTGGGGAAACTTGCCGTCAGTCAGCCATGGATGGGGCTCTGGTACAAGGGCAAAGAGTGTGAATGAATGGCTAGAAAAACCATGCTGTAAGCAAGGAGGTCATTGAGGGGATCTCAGCACCAGATAAGGACATGACACACTGAATCAAGACACCAAGGCCTTAGCTTTACATGTCCTTTTACACCTGAAATTTCAAACTGTATAAACTATTCCAATATAATGATCTTCTACCAGCGTCCATATATATATATTGCTGTGTTTAGGTATGCTGATAATCTTAGGTAGGCAGTGGATCTTACAATAAGTAGGTGAAGGAGCAAGAGGCTTATCCAGGTCAGTGTGCTGTTTGGCTTCTCTGACGTATCTAAATGGGATTAGAATCCTCTGACAGTCCAGACTAAATCACCTCCTGAAGCACAGTTCTGCCACCTCCCATTAAGCACCTGAGGTCCAAAACCATTCTGAAAGGTAGAGCAGCAGGAGACTGAGCCGCATCCCAAATCCTGTTCACCACTTTAGCCCAAAACTCATGACCGAATATTATTATTTTTTTATTTTAAACCTTGATCTAAGGTTTGAAACCTATTTCTATATGGGGAAGCTGCTGTGGTTTTAAAAACTTCAACAGATTAACAAGAACTGACACAAGATATCACTTCGTAATGGAGTTTGAAGGGAGGATCAGTTGTTCCCTGTGGTCACCAACATGTTCAGGTCACTCAAATTTCACCTAAAAAAACCTGGAGTTTAAAGACTGACACCAACACAACCTGTTGGTTCCTGATTAGGGTCATTTCAATTACTCTTGTTAGTGATTAGACTCAAACAAATCCGGTGCGATGGGAGGAGGGCTATGGATAAAACTTGCCACACAACTAGCCTGCTGTGTTAATGCACTTAGTCAACTTCTGTTTGGTTGAGAAACCCTTAATCTGTGTTAAATAGGGAAAGTAGTTCTTTACGAATTCCTTGCTACACTAATTTTCTTAACTTCAAAGTATTATTAATCCCACTCATAAAATACATTTTTTGCACAACACTACCTTAAAGACACAAAGGTATTCCAGAATGCATTATTTTCTGTAGTCAGTCTTTCACATAGGGTTATGGGGTTAATATTTTATTATTTTACAATACATTTCTATTTTGATCTATAACTGCAAACTTTTTTTTTTAGGAAATAGAAATATTACACAACCCTACAAGTTTTTAATTCTGAAGGGGGTGGGGGGGCTGACCTAGCCTGACATAGTCCTACTCAATTCTAGTCAGAATGAGTCTGATACTGCTCCATAGAGCTGTGATTATGGGGGCTTGTTTCTCAAAGAAATCCAGAAAAAATGCCTCTGCACTCAATTGATAGACCTACAACCAATAAGAGCAACGGAGTGCGCGACGTATGTTAAGAGAGGCATAGTTGTTGTCAACAAAAATCAAAGCCTGCAGTTGCACGCTTTAAAATAAGAAGATGAGCCTTGATCGCTTTTCTCTGTTCCTCTTTTAAAATTAATTTGCTGTCGATTAGGGGTGTAAATAATAATCGCTTTGTATCGATGCATCGCATCCAAAAGCTTCCATCTAATTCGATGCATACATACACGCCCACAAGAGATATAATCGATTCATGTTTTTTTTTTCCTCGGGTCACTTTTTATCCATTTGCTCTCTGGGCGTATTCTTCCTCCCGGTGGCAAGTGTGGCGCTTAAACCTATTTTTGCCCTCCTACCTCGCTTCCTGGTTATACATACTTACAGCAGTGTGTTGCAGCAAGCTTGGACACAGACATTTTTAAATTATGCTCAATATTGAAGCGTGGTTTGTGCTATACGCTGTGGGTCTAGATACGCCGAGGCGGTCAGGAAGTGGCGAGTTTAGTCCGACGACGGAGGGACATGAGGGCCAAAAAAGAGCGGAGCGCCCAGGTGGTGTGCGGGTCCCAGCATTCTCGCATACACCTCGCCTTTCTAACGGGTCAAACTTCACGCAGTTCTTTTCCTCGCAATTTCGGTCATAAAAACACAAAACAAGCTGGCCTCCTGTCTGCGGCGCTGTTTGCGGTCATCTACAATTTGGGAGAGGAGCAGCGTGAGCAGCCTCTCAAGGGGACGCCGACACTCTATTGAATTGCAATCATTGCACTGATTTTCTGCAGTATTTTTGCAGTATTTTTGATGCAACTTTTCTACTTCTGTTATTTGCTGTTGTTTCTAAAAAGCAAAAATGATTATTACAGCTTTTTATTGATTTATTTCAAACTTAAAACTTTGTTTAGCCTGTAAGGTGTAAAAAATAATAATAATAATAAAAAATTTTTTACCCATTAATCGAATCGAATCGTGGTGTATTCTTTGAGTATCAAAAATAATCGAATCGTTGGGTCAGGAAATCCATACTGAATCGAATCGCCATGATGGATCTGATTTACACCCCTGCTGTCGTATATCTTCTAGAACAGACCTAATAGCAGAATCAACTCTCCAGCGGCAGCCATTGTTGTTGTCACCCAAGCGCCGCTTTGGTGACGCGGTTGATTACGCTACTGTTGATCATCTGTCCATCATCGAGATAAAGCCCAATTTGATTTCGGCCCGCAAGATATTGTCCGAGCATACTCAAGGCTACTATTGAGCAATGCCAGACCAAACTTCCTCGACCTCAAACCTTGTGGGCGGGACTAAGTTCGGAATGGCACTCAGGCTAGTGCTGACCTAACTGAGGATGTTGTTTCAGGGCTGTCAACTCTCACCCATTGGGTGTGAGACTCACGCATCTAAGGGTTTTCACACACTCACACTCCTTAACCCCAATTTTTCACGCTAAAAGACGACGGACATTAAAAATTAACTCCATTTCACTTATTTATATATAAAAATACCATGCTGAGAAAAACCCAGTCCGCGTTTTCAACAAAACCTTCGCGCTAATACATACTGACATACCAGGTGAGTTTCCAGCCTCTCAGCTAGCCTAGGAGCGTTTAGGCTTCCCCAATCAGAGCTGGAGGAGATGCCTGGGGGATAGGGAAATGTTGGAGTGTCTGCTGACACTACCCCCATGACCCAGAAGATGGCAATTACAAGTATTTCATACACTAGTCACTCATGGGAGTTTTAAACTCTCTTTAAGATGTTTAAAAGAGAGTTTCATTACTAACTAGTTGTCCCATAATGCGAATGTTAGCCTGATGTAACTAAAAAAAACAAGTTTCAGTTCTGTTATTGATATTAGTACAAATGGTTATGGTGTTAAATTGAAGTGCGTGTTTGGTAACATCTCATTCGTTCCTTAAAGACGCATTACAGAGTTTTCTAGTGATACTGCCACCTGGGACCAAAACTTTCTTTGCTCGCTCGGACCAATTCAACACGGACATGATTCCCGTCACATCCGAAGAACAGCGCAGGATCTTCCAACCGAAATAATTCAGGAGAATATGCTACAGCCTTATAGATACGTCTGCGCTGAACTATTGAGGTGTCAGTCTCATAAAGTGTCAAAAAAAAGGATATTTTAAAGACAATTTTCAGTAAAAACATACATATTACAAAATTATACAAAATTGTTATATAGATGTCTCTCAAAAAAAAATAAAAAATACAAAAGATTTTTAAAGTGGTATCTAGAACCCCTTAATCAGATTCAGAATTTGTGGCAATTAAAACTGTAAACACAGCATGATGCTGCCACTACCATGTTCTTGCTGACCTGGGCACAGATAAAGCTGCAGATCTACAGTAGCTGTTTTAATCTGTCCACCAGTCCCAATGCGAATGGAAAATATCCCCACAGCATGATGCTGCCATCACCATGTTTCATGACACTGCAATTTATAACTTAGTTATGTGGATTATAAAGGCAAATCGTTTTGGAAATTGTTCAATCTTTAAAGAGGTATTACTACTTGTTTAAAACTATTTAAAGTAGAAATTTTTTAAATCAATGATGTTTCAGTCAGGATCTCTATTAAAACACAAAAAAATGATTTTTTTTTTTCTTTTTTACAGCCTTTTTCACTTTATCACAGTCTGCCTCTGTTGCAGCACTGCACTTTGATCTTAAGCTACTGTACAATGGATGACAAGGAAATCTTCAGGGAAATCCAAGCAAAAATGCAGAATCCAGAAAGGTAATAAGTCAGCAGAGTGAACGCCAGTGATTTCTAGTCATGCTGCCGGTTCATCTGAAGCAATGCAACCTTTTGCTTGTGCCAGCCAGTTATCATTCCTGGGCAGGGCTGCTTAGATATGTGGTCCCAGACTAAACATGTCTAGAACGTGCAAAACATGATTACATTTTTTAATGCATCCTTCTTTAAATCCCAATCCCTTCCTCCCGTTAAACGCTGGTTTATCTGCTGCAGTGGATGCCGCAGCCGGCTTTTCAGCACCATGCAGGCGTGGACCAGAACAAAAGAGGCAACGACAGCAAACAGTAGCGCATCGGCGGAGACGCATCAACATCACCAAATCAAAACCAGTCCTTTTTTAACCTCTAAAACATATAATTTAGAGGTAGAAAATGGCTTTAAAAATAAAAAAACATACATTAAAATTGATCTACATAGCTGCAAATAGCGCAACAGTACAATACACACTGGTTTAGAAACTTTACATATCCAAGCGCTGCGTAAAAACGCGTCCAAACTCCCTATTCCTGCAGGATTGTGCGTAGAAAAATGTCTACAACTATATTAACAATTATATGAATGAATCCGTTTTCGTGCCTTACCTGCAGGTTTAAGCTGCTGAGCGGCTCTGACACTAATACCCCTGTGTGTGTGAGTGGGGATGCAGTGACAATGAGAGCGCTGTTTGGCCCTAAGGTCCCTCCCTTTTGCAAATTGAGCTACCGTAAACGCGCTAATATATGCGCAGGAAGGAGGGAATCCCGTTTAAATCCTGTGCAGCATCGCTTGGCAACACATATTCAACAGATGCTGCATTTGTTAGAGCACAGCTTTATAAATATTCATGGTTATTCAAAGTTTAAGCTGTTTTTCTTTTTTTATTATTATTATTTTACTGCCTAACAGATTAAAAGCTTCCTTTCTCTGCGCGGCTGGAGCATTGGGGTGTGGCTGTTGCTGAGGAAAGATGGAGAGAAGAAGGGAGGAGGGGGCCAGGATGTGAGAAAGGAGGGGGGCATCAGAGCAGTGTCCTGTAGGTGATTGTGGAGATGCTCTCTGCAGCTCCAACTAGAAATGGCATTACATCTAAATTAAAAGGGGTTTGATTGAAAGAAAAGTTTTCATTCAAGATTCAAAATATCTCAATGGATCATTTTAAGCATCAGTCATTCAACAGAGAGCCTATCTTTCTATCCGGATATAAAAGACTCAAATCAAACTAACACTTTCTTCATTCTCCTCAGTTTCTGCGCTCCTCTGCTGCCACCTACTGGAAAAGGTCAGACAGTACAGCTTACAGGTGCATGACAGACGCAATTAGAAAAAAATTCAACTTCAGTCAAAAGTAAAAAAAACAAAAAACAAACATACATTCACAGATCAATTGCACCTAGAGGTGAAACTTACACTTGGTAATTTTTTTTCTTTTACCAAAATCCAATAGCTAAGGCTGCGTTCAAACCGCAGAAAATTCCTGGTATGGGGAACTAAACTGGATAATTATTCAAGCATCTTTAGTGTCAGTGGTCTTGTTGCCTTTCTGACTCTCACCTTAACATCCAGACTCTGACTACTCATTCATATGGACTCCTCTACTCAATGTTAAAAAATCTACTCTTTATTTTTCCTATCATCCCCAGGCCATGTAGAAGGACAATGCTTCGAGATGCTGACCTTTGGTTGCTGAACAGTAAGTAAAAATAGAGAACTGATTATTTTTCACCACTCATTGCATCAGAAGTTTTAGCACCACGCCTTGTGGATTTTGTCCGTCTGACTTTCCATGAAGACCACTCTTCTTTTTTTTCACCACAACATATTGGCTGTAAAGTCCCCACATCTCCTGGATGGTGTAGTTCTCAAACCCCTTCTCTCCATAGGTACAATAATCTATATTTGCTCGTTGATTGTTTAAATTTATAACTGCACTATCTGATAGTGATCTACTAAAATTGAACCTTCTTTTGGGGGAGGACAACTCTGTTAAAGTAATCCTGAAGGTTATTAGAAAGTGGTCAGAGAGGACAGGATTGTGAGGAAATACTGTTATTTCTTCACATTCGATGCCATATGTCAGCACACAAGATCCAAAGTATGAAGATGAGAATGTGTGGGACTATTCACATTTTGAACAAAGCCAATAGTGTCTAAGATAGCACTAAAGGCTGTTCTTAAGCTATCACCTTCAATGTCAGCATGGATGTTAAAATCTCCCACTATGATGACCCTGTCAGTATTTAATAATAACAAATCAGAAAGGAACTCTGAAAACTCATCTAAAAATTCAGAGTAAGGACCTGGTGGACGATAGAAAGTTACAAAAAGAAGAGGTTTTCTTGCTTTGAAATCTGGATGAGGGAAATTGAGGGTTAAATGTTCAAAAGAGTTGTAAGTATTAACTGCTTTGGGAGTAATCAGTAAGTAAAGATTGTTGCTAATCCTCCTCCTTGCCCAGAATTTCAGGGTATGTGAAAATGTAAATAGCTTGAAAGAGTTGCCTCATTGATGCTCACATAATCTTCTTGCTGCAGCCAGGTTTCTGTAAGGCAACATAAGTCAATGTGATTATCACACATCAAGTCATTAACTAGCAGACTTTTAGGGGAAAGAGAGCTTATGTTAAACAGACCACATTTTTAATCATTTTAACTTTTTCCTCAATTTGAGTTATTGTAATTTGAATTAGATTATCATGATTTACTCCTTTGGGAATATTTGCTAATTTATTAGATTTTGGTCCTGGCCAAGACACTGTCTGGATGGAGTAAAGAGTAGGTAACAGTAGAGAAGCTTCAGAGATGTGTGTTAAACTACAAATCTGCCTCCTGGTTTGCACCCTGGGTGGTCAGGGTTTTGGAGGACTAATAAATGTGACCAGATTCTTAGAAAGAAGAGCTGCAACATCCAAAGTGGGATGGATGCCGTCTCTCCGATTCAGACCAGGCTTTCCCCAAAAGGACTGCAAATTATTAATGTAGCCCACGTTGTTTTCAGGACACCATCTACACAACCAGCGGTTGAATGACGACATGCTGCTAAACATGTCATCACTGGTCAGATCAGTATAACCAATGGGTAATTATTTATACCTAAAACTAATACATTTGAGGTTATTTAATATAGGGTGACCATATTTTCATTTGGGAAAACCAGGACACCTTGGAGCGGGGATATCTCTGTTCCCATGCATAGAGATGTCTGTGGCATGCACTCACTTAACATAGGCCTACGTAATTCTAGCCTGGGTGCCATTCCGAAATAAAGTCCCTTCCACAAGGTTTGAGGCGGGAAGTTAGGTCTGGCATTGCTCCATAGTAGCGTTTAGTATGATAAGCCCACCCTCTGGCGGGCCAATCAAATTGTCAGGGGCGGGCTTTATCACGATGATGGACAGATGATCAACAGTAGCGTAATCAACCACGTGACCAAAGCGCGCTTGGGTGACAACAACAATGGCTGCCGGCTGGAGAGTTGAGGTGAGTAGATTCTGCTATTAGGTCTGTTCTAGAAGATATCGACAGCAAATTAATTTTAAAAAGAGGAACAGAGAAACGCGATCAAGGCTCATCTTCTTATTCTAGGCGTGCAACTGCACGCTTTGATTTTGTTGACAACAACTGTGCCTCCCTTAACATACGTCACGCGACTCTCGTTGCTCTTATTGGTTGTAGGTCTATCCAATTGAGTGCAGAGGCATTTTTTTCCCTGGTTCGTTCAAAAACACGCCCCCATAATCACAGCTCTATGGAGCAGTATCAGACTCATATTCTGACTAGAATTGAGTAGGACTACGTCAGGCTAACGTAATCCTACACCATAACATTATATTTACAGTTGATTTATTAAAAATGCTTTTCAGTAAAAGTCAATAACAAACTCCAATAAACTCCAATAACAAACAATTATTTTATTCAAAATGTATTTATTAAAAATGCTAAACAATTCCTGTAATGA
Organism: Cyprinodon brontotheroides; assembly: GCA_018398635.1. Classification (NCBI taxonomy): domain Eukaryota; kingdom Metazoa; phylum Chordata; class Actinopteri; order Cyprinodontiformes; family Cyprinodontidae; genus Cyprinodon; species Cyprinodon brontotheroides. The sequence continues at coordinate 2,507,697 of JAGKQL010000066.1, read as the reverse complement.
ATAAATAGCACAATGAAAGAAAAAATGTCTCATCATCGGGATTTGCTCCGTGATCAGAGGAAATGTTACTTGGCGCCGAACAGTGGTGAAAAATTGGAAGTTAAGTTTAATATATTCCAGTCTGTGAATAGTTCCGCCTGAAATGAATGAAAATAGTTGTTTTAATGGTTATTGAGTCAGATATGTGGCGGTAATGTTTGATTTATCTAAAGGTTTTAATCTGTTACTGTGTAAATGGGTTTGGCTGTAATTTAAGGACAGATTCTAATATATCTGAAGTGTGGGGACTATAAATCTGATAAGATTTTAATTTTTTTATTGCTGTTTTGCACAATAAGCTTAACTAAGTATTTTTTGTTGTTGAATATTATATATTTTGCAGATATTTTTTTAATACATACATTGTTTAGATTTACTTCCTATATCTTTCTACCCCTTTTTATAGAATAGAATAGAAAATCCCTTTATTGTCCCACAATGGGCAAATTTACAGCAGCAGAATGATTATTGAAAATGGTCACACAAATGTGGACCTTAGAAAAATGTATAAGAATAACATAATAGGGAAGTGTTAAAATAAATAAAATACAACTCTGTAAAGTGTTTTAACAATATAAAACCGGAGAATAAATAACCAATATGCAGCTATGGACATTTTTACAGTGATAGATATTTGAAAATATAGCAGCAACATCAGAGATGTGCAGAATGACAGCAGCATGTTATTTAACTGACTAAGGTTTCTATCATTACATTTGATTTTATTTGTTCCTGCACCCGCTGGATGGCACCTTTATTCCACTCTGGATTCTTGGTAGTGTAGTCTTTGTTCACTTTAACTTTTTAAAAAAGAAATAAATAAACAAACAGTTTTGAAAACCTCTGTATTCATTCTTTTCCTGCTTTGTGTGTCAACTTTCACGGTTGCTAAGCAACAGAGCATACGGCGTAAAACCCGCCGAAGGGTAGACCTGGTCGAATTTACAGCCAAAACTCTTCCGGTCTCCTTATTTTCAAGGACTTCGAAGGATCCAGTCTAGGTAGACCGCGTCCTTGGAGGATGCAGCCCAGGTTTTCGAACAGAGCCTCTGATTAAGAACAGGGCTGCCCGCACTGACGCGGCTCAGGGATTACGTCCACGCGCAGCGTCGTGCGCAGTGCCCTAGTGCCTGTAAATTTAATGGTCCAATTAAGGTAATTTAAAAAAATCAGGACATTTCCTCACTTTCTAAAAAAAAACCCGGGACAGGGACGGTGAAATACGGATATGTCCCAGTCTAATTCGGACATCCTGTGTGTCACCCTTGTTATAGATACTGCAACATCTATCTATCCATCTATCTATCTAGATGTATACTCTGTGTGTGACATAAAATATGGATCTCCATCCCTGCCACAAAGGCCATCAAATAACGTTTAAAATAAAAAATACAGTAGGTTGAAAAGGCAGAGTATCCATCCATCCATCCATCCATCCATCCATCCATACATCCTTCCATCCATCCCCTTTCTCCCATATAATCCATTTGATCGTTCACGCTCTCCATAGTTCTCCTGTGACGCGAGCACAGGGCGACTTTGCGCGCCTTTAGCGAGCATCGCGGCGTTTTCCTGTAAACTGCTTGTCGGTTGAATCGTGCGCCTCGCGTTCTTGTGCGGAGATGCAGGGGAAACCGTATGTGATGGGTGGTATGCTGATGAAGGTTCTGGCAGTCATCCAGCGGTCATAGTCATTCCGCGAAAAATTCAAAAAATATCCACTGGACTTGTATGTGATGGGGAAACGCAGCTCGACGTAACACCGGTATTTCCATCTGGAAAAGGCTGTTTTGCTGCTGGAGTCCTCCTCACTCTCCATCTCTCTGTGTGCTGTACGTTAACACCCACCAGCAGAAACACCCACCTTCCCAACTGACAGACGTAATTTCACTATACATCAGCCAATCTCATCCTCCCTCTCTCATGACCAAGGCGCCAAGACGAGTCCTATCATGAAAAAAAAGGTTCATTGTGCGACCTGAGTAACGCGCAGTAACGGGGTGTCTGCAATGTTAACTGCGCGTTATGGTTACAGTCAAAGTAGTTAGTTAGATTCAGAGTAGCTTTGCCTCGTCTGTCTGTTCCTGTTTGGCTGTGTGGCGTCATCCTGGAAAAAACATCGAGCTGTGCTGCTTCCATCAACACCCTTGTTTATAGATGTTGGAGATCGGCCTGTTTTCCAGTGTATTCCTGTTTCTCTGACCGTGACTGAGTGGATGTGCTCTCTTCGTCCTCTGGAATGGGAGCTGGCTTCGAGCTTTCGTCTGCCTGGCTGTGTTGTTTTCCTGGACGGGCCGCCTTTTACAGCTGCTTTGTGTATCTCTTGCTTCCGCCCCTTGAACCCCAGTCGGCCTCGGCAGATGGCCGCTCACACTGAGCTCTGGTTCTGCTGGAGGTTTCTTCCTGTTAAAAGGGGAGTTTTCCTCTCCACCCTGTCGCTACAAGCATGCTTTTAGTGTGAGGGATTGTATTTGAAGTCAATGAGTCAATGCAATCAACTGGTTTTCCTTAGACAGAAAACTTTGTATCAATTTGACTGTATGATCTGGTTGAACTGTAAAGTGCCTTGAGATGACGTGTTGTGAATTGGGCGCTATATGGCGTAAACTGAATTGAATTGAATTGAATTAGATTACTCGTTACTTTTAAACAAGGTACTTTCAACGCCGTTAGTCCCATCACTGGCTCCATGTAATGTGTAGGCTGCTCTGTGTCCGCCGCCCGCTCCAGGTTTGAAAGTGGGTGAGCTAACAAGGAGGAGGCGGAGGAGGAGACAGGATTTGAAAAAAACATAAAATAATAATATGTAGTTTTCGTCTCGATTTTGTTCGTGAACTAAAATGTCCATAGATTTTAGCCTAGTCTTTATTTACCGAACTGCATTTTCGTCTTTATTAGTCCACGAAAATTATTTCTGATTTACTCCCAGTTATTGTTCATTAGTGGGGATTTTTGTCTCGTCTCGTCTAGTTTTCGTTCGGTAAAATATGTGCGTTGACGAAAATATTTTCGTTTAGTTTTTGTTAACGAAATTACCGCTACTTGGGACTGTATGCAGTGTCAGAGAAAGGGAAATATTCACACATGTCAGTAATGCCAAAAGTCAATGGTAATAAAATCGAGATATGTGCCTTATAGTCGTGAAAATACGGTAGTATAAAAGGGATATACTGCAAGTATGTAATTCTTCGTTATTGACAACAAGTCTTAGTGGGCAGACCAAGTCTTAGCGGGCAGACCGCCACTAGGGCATAGAAATATTCCATGTAACCATAGGACTGTTAGTTTTAAAATAAATCACCTACTGATCCAGCAAGAAGTAGTCCGCTGTGCTCTATGTTTTTGGTAATAATGTTTACTTAGTGCTACTAAGGGGAGGAATACAACAGACACGGTCTGCTCATGCGCTCTCTGTTATTAGAGAGCCGTGCCTGAACTGAACTGCGCCGAGCCCTACGGATGAACTAGGTTGAAACTGAGCCTGATCTATGGGGGGAGATCTATTAATCTATTCAGATCTGGGTTTAAAATTTGGAATTTGACTTGTTACCATGACTACCTGTTTTTTGACTTCCTTTTGTGAGGTACTAATCTCAAGTTTTGTTTTGGGTAATACGTTTGTGAATTCATACATACATGTTGCTTTTGTAGAGAAAGGTTTATCAAATGCCGTGATGATAACATAGCAGCAAACGGAGCATTGGTATCGCAAAAGAATCAAGATTGGAAGATATCAAGTTCAAGTATTAGAGGTAGGCTAGATGGCGCACTGAATTAGAGGTGGGGATTTGACATCACTGATTTTTTTTAGGACTGAAGAAGAGAGCTGAACCACAAAAAAAAGACAAAACTAAATCCCCAGTGATTATGAACTTCATGATTTATGGGCAAGATGTCTGGTGAAAACTCAAAGATATCTAAATCAATTAAAATGTATTTTCTAAGTAAAGGAAATTGGAGCACCCAGAGAAAAGCCTAAAATCACCAATTAAGCCGAAAATAGATTTGGTTAAAAATATAAGAGGAAACCGGAGCACCCAGAGAAAAGCCTAAAATCTCAAATTAAACAGAAAATAGATATGTTTCAAATATAAGAGGAAACCGGAGCACCCGGAGAAAAGCCTAAAATCTCAAATTAAACAGAAAATAGATATGTTTCAAATATAAGAGGAAACCGGAGCACCCGGAGAAAAACCTAAAATCTCTAATTAATCTGAAAGTGGAAACCGGTGCCTCCGGAGAAAACCATTTACCCACTGTGGCGTTTTACCCCACCCCTAAGTCAACCCTAAACCATACAAATCTAACTAAATAAAATAATCTATGTGGGTGTGTGTGTGTGCGTGTAGTTTATGAAAGCCAAGGGTGAACCAACAGCTCTTCCAATGTGGGTCGCTCCGCAGGCTTAATCATGAGACACTTTGTCAAAAAATCTTTGCCTTTCTTTGAAAGCTTTTTGCTGATCTTTAGCCATTCTAACATTTGTTCTTTGGTACTAAAATACTTGTTGTGGAGTAACTCAAACAGGACAACTCCTATCTGCCACACTGTTACGGGTTCAGCTTCACAGCAACCTAGAACGAACCAGTCAACTGGGGCTTCAATAACAGCACCACAAAAAACTTCATGTGGTTTTCCCTCATCAAAGCAGCTTACCCCAAAGTCTATGAGATAGATTTGCGGCTCTTCTGAGTCTGTCTTAATAAGGATATTATCCGATTTAATGTCTTTGTGGAATATGTTTTTGTTTTTTAAGTAGATGGCTGCTTTCACCAGCTGTTTTAATATTACCTTGGCCTCTTTGTCCTTAAGGGGACGTCTGCGGTTATTGAGGTAACTTTTGAGGTCATCGCAAGGCATGGGTCTCTCCATCACCAAAATCACCTCATGGCCCAGGTCATACCAGTCAAACAGCGACACCACGAATGACTGCTCGTCTGTTACATTCATCAGTTTAAGCATGATGGCTACCTCCATTGGTAGCTCTTTGCCATTCTCATCTGTATGTTTCAATATTACATTTTCTTTTGGGATGTGCTTGATGGCCACAGGTGAGTTATCCTCTCTACGATAGCCTGCAAAGACAGATCCAAAGCCACCCTCTCCCAGTTTATCCAGCTCCACATATTTTTCCTGAAATTTGGCTTTTTCGTTTTCATTTTCTGTCCCAGCTTTCCTTTTCAGAGATTTCGTCCCAAAATCCTTCGCTGCTGTGCTATCCTCTACATTCTCCATCCTCCTTTTCTTTGACTTGAAGCTTGTGGAGGGTCCGTTCACCTCAGAGGCTGTCGTTTTTCTTTGGTTCTCATATTCAGATATTTCCTTTGGTTCACTCTCCATACTGGACTGTGTAGTCTGTATTCCCACACTGCTGTTGCTGTCTGTGCTGTACTCCAATGAGGAGGTAGATGAATACGTAATTGGTTTCTCCTCAAGGTGTTTGACCTTTCTTTTTATCTTGGCAGGCAGCGCTGGATCCTCTCTTGCTATTCGTAGCTCTGCACTTTCAATCCTCCGTTTCTTTGTCTTGCTTTTTGTTGAGGGTCCCGCTACCTCAGAAACCCTGGTTCGTTTGCTTGGGTTCTCATTTTCAGATCTTTCCTTTGATCCACTGTCTGTTCTGAACTCCAATGATAAAGAAACTAAATATGTAATTAGTTTCTCATCAAGGTGTTTGGTCTGTCTCTTTTTCCCTGCTGGCAGTGCCGGATCCTCTCTCGTCATTCGTAACTGTGCACTTTCCATCCTCCGTTTCATTGTTTGGCTTCTTGTTGAGAGTGCCGGTACCAAATAAATCCTGGTTCGTTTCCTTG